>JAQPZY010001396.1:1825000-2425000 GCA_029931535.1 Margaritifera margaritifera | reverse complement strand
GAAATGCAGACAACAGTTCCAAATCACTCCCATATACACAAGCCCATTGTATTGTAATCTTACAGTTACATGTGTAACTAGCTGTACTGTTGTCAACCGTTGACTTGAGCAGAACCATTTAAGTTGTAGGGGTGCAAGGGATGGAAGGATTTACTATTATATTCAAACATACTCCTTCATATTTTTCATCTGCAGCAGTGCATACTCATAGTTATAACTTAAGTTTCAATAAACTGTTTTTATGGAGATCACTCTTTACCTATATAATCAAATGGTTTACTCCCAAACTTCGTCCAGACAGTTACACACACACACTTGTTAAGTTGTATATCTCAAGTACATTATGAGGTCAATACCCTTGACCTTCTGTTTGAATATCAATTAAAGTATTTTTCAAGCCTAAGTACAAGTTTCTTTTTAGAAACTCCCAATGTCTGATTTTATTGTCAGTCAAAAATCAGACCCTTTGGACATGTCCAGCCAATATAAATGTTTAGGAAAATACAGTGTTTCATAAGTTAGTGTGAGTTTATTACATGTAGCAAGAAATTAGGTATTTGGATTCAGATTGAATCTAGCAGAGACATTCTAGAAATTATGCTTCTTTGTACACATTTTTGATGGAATTACTGTTGTCAATACTGTGAGATCAGCTGGTGAGTATACATACTCTATTTGCATTTCAGTTGCCATTTTTGTTATACACTTTTGTGTTTACCAATGAATGGTTCTCTGTCAAAAATGTCAAAAAAATAAATGCTAAATATGTAACAACTGTTGTAAATATTTCTTGTTTAATATGCATAAAGTTTGTAACTGTGTCAATTAAGTCCATAGTTTTGTGCACCCCCCCCCCTCCCAACCCAGTCGTATAGCGAAGAGGATACACATGCAATATTTTCTTCAGTTCACTGACGTAGTTGGATATTGCTTAATATGGTACATGGCATGATGGCACTTTGTGGACTCTGATCATCATGCATTAGCAGAGTATCACTGTATATCCAAATTACCCCATTTACAAAATGGTGATCCAGTTCTGAAAGTTGTAAAGGGGATGGTGACAGGTGAAAAGAAATTTCAATGGCCTTATTTTTTACATTACTGACCAGAAATAAAATAGGGTACTACTGGAAACAGGTTGCTTCCTTTGTAGTAGAAACTCCTATATAGGTAATGGATAGTGATGATGGAAAGACAGTTACCATGCAAATGTTTTTCCCACAATGTTTAAAAGGTTTCGTACTGACACAGTTACATAACAGTCACAGCTGTACACTTAGGAGTAGCTAAAACTCTGCAAAGAGTGCAACAGAGATTCTTTTGGTATGGGCTGAATGAAGATACACCTCTCCCTTGATAACTTGCACCCTAGTAACTCATGAACTTGCTTATAACATTGGGTCATGCATGGATCCCATTTTTTTCCCCTAGAGAATACCAAAACAATAGGCTCGGATTAGTTTAACATGAAGAAAATTGTGAACAAAATTGGTAAATGGTCCCTGATAAATTGCTTGTTTTACATGTATCATCGAAAATGGTGGTTAGTGGTTGAAAATTTTGAATCAACATTGTGAAATTGGCGAGCTTTAATAAGAAATCACATATTTTGTTAGATTTTCTTGGAAAAAATATTTTCTCAGTACATTGTAAATAATGATATATTATGAAAATATTGATCAATTAAAATGTCAGTAATGCCTACTGGTGACAGTACTTGAAGAAATAAATACCAATTAATAAGTTTTGTCAAGTGAAATTTCAATTTTATGTATTAATTAGGTTTCAGTGTAAACATGATAAATGCGATATGACCTCTTGTATTTAAACTTAAAAAGTGTCAATCGACTATCACAGCTATGCCTGCAAATGTTTCTGTGAGAACCAAATTAAATAAAGATTGTATTTTGATCTCGAACTTGCAGAAATGTTGGTTGCATTGTTACAGTCAATTAAAAGTTGACCCGTATTGTTTTATTACATTAATTCATCTTTTATATCATATCAACTAAAGGGGTAGTTAAAAGGCTTGAAAATCCTACCTTTGTAAGAGCTAGCAGTCATGGTCGTGTGTTAAGTCAACTCATTTCAGTTGACTATTTCAACACTACAAGTACATATAATATAAGTATCTAACATTAATCAGTGGTTTATCATACTCATTAGCAAATGTGATCAACGATAGCAAAGAAACCAAGCGAAACGCATACAAGGTGTATAAAAAGCTTAGTTTTATAGATAGGGTTCATTATGGGATTCCAAAGTTTATAGTGAACTTAAAATTCCTGAATTCGCACTGAGGTTTTTGCTCAAGGATGAGCAGAAATTTTGCTACAACTTGCAATGAAATCACCTCATCCGTATTGTACTAATACATGTATAACAATATTTTTTAAAAATTGAGTTTCAGCATTTTTGTTTCTCTAAATAAATGTCACAGTTTTTTTTACATGAAAATCTTGTTTTATTCCGAGTCTTCAGTAACACTAGAATGTATCCACATTCACACGCAAAAAGCAGTGATGTAAAAATAAAACAATGTTTTCATTGGTACACGTGATGTGTATTGAAACCACTTTGAGTAATGTTTTCAATTATCTTTCAGAGATTAGATATATTGAAAATAAAGGTAATTTATACAGAAAAGCAAAGAACTTAATTAGAAAAAACAATTATTGACAATTATTCTCATTGCGAATATTATACGAGTATTCAACCACTTAACCCCCCCCCCCCCCCTTTCCACTGTAGACGTCCATCCCTTTCTTAATTTTCAGAGGTCCCTCAATAACTCATGCCCTCACTTATGCTGCAGTCTCTGTTTTTGGACCCCATTGTACACAAGTTATCGAGGGAGAGGTTTATAGAGAATTAGTGCAAGAAATGTGATGTATGCGCCAGTAGAAAATATTCCCATAGACAACCAAAAGTACTCATGCATACCTACAATGTGGGGGTTCCTATGGACAGGTTTGCTATTGATTTTATAGGTCGACTGCCCAGAACTAAACAGGAAAATAAATACATTATACTCATAGGTGACTATTATACCAAATGGACAGAGGCATACCTGGTGAAAAAGATTGATGCAAGAACTACAGTTAAAGAGCTGGTTGATAACGTTATCACTAGATTTGGAGTACCTCTTCTCATTTAGACAGATCAAGGAACAAACTTTGAGACCACACTTTTCAAAGAAATATGTAGCATATTAGGAATTGAGAAAACAGAAGGGCCTAAACACCGAAAGTGGCCCACTATAATAAATTGAGGCTATTTGAAGGTACTAGTTTACCTCAATGGTTTACTAGACATTGAAAAAAAAAAAAATCCAAAGAATCAGAGCAGTCATGTAATCTTATTTATTTTTTTTTGAAAAAATATGTTAAATTTTATAGATCATATTCTCACTAATGCAGAATTTGTGAAGACCTTTCATTCCCTGCAAGATCATGCTGCCTCACCCATCTGTGACAGCAATATTCTGGAGTAGCATATAAGTGGAAAATGTATGAAGATTTGTCATTGTAATAGCAACCCTCATAATTGTCTAGCACAGTGAGGGAATTTTTACTTTTTCTCACATTCTACCAGTGCAAACAAAGATGAAGCGTGAGCTGAATTGAAAGATTTATGGAAAGAGCTATTCAATATATGATAAAACATATCAGATTGCCCCATTTGTAGAAATGTCCAGTTTGAAAGGAAAAGAACATTACCAGTCCTTTTTTTAGCTCTACTGGTCATAGACCAGAAGAGCTTATGGGATGGTCTGTTGTCCATTGTCCGTATGTCGTCTCTCCATCCGTTAGCACAGGGTTATCTGTACCCCTCCTAAACTACTTGGAGGACTGCCTTGAAACTTGACACACACATTCATCCCATGGTCTAGTTGGTCCTAAATGAAAATTGTGCTGTGTGGACATCCAATATGGCTACCACCATGGCTGTCTTGAAAATCTTGTTATCACTACTCCTTCTGAATGGATGGTCATATAAACATGGGGTTTTCACCAAAAGACTTCTTATGATGTCTACTGGGTCCTCAATGTAACTGGTGCTGATCTGATGTACAATATGGCCGGCACAGTGGCCATCTTGAAAATCTTGTTATCACTACTTCCCCTACAAGAATGGTCATATCAACACAGGGTTTTCATTAAGATGTTTAGTTGGTCCTAAATGAAAATGGTGCCGATCTGATGTCCAATATGGCCACCATGGCAGCCATCTAGAAAATCTTGTTATTGCTATTCCTCCTGAATGGATGGTCATATCAAAATGGGGTTTTCACCAAAAGACTTCTTAAGATGGCTAGCTGGTTCTAAATAAAAATGGTGCTCATCTGAAATCCAACATGGCCATCATGGCAGCCATCTTGAAAATCGTGTTATTACAACTCTTCTTGAACAGAAAGTCATATTGAAGTTGGGTTTTCACCAGAAGACTTCTTATGATGTCCAGTTGGTCATAAATGAAAATGACGCTGATCTGATGTCCAATATGACCATCACAGCAGCCATCTTGAAAATCTTGTTTTTGCTACTCCTTCTAAATGGAAAGTCATATCTTCAAAATATTGTTATCTCTACTCATCCCCAAATGGATGGCTATATCAACATGAGGTTTTCACCAATAGACTTCTTATGATACCTAGTTGGTCCTAAATGAAAATGGTGCCAGTCATATATTCAATATGGCTGCCATGACGATTGTCTTAAAAATCTTGTTGTCACTACTGCCCCTGAATGGATGATCATTATGACAGATTTTTTTTTACCAAGTCTTAAATGAAAATGGTGCCAGTCATACATCCAGTATGGTTGCGATGATGACTCTTCAAAATCTTGTTGTCACTACTTCCCCTGAATGGTATGATCATTATGACATTGAGTTTTCACCAAAAGACTTCTAATGATGTCTACTTTGTCCTAAATGAAAATGGTACTTTAATAAAAATGGTGCCAAGCTGACATCCAATATTTGTACCACAGCAGCTAATCTGAAAATCTTGTTATATCTGAAGAATATCAGAGATGGTTTCAACACTCAACAGTTAAAAGGAAGAAATAGGTCTTATCTTGAATTCCGGGAAATTCTTTTTGCCCAGTAGAGCGTTAGTCCCTTAGAGGGACTCTTGTTCATGAAAGGTGAGACATGTCAATATGTCATCAGCCCTTTGCTCCATGGCCTCAACATTTTCATCACGCAACGGTCCAATTCTACCACCTCTACCAGCAGTTGGATATCCTTGTCTGAAAATGAATATTATTTAATGGAAATTGGAGAGAACATTGAATTACAGAGGAAACAACAACAGCAGCAACAACAGGAAATTTGTGTTCCACCCACAGATAGAGAAATGCCATTTGAGGAATTAGAAAAACTCTATATCTATCTATAGGAACTGGAAAGTAGCATGACTAGTACTGTCCAGAACAAACAAGAGAAAGAAAGAAAGAAGTAAGAAAGATAGAAAATGAGAAACTTGAGAAGTAAGAAGGAGGACAAAATGAGCAAGTTCTTCAAATAAAGAGAAAGAACAAAGTTGAAAAGTGGCAAGCTAGGAAAGTAAAAGGGGGAAGTAAAGAGCAAGAAAGTTTAACAAATATAGAGCAAAAGAAAAAAGAAAGGTGGAAAATGCAAAAGAAAGGGAAAAAGGGAGAAGAAAACTGCAAGAAAGTTCTGCAAGTAAAGAGAGAAAAATAGAAGAGAATACCTGAGATGACAAGACAAATGGCATGTAACAAGAAAGAAATTAATGAGAAAGAAAAGGAGAAGTCCACAAGATCCACAGAGGAAAAGGAGAATACAGAGAAGATAAAGCTGCTAATAACCAGCATTATATCATATCTCTTAATGTTGAGAAGAACCAAAATGTTAACTACAACTACAACTATGAATAGAGTAGTAGCTACCATATATACAAAGTTAGATGCAAGGGATGATGGGGAACATATAGTATTTTATTGAGGTCCAACTCATTTCAGTGTGATTCTAAATTACCTGAGAAGTGTAGCTGATTTTCTAATAGTTCTTTTTCCTAGAGAAATAAGAACCTTACAAGAAATACTTTTGGAAGCTAAATTCTGTGAGGTGAAAGGATTGGTTAATTTGATTGAGAGGAAAACTGAACAATTTGAAAGATTTCCCCAAAAAATTAATTCTAATAAAAACAGATAGTGCCATCTTCCAAGGATTTCTTTTACATTCTTTCTTTTCCTTTACTAACCCCCCCTACCCCTCCCCCCCCCCCCAAAAAAAAAAAAAATACAAAACAAAAACAACAGCAACCAACTGTAATTCCACAATGACTTTGAATATGCTGGGAATTGTATTTGTACAAATTTCAATTATTCATGCCTAGAATTTAACATATATTTCTTTGTAGCCTGAGGGACTAGTACATTGAGAAATTTACTGGTCCAACTGAATCATCATCACTATTGCTTCTTCACTTGCAAGCTGGTGACAACTGAAACTTTACAAGCCATAAGACTATTGAAATTATGAAAAAAACTACTAGTCCAACAGGAAATTTGATTGCCTCGGGCTAGTGGACTAGCACTAATTTCAAGCCCAGATAATGTTCAGTAATATTCAGATACTTTAAACGTTAATTGTGATATAAATAATATTTACTTTTATGTAAGGGTCCAGTCTGCAAAAACTGCAATATTTTGTTGCAGTTTTTCATGTAGGTAAGCATGAAATATTGATTACACTTAAAAATAGTGTAATCAATATTGTGACTAGGATAAGAGTCTGTTGGAAATGTTGGTTGATGCATTGTTCATGCCCGAAATGAAAAAAGATCAAAAAGTGGGGTTGTTTATAAACAAGAGTCTCTTGAATGGACTGATGCTTTACTGGCAAAAATGAATTTCCACTAATTCAAGACAAGACCATTCCTTCCTTTTAACTGCTGAGTGTTGAAACCATCTCTGATATTCTTCAGTGATAACAAGATTTTCAAATTAGCTGATGTGGTGGACATATTGGATATCAGATTGGCAGCATTTTCATTTAGGACCAAGTAGCCATCATTAGAAGTCTTGTGGTGAAAACCCCATGTCAATATGACATCCATTCAGGGGGAGTAGTGACAGAAAGAATTTCAAGACAGCCGTCATGGCCACCATTGGATGTACATTTGGCACCATTTTCATTTAGGACCAACTAGGTATCATAAGAAGTCTATTGGTGATATTGATATAGCCATCCATTTGGGAGGAGTAGAGATAACCATATTTTCAAGATGGCCAGCATGGTGGTCAGTTTGCATCATTTTCATATTGAAAATCTTATTACTGCTACTTCTCCTAGATGGCCAACTAGACACCATAAGAAGTCTTCAGATGAAAACACCATTTAAGAGGAGTAGCGTTTACAGGATTTTCAAGATGGTCATCACAGTGCCCATATTAGATGTCTGATCAGCACCATTTTAATTTAGGACCAACAAGACATTATATGATAAAAACTCCGTGTTGATATGACTTTCCATTTTGGGGGAGTAACAGTAAAAAGATTTTCGAGATGGCTGCCATGGTGGCCATATTTGGATATCAGATTCACACCATTTCCATATAAGACCAACTAGACATCAATAGAAGTCTTTTGGTGAAAGCACAATGTCAATATGACCAGCCATCTAGGAGAAGTAGCAGTAATAAGATTTTCAATATGACTTGTGGCAGCCATATTGGAGGTCAGATTGGCACCATTTTCATTTATGACCAGTAGAGCTAAAAACTATGGGTTCTCAAATAATCTTACCTGTTTATTGTTTTTTGAAGAAGTTCAGACATATTATTATAACAAGTGCATGCATCATGGATTTATTTATGCAATAAATATAAAATATTCCAGCATTATGTACTTTGCATCAGTGATTGTTGAGTCAGACTACAGCACTGTTTTCTGCAATTTTCTTGTCAGCTGAAATAACTATGTTCACCATTCAGGACACAGTTATGTTAGTTGGCAAGGAAACTGTAGCAAATGATGCAGTAGTCTGAGTCAATGACTGATTCAGAGTATATTGCTGGAAAGGTGAATATTTATTGCAGAGATGAATAAAGTCGTGATCTAAGTGCCTGTGATCATTATCTAGCCTCCACTGTCATGAGCCATCTATACTGGGATTCAAATTCCTCATGCTCGAGTAACCATTTCCCTCTAGAATTAATTTGGATATTTGAGTCAATATTTTTTTCTCTCCATACACTACTTTAGAAGTGCGGCACTGTTTTTCCTGAATATGTTATCTTTTACATTTGTATCAATGATCCACCATGTGCCCTCAATTGGTAACCAAGGTAATTGAAATCAGTAAGACCTTTGTGTCAACCAATGAAATTGATTGTCTTATGATTAGTTGGGATTGAGCACACTCTATTTATTAAGCTTGGGGTGCATTCAATTCAGTCTAAAGTCAGCCATAATGATCTTTCATCTTTATGTTCTTGGGTGTTTTTTATGCGCCCTATGAGCGCCACAAAGGGAACTTGTGTGCGCCAAAGTTGAACAGTAAGGGACATTGGATCAAGGGTGCAAATTAAAATGAACCCAGTTGATGTTCTACTTTAATTATACCTGTAATATATGTCAAGAATATATGAAAGTTTATTCAATATAAACACATTAAATTTCCTTATACTTGCATAATTACAGTCTACGAACTCACCTTTATCCATTTTATTGTTCCTTAAGAATCATTTAATTCACCTTGCCTGTATCATGAATTGTGCTAATTTTATACACGGTAAGCAGGTCGCACATCACTTTTTACCTTCATATCTCGGGCTAAGTTATCGAACACAGGTTCTTTTTCAATTTTAGTTTCGGATAGCCTTTCTTAAGTTTTTTCCTTATTATTAGCAATCATAAGCTACTGTTTCTTTTGCTAATTTAGTAGTCCCTAGCTTTCTTAAGCCTGGTTGACTTGTTTATATTGCATTTTTTCTGTTCAAGCTTAATTTTGCTTCCTTTTTAACATTTAATCTTGTGAAAACACCCAAGTAAGGTGTTTTCTCGCTGAAATAATGATGTTAGCATAGACTTAGTTCATACATTACCTTGTGTATACTGTTTGTTGCATAGAAGTTTTTGTATAAAGAAATCTTCTTTTCAACTCTCTTTTACAGGAACAATATCTAAGGAAGGTGTGGGTAGGTGTGGTCACAGGAAATCCCCTTGAAACAACCCCCCCCCCCCACTTGCTTATCTTGCACATGCTGCACAAGGACAATTGGTTGTCCCTAATGTAGCCTATGGTCAGACGAGGTCTATAATCTCGCTGAGAACAGATGCACCTATAAAGTGAGGAAGGTATCCACTTCTTCTTCAGAGTTTTCCAGGTTCTCATTCTCTGAGTATCTTGGGTCTCAGAGAAGGATTACCCAAGTCTCTCCGGAGACTCTTAGGGTTAGTGGGCTACCTCCCAAGGGAGGTTATAAACGGGTGGAGAGTGAGTCACGCTCTACTGTTTGGGAAGGGCAGCACCGTCCCCATTCTGTGAGGGCAGAGAATGAGTCACACCGTCAGATCTAAATCTATCAGGTCTGGGGAAGGGTCATCCTACAGATCTGAGTTGCCTGACAAGTCTTTGCCCAGTAACTGGGACCAGGCTACTGGTTATTGGGTACCGGACACCAGGCACCAATCTTTGGATCCCCATGGTACTGGGATAGGGATTGGACTAAGTCCCCCCCCCCCCCTCCAGACTGCCATTTGACCGGGAATCGGCTTACGGATGACAGATTAGGGAAGGGGATCGGTTCGGCACCTCCCCCATCTCGACTATCCCTCGAAATCCCTATGGGATGTGGGGCCTTACGCAGCCAGGAAGCAATTGGCCCTTTTCCTACATGCAGCCATGGACTTCTGGACCTTGGCTGCATGGTAGCAAGGTTGTGGCTAAGGGCTGTGGACCTACTTATCTTATGAGGTTGGGTCAAAAAAAATAGGGAGGCGGATAGACCTTCTTCCCCCAAATGCTAAAGGCAGGTGGAGAGTCACCCTAACCCACCTGCCAAGTCCACTTCTAAGAACAGTCTGTTCACTTTGCAAAAAGAGTTACTGGTTTAAGTTCCTTTTCCCCTTGAGTGTTCCTCGCAACAGAGAGACATTGAGTCACATAGTCCTGCCTCCCAGGAGAGAGAGCAGGACAGAGATGACCTTTCTGTCCTCATCAATGCACACAAGTTTGACACAGAACAGGCAAATGTGGTACTCCCTCCCTTCAGGTCCCCTGCCCCATCTCACCCATCCATTTAGGAGGCAGAGGAGGAGGAGTGCTGATTTTTCAATAAAGTGGACCTTATTCATAATACTTCACGTTCTGGTGACTGTAAAATTCTTTCAGTTTGGAGAAACTTTCTGGGGCAAACTCGCGACTAGATCTAGATCTGTTGTTACTTCCTCACTCAGTTATGATCAGGTAGCTCAAAGGTTTAGCAAGGTCCAAGACTTTGCTAGACAACGTAAGGGGTGGTCTGTCCCACATCTACGTTCTGACCCTTGGTAGCTGCTTCTAGCTATAAGGTTCATACCCCTTCCTGGCCCACTAAACCACCCACTTTGGATGCTGAAGCAGCTCAAGTGGGTATTTCTGCAGGGACCTGTGCTCGCCTTCTAGTGAAAACTCTGGAATCCTCTGGAGGTGGAGATTCTTTTCAAAGGGCTCATTCCTTGCATGGCTACTCAGAATTTGATAGACCATCAACACTGGTCCCTTGTGTCCACTTGTGGCTTTTCAAAACTGGACAAGAAGTGAAATCATCCAGACCACCCTCAGGGTCCATCAGCTAAATTTTTTAAAGCTGCACAGCCACAATCAAAGCAATAACCCCATTTCAGAGCTACTCCTCAGGAGGCAGGCCCTAGAAGGGCACGGCACAAATGCCCAGGGAGGATGTTTGCGGGCCCTTCTTTCTTTCCTAATGTCAAGGGTGAACAGCCCTAGGGACTAGCTCCCACTTTTTCAGAGCATACCTCTTCCTTTGGTTCCTGTTGGCACCATACTAAACCTCTTTTCAGGGGCTTGGTCTGGCATAAAGGTCAATGGCTGGGTCCTTTCTATCATAAAAGATGGCTACCAGGTTCGATTCCAGGATCTCCCTCCTCATCTTCTTCCACCAGTTAAATTTGGTGCACTTAAAGGAAGAGGTTCACTCCCTTCTTCGGAAGGGTGCAGTAGAGAGGGTGTTAAAAGACCAATCTCTGACCTTTACTCCCTAAACAGATATCTGCTGGAGTAACCTTTCAAGATGGAGACCACTGCCTCAGTCAGGAATGCTGTAAGAGCTGGTGATTGGGCGTTCTCCATTGATCTTTAGGATGCCAATTTGGAGCTGCCATTCAGCCTAGCCTCTGCCCCCAGAGCTTTTACCAGAGTCATGGGAGTAGTTGCAACCAATTTAAGGTAACTAGGTATCCCAATCTTCCAATATTTCAATGATTGGTTGATCACAACTTGAGTCCCTCAGACTAGATCTGTCTCACTATTGGTCTGTAGTGACCAGGCTGGGTCTTCTGCCAAACTTAGAAAAATCAGAGCTCACTCCATCTCGAGATTTTGTCTATGTGGTGATGAATTTTCTCACAAACAGAGGATTAGTCTGTGTCCCTCAGGACAGAATAGACAAGATCCTGTCCCTGTTGTAGGCGCTGAGAGTAAAGACCACATTATCAGCTCGTTTTTTTCTCCATATGCTGGGAACCTTGAACTCCACAGTGTACCTGGTTCTCCCAGGCAGACTGCACTTGTGTCCTCTCCAGTTTCTCCTTTTAGCATCATGGAAACTGCACAGGGACCCCTTGAATGCTCTGATATCACTGGGTCGGGATTTCCACTATCATCTGATTTGGTGGACAAATCTGGACCGGTTTCTGGCCAGAGTCATTATGCACACCCCACACCCCCCTTCCTGAACCCCACTCTTACCCTCTTACCAGCACACACGTCAGATCCTTTTACGTTTCCCCAGTAACCAACCAGAGGGCCTGGGCAATGGACACTTTTAGCCTGAAGTGGGATCATCTGCTTGGTTATGCCTTCCTACCTTTCAGGATGATCCCACAGGTGCTACACAAAGTCAGGACCTCCACTGCTCAGCTCATTTTGATTGCCCTTCTGTGCCCCCAGCGATCATGGTTCAACAATCTCGATCTGCTAGTGGACCATCTCACGACCTTACCTCAGAGGATACCTCCTGTACAGAACAGGGGCTTTCTCCTACACAACAGCCCACAGATTCTCCACCTTCATCCTTGGCTCATCTCAAACAATCTCTCCACAAAGAAAAGTTTTTGATCAAAGTTGCCAAGTGTATCATTCTGTCCAGTAGAAGATTGACACCTAAAGTGTATGATGCCAAATGGAGAATCTTTTTTTTGTGATTGGTGTAGTAGAAAAATGGCAATCCTAGCTGTCCCTCTGTGAGCGAAGTGGTTGATTTTTTTCTCTTCCTTTTTGAAGAGAAACAATGCTTGGTTTCTGCTATTAAGGGCTATTGAGTAGCCCTTTCCAAACCTCAAAAATGTTCAAAAGGCCTGGCTATTGAGACAGATTCACACTTAGCAGACCTGATCATGTATTTCTAACTGCAAAGACCAGTGTGTCGCTCTCTAATGCCTAAATGAAATCTTTCTGGTGTCTTGTGGTCTCTTAATAAACCCCCCTATGTACCTTCAAGTGAAGCTTTCTTTGAGAACCTTACTCTCCAGATGGTTTCCTTGCTCGCCTTAGGTTCTGCAAGATGAAGGAGTGTGCTTCATGACCGATCCATAGAGCAGAGCTGTATCAGGTTCAATGGAAATTATGAGTCAGTTTCTCTACTTTGCCAACCAGGTTTTTTTAGCAAGAAACCAGCTTTCATCGGTTGCTCCATTCCTGATTGAGATCCCCAGTCTCAGATATATGTGTGCTGGGGATGATCAAGATAGACTTTTATATCCAGTTAGGGCTATACGTTTTTACTTGGCAGGCTCTAAAGGGTGGATTGCATTAACTATCAAGAGAGCTTACCAGTCCCTTACCGATAGTTACCTGTCTTTCATGAAAATTAGAGCCCATGAGGTTCGAGCTGTTGCTGCCTCATGGGCCTGTCTAACTCATTCATCTTTGGAGGATGTGATGAAAGCCATATTTTTGGCACTCTCACATTACTTCTCCTCTTTTTACCATTGCTTGTTATCCCACCAAGGCAAAGGCATTTTCTCACTGGGCCCAATTGTCGTTACTCAGAAAGTGGCCCATGTGGATTCCATCCTGCAGTAGTCTCCTGCTCTTTAATGAAGGTGAGTATTCCTTGTGTTTTTGTTTTTTTTGCCAGTTGTGGGATCATCAGCCTCCCACCAAATTGACTAATTCAGCTATGCAATAGCAACAAGTATGGTATTACTGATATTAAAATGTGGATTTTTTTTTTTTTGGGGGGGGGGCGGGGTAAACTAATTTTAATGATGTAATACTTATCTGTTGCTATTGCCAGATTCCCTACTCCTGCCCTGCACTGATGTCCACTAAGTAACACTGCTCCCTTGAAAAGAATGAAAAAGCAGTAGTACCATGGGCAATATGTACTGGGTGTCCCACATGGGTGATCCAGTGTTCTGGAATCTTCTGGTTCACCCTTACTGGAGGACAAAATTTTGTCATATGGTCAGGATATTTTACTCCAGGAAAAGTACAGCTATGGAATATCAACAGGTAAGTATTACATCATAAAAATTAGTTCCCCCTCCCCCAAAAAAAAAAAAAAAACTACATTTTGGTTGTGGAGATTTTGACTGGTGTCATCCAACCTTCTATTAAAGTCAAATCAAATCTTTATTAACTGATAATATTTTAAATCAATGTTTGGATGAATCAGTCAAATTTGCTTTTAGAGAGAGAGAAATAGATTATTCATGTCATATGCAATGCACAGAATTCTTAACATTGTTTTCACATGTTCTATTTGAAGATAACTTGAATGTCACCTATAGTTGAAATACCATTGTACTGAGTTGAATTGAATTGGTATTGTATGTAATGTGGGTATTGATTGCAACATAAAAACATATTTTGGTAACTTACATTGTGTATTTAACTTGCCCCTCTTTTGAAAATTGTGTCTTTCTTGTACTGATAATTGCTCAATTGGGGAGCAATTCTTAAAGGTGGGGGTAGTGCTGTGCTGCTACTTTCTATATTCCTGATCAGCTGATTTTAATCACGTTGTGTAGCCATTTTGAGCTGACCCTTGTACAGCAAAATGCTCATTACCAATTCCAATTTTTGTGCAACAATTCAAGATTGTGAAATGAAATGACCCGAACAAAGATTACATCTATATATTTTAGTATATTCATCATTACAGATGATGAATTATGTTAATGGATTAATTTATTTCATTTGTATCACAATATAATGTGTGCAGTCATGTGGTCATATTCACACAGCAGGGTTGTTTCGGATTGGTGGATCAATTGGAATGCTCACCCATCAGTTCTTTGTTTACCAGAATACTTCCAACAAGCCTCGTTTATAAACAAAGTCAGCGTTCAGAATTTCTTACTTTTTACATTGAACCCTTTGAGGAAACATCACTGGAAAAGAGATCTCAAATTCCAAAACCCTGTAAGAATAAGAGAGGTAATAGATCTAGAAATGGAAATTTCATCTTCCAAATTTTAATATATAAAATTTTGTTCAGTTATTATTTTGGAACCTTAAATTTTGCAACAAAGAATTTGGATTATAAACTTCTTAAGCAGACGACCTTATCTGCAAATTTTGCTTTGGATAATCAGCCATAGAATGTAAATAATTATTTCAAAGTTTAATATTTGCCTAGATTACTTAATGTTTACAAACAGGTTGAGTCACTGTATGAAATGAATATTGAATGAGCCAAATTTTGAAATGTGGAGAAAATCCTGATATGTTTGGAATTATATTTGTGTGAATTTTAAGACCGAACTTATACATTTTCAAGGAGAATATTTATCTTCATTTTGATAATCATCCTTGCAAAGTAATTATGAATAAAAATATTGAATAAATCCACCTACATTTTTATCTTTTTTTGGATATTGTTTGTCATCCCTATGGCTATAGTCAATCAAACACACTTGTAGCTTTAAGGTCTGGAAAAACTTGACAATCCTTACTAATTTTTCAGACCAGTGAGGTTACCATATTAGTGTTTGTTATGGCTTAATTGCTTCAGTGACAGAGAGCTTAAATAGTGTTCAAAAGTTTAAAGTCTTTTACTCACCTGCTGTAGACTATAAGTAAAGAAATATAGAAAAACTATTTTTACATGTTCTCAAAACAGGTAAAATCTGAAGATGAAAATTGCTCCTTTTCTTATGTGGATAGACAGATAACAACAAATTTCTAGAGCAGCACCCACTTATGATAAGATTTTTCTTTTAATGACCAAACTATTTGTATTTTTGCACCAAGTATACTTTGTAAATATAAGAGCAACTCCTAGATTAGATGCCATTCATGCAATTTTACTCCTCATTGTATGTTCCTGAAAAAAAGTACAACAACAACTACAATAATAATAAGAATTACTGCTACTACTATAAAAACAAAAATAATTGTAATAGTGCACTAGGAATTTTAAGTGAACCCTCGCCCTATCTGACCCATTTCTGACTAGATCTAAACCAAAAGTTAGCAATATGGAAGTTCACCCAAGTATAGGAAATTTTCCATTCAGTGTGGAACCCATTCCATTACTTTTGTTTCTTAGGATCTTTCTTTTCCTTTATGAGATAAATTCCTCCACAACATGGGGCTAGCCAGACACAGGGTAATTTTATGATTTTTTCTTTTTTCTTTTACTATGTGGTGTCCATTTTACTGTCTGAGCACTAAGAATTTTTCTAAGTAATACATCTCATTCTTATTGAGCTGGTAGTGGAAACGATTGAAATATAATATGTACTACCAGCAAACTCCATTATCGCAGGCCAGTCAGATGACTATGTTAGTGCAAAGACTGAACCAGCATATAAATTTGTGCACTGGCAGTCTGGCCAACCCAGGTACAAAAGATTATGGCTAAATGTGGGGATAAATTATCCTAGATGATCTTAATTATACATGTATACCCAAAAGTGGTAAGAAGGGTGTGATTTGAGTGATGGGGCTTGGAATTTGCTGACATTATGTTTTTTTAACAGAAATTTCTTTTTAAAGGTTTAGGGCACACATAAAAGCATATGAGGACTGGTGCATAGCATATCGGCAGGTTCAAAAGTATCGTAAGGGTGAAATGATAGCACATCGATACCATGATGGTAAATGGCCCTGGCAAGAAAATTGGGTTCTGATGCTGGAGTGGGTGACTGGCACCCTTCCCAGTTCAGATTCTACCTGGAACACTGAAATACATGCTCAAAACTTTTCTACTAGGACTGCAGATTTGTTAGCACGAGTCTGGGCTTAACCAAAAAGTTTACTTCTAGTAGCTTTCTTGAACATAAAGCTTGCAGTAATGAGGTCTGTAGGATTACACATCTCCTTTGAACAAATTTACAGGCTTAACCTGGTGTTCAAGATTTTATAATTTGATTTTGAGCGTAATAAGGTTTTTATAATCTTAAGATAGATTAGTGTTGAACTGTACATCAACACATCAGGGCTCGAAATTAGCGGTAGTCCGCTAGCCCGAGGCTAGTAGATTTCCTGTTGGACTAGTAACTTTCATAATGTAATAGTCCGGTGGGCTAGTAAGTTTCGGTTATCAACAGTCAGCGTTTGTTTACGCCTCTCCCTAATAAAGACTTGACTTCAGCAGATGTTCTGTAGAATCAAGGCAGTGACCATTGTAAACACAGTCATAAAATATTAACATCAGAAGATAAAGTCAATTTCTGCCTCGGAAAGGTGCGTTTCTATAACAAGAAGCCATCCGATTTTGCGCATTTCGCTTAACAGCGCCAATTATGGTCCTGTCATTAACAGCGGAAGTTTGGTAATTGATCCTAATTAATCTGATAACATATGAAATTAAAAATGACGTGGAAATAGTCAAATGTTAGTTGTTAAGAGATTTTTATTTGCAACAAATTTATGGCATTCTACAACTTTATATGCGGAAAGTTATTCAGATTTAAAATCTCTCCCCTCAACCATAAATAAAAACAATTTTGTTTCTTGTGTTTTTTTTGGATCATCTGATTGCAACGCACGCTGTTATAGAGGGGCTGAACTTCACTATATTAGACATGGATAGTGAAGTGATCATACTTTTGTTTTACTTATTTCTTTTTCTCTTCATTTTTCTATTGCACATTATATATAATATATAAAATTGAGAATAACCTGTTTTAAAGCATCTCTATCTTTCTCTCCCACACACACGGATACAACATGGAATCCAAATCATAAGTTCAGTAAGAGTTTACGTATTCCCTGATTGCCAAGCTTTCTGCAGTTAGCAACCTCATCGTTCACACCAAGTCATAAAGATGTGTCTTCCGTGAAAGATTTTTAATGATTCTGATAATGTTTAGAAAATTTTTTCACCAAAGTTAACATTTAAAAAGTAATGCTAGAATGCTTATTAATTATAACCAAATTTTACTTTTTCGGTGCATGATACGATGACATTTTTAGGAAATATTCTGAAAATATTAAAATTTGACCATTTATAAATCTACACATACATAAATTTGGAAAAGTTCATAAAAGTAAGAAAATTAATACGAAAACTGTGTTAGACGTAGCGTCATGGAGCAAAAAGCACTAACGAATATTCCCACCATTGGGCGCAAACTCCCGACCTTGTGTTCCAGAGTCAAGTACGTTTGCGTGTGTGTGCATGCTGGTATGACACTTTATCCACTCGACCACAGTAACAAACTACAAAGTGATATACCACACACAGAAACACGACAAAAACTATTCAAAGAAATTAGTTTGTATGTTTGTTTGTTTAATTTTTTATTTTTTTGGCTCGCTAGCCAAATGCTTAAACAGTCACAAACGGGAAACTGCATATTTTACATTTGCATCTTAATAATTATAAGAATTAGATCAATGTTACGATTACGTTACTGACACATCATTTCCATATAACTACTTTTTTCTATGATGATAAAAATAGTTTTTATATTTTTCCCTTACAAGAACAAACGAATACATTGAGGTCAGATTAATTAAGAACAATTACCAAACTTCCGCTCTTAATGATGAGACCATAATTGGAGCTGTTAAGTACAACGCACCAAGTCAGATGGCTTCATTTGATAGGAACGCACCTTTTCCAAGCTGAAACTAACATTACCGTCTGATGCTAATTTTTTATAACAGTGTTTACAATGGCCACTGCTTTGATCCTGCAGAACATCCACTGAAGTCAAGTCTTTATTAGGGAGAGGCCATTTAATTTTAAGGGGGGGGGGGGCAGAAGCACATGCTTTGAAACATGTTTCTTGCTCTGATTTTGTTATATAAAGGACACTGTGCCATTCCTTTTCTTACTTTAAATAATCCGCATCAGCTATACTGTAACATCTCGTATTTCAAAACAAGGCACAATTCCCTCCTTGCAAGACAGGCAAAATGTGGCGTTTTATAGAAGGTGTTCAGCCACCGGAAAAAAAACAAAAGTTGGATGAAAATGACATAAAAGAGAGGAACAACTGTTATGATATGGAAAAGTGAAATCAAACGTTTCAGAAGACATGGTCAAAAGACAGGGAATGGCTGAATTATGATGAGGAGAAGAACGTTATGCGGTATAATTGGGGTACAGAATTCGCAAAAATAAACACAGAGAAAACATCCAGACGGGTAAGGAGACCAGAACAAACCCCATATGGACCTAGAGTGCAGGTGGAGGACAAGAAAGGAGACCTGGATCCCTTTCTGGAATTGGTCCAGATTATCTTGAGAAACAAGGAATGTGAATTGACTGATTGATGATTTGAAGCAAGATTTATACTTCTGTACTTCTGCATTTCATATGATAATGCTATTTATGAAATAAAATTGTTGTTAATCTCAATACGAGTGTGTGACATTGTTTTGTGGACAGGACTAGTAAAGATTTTGCAGGACTAGTAAATTTCTCAGTATACTAGTCCTTCTGGCTACAAAGAAATTTGTGTTAAATTCGAGCCCTGACACATGATAGGTGATATTGTGACAAGACAATTGGAGTAAATCCTCAAGCCCTGAGACACACCATAGCAACCAACCTAGTCTTGTCTAGGCAGGATTTGAACCTGCACCCCTTGGGTCACAAGTCCAGCATGCTGACTATTAAACTACCATGGCTTACTTGGATACTTTTAAGGCCATGTGATGTAGATTAATTGAACCAGTATGAATTAACTTTTCCTTTCTTTTCAAACATCTTTTTTTATTATCTGAGTTTTATCTGATGTAGATTTCGTCCAAAGCGGCTTAAAATGTTAGGACCAGACCTGGCAACTGCAACATTCATTACAGCTAGAAATGGTGCAGTCAAATTTGTAGGACAGGACAGATGGATCAGAAAAAACAAGGATGGGAAATACGCTCTTCCTAACAGAAAAGTAGATGGTCTCTATTTAGAAGCAGTTGATGCATCTGGTACACAAATACTCTATACAGGACTTAGCAATTTTGGTAAGTTCACTGTACCCCTCAGGGTTTTTAAAAAAAATCCATTGTTCATTACTCATATGAACAATGGATGGGTAAGGATGAGCAACTTTTCCTATACAAACAGCACAAAATTATAGACACATATGACTTACAATTAGGGTTTCTTGTCTAGCAGAATTAGTATCAAGTTAAAAGTTTGTACAGCCCTGCTATTACTGAGAATTAAATGATGCAGTTTATTGCTGGCTTTGATCTTTTTTGCTCTACTCATCAGGGGTCAAGCTAGACTTGAAATTTAGAGAGAAGTGACTTCTCCTTTTGGACAGAATAGGGAGAAGTGAGAGCAGAACAGGGAGAAGTGGCAGCGATGCAAAAAATGCAATATATATATATATATATATCTAAGTGTGTGTGTGTGTGTGTGCTATGGTTCTCTTATTTGAATTGTGTCCTGTATTTCTCATTATGCATATTTGCATTAAACATTAGTTTTAAGCAATATTTCATCTTCAAGTAGAAAATTCTCTATGTTGTATGTTTATTATAAACACATTTTGTAAGTGTATGAATGTATTATACTCATATGCAGTGTATTCATACTTAAAAGTGTATGTTTACATCTAGAGAAATATGCCATGTATTTTGGCCATATGACTTCAAAAATGCATAGCAGAAACTATACATTGTAATTAATTTTAACTGACAGGTGTACCTAGATTACAGTATTGTAATTACAAATAGGTAAAAATACTTAAGCAACTGCCAGCAAAGAACAAATTTAATTTTTTGTTAGTTTCTTCACTAGAAAATGTCAGTTGAAAACATTTCCAAATTAGTTTGAAACAACCCCTATTTTAGGCTATAACACGCACATGGGAGCACATGTAAATGTGTCATCAACATCGTAGTGTTCGCCCATTCAGACCACGGTGGTCACTGATGAGTAATCTCATCTTTAAAACTGCATTTTGAGGGAGTTGATTCTGAATTAAATGTAAATCTTTTGACTGTCATTTTTTGGTATTGTTTTTAAAAGGAGATGCATCGATTTTTAGAAACAGGGATTTTCTTCATATGACCACTCACTTTCTAGCATCGTTGCAACAATCCCAATATAGGATTTAAAATTTATGGTTTTAATATTTGTCTACGTGCTCGTAATAACGATGCATATTGGCTGGATATTTTTTTCTTTGCTACTCTTTCTCGTATTTGCACAAATATGTGTGATGTAAGCTATCAACCTTGACCTCAAGTTACAGTGCTTATCAATTCGACAACATAGAATTGTTCCATACGTTTCTGACCAACAAATTTTAATTTTTAGGCTAAATCTTTTATCACATAATAGTTACACTTTGCCTTCTGTGAAGTGTATAATTTCCTTGATGTATGTGCCCCATGAATTACGAAAACAGACAGTCTAATGAAGAAGTACTTCCAAGACACAGCGATGTCTGCCATTATTACCCCATAGCAGGTTCACTTATGGTTTCAAACTGATTTTATGAAGAAAATAATGCAAGCACGGCTGTTAACATTTTCAAAAGATATATTTAGAAAGTGCTTTCACCGATTTTATTCTTAAAACACAAACTGTTTTTTACATATAGATGATTTAGTTTCAAAACACAAGTTATTTAGTTTTCATCAACAAATGATAACTTGCAGAAATCGGGCAGTGATATCTTGAGTGGGGGGAGAGTTAATTGGTTGATCAGCTATTAAAACACATGCCTGTGAATGTGCAAGAGTTAGTTTTGTCGGCGCAATTGATATGAACACATGCTAAGGCAACATGCTATCCATTTCGCCTAGGGCTTAACACTACTTGGCTGGGTTGAGGGAGCATCTCAAAAGCCATAAACTGTAGACACTCGTGTAGATCTAAAAAAAAATTTAAAAAATTACAGGGCGAAGTCGTTTTCGCTTTCCTAATATAAGAAGGCGAAGTTTAAATTTTTTCGCCGACTTCGCCTGGTAGCGTGACCCCTGACTCATATTTATCCATGTCATTGTACATCTCGAGAGATTGCATGGCTTAAGATGCTGCAAAAAAAGCAAATCAAATTTAGACTATAAAATCAGTAATATATACATGTACATCTAATTTTGATTTCCATTTTACTTCAGGATGCAAGCTTGCATGAAAGATCTGATTTGTAATGAAAACACTGCATTCTTCCTGATACATGTTTCCATTATTTCAAGAAAACTTCACTTGCTCCTGCCATCTTTGTTTTTCCCTATTTTTTTATTCGCATTATTCAATTAAGGTACAAGGAGAAACTTTGGAATTTGTAAATTTTCACACATTTATGATTCTGGAAAATTCTGCATGAGAAATTTTCTGTTTTGGGACTTTTGGTACAAATTATTTTCCTTCCCTAATTTCACAAAGGTTGATTTTTCACAATTTTCACTTCAATACAAAAGTTGTGGAAATAAAACAACACAGAAATTTCCCCCCAATTTATGCAAGTTTTGTTGTCTTCTTTTCAGTGGATTTACATTATCTACGGTACCTGAATTTTAGTAATTGTGAATTCTTTGATGACTGGTGTCTTTCTCACCTCCATGTTTTTGAGAGCACCCTGGAATTTTTAGATGTCAGTGGCTGCACAGAGATAACAGAGAGGGGTTTATCTACCCTTCACAAACTTCCGTAAGTTCACCATCATGTTTATTTTACATTCTCTACCAGAGGTCCAGAAATTCTAATTGCACGTGCCAGACAATTTTCCCAAAAGTTAGCATGGTGGCCAGATATTTGTGAAATTTAAAATATATATAAAAAAAGGAAACGTTTATATACTTAATTAGTAACTGTATCAGAAAATGTAATTTTCAGTTTTGGATTAGCTATTGCTTCAGTATTGCACATGCCAGACAATTTTCCCCAAAATTTGCATGGTGGCCAGATATTTGTGAAATTGAATATATAACAAAAAAGAAAACATTTATATACTAAATTATTAAATGTATCAGAAAATGTAATTTTCAGTTCTGGATTTGCTGTTCCTTCAGTTTTAGTATTATCCTTCCATGCTTCACTAGGTCTCTCTCAGAATATTTCTTTATAAAAAAAATATTTTTTAACTGTATTGGTCATAGACCAGAAGAGCTTATGGGATGGTCTGTCATACATTCGTCCATTAGCACAAGTTTGTTATCGCTACTTCTTCTAAACTACTCGGAGGATTGCCATGAAACTTTATACACACGTTCATCCCATGGTCTAGTTGGTCCTAAATGAAAATGGTGCCACTCAGACATCCAGTATGGCCACTATAACAGCCATCTTGAAAATCTTGGTATTGCTACTGCTCCTGAACAGATGGTCATATGAACATGGGGCTTTCACTAAAAGACCTCTTGTGGTGTCTAATTGGTCCTAAATGAAAATGTTGCTGATCTCATGTCCAATATGGCCACTATAGCAGCCATATTAAAAATCTTGCTGTTACTACTCCTCCTGAAGAGAAGTCATTTTGACCAGGGGTTTCACCAGAAGATTATGATTTCTAGTTGGTCCCAAATCAAAATGGTGCCGATCTCGTTATCACTACTATTGAATAGATGGTCATATCAACAAGGGGTTTCCACTAAAAGACTTCTTATGAAGTCTGGTTGGTTTGAAATGAAAATGGTACAGATCTGAAATCCAATATGGCCACCATAGGGGCCATCTTGAAATAATGCCATGGGGTTTTCACCAGAAGACTTCTTATGGTGTCTAGTTGGTCTGAAATGAAAAGATTACCACTTTCACATCCAATAAGACTGCCACATCAGCCATTTGGAAAATCTTGTTCTTGCTACTCCTCCTGAATGGATGATCATATCAACATGGGGTTTTGACCAAATGACTTATGATGTCTAGTTGGTATTAAATGAAAATGATGCTGCTCAGACATCTTGAACATTTTATTATCACTTCTCCTGAATGAATGTTCATAACAGCATGGGGTTTTCACTGAAGGACTTCTTATGATGTCTAGTTGTCATAGATGAAAATGGTGCCAATCTGGCTTCCAATATGACCGCCACAATGTCCATTGAAAATCTTTTTATAGCTACAGCTCCTAGATGGCTGGTCATATCGATATTGTGCTTTCACCAAAAGACTTCTTATAATGTCTAGTTGGTCTTAAATGGAAATGGTACCAATCTGATATCCAATATGGCCATCATGGCAGCCATCTTGAAAATCTTGTTATTGTTACTTCTTCAAAACAGAAAGTCATATCAACATGGGGTTTCCACCAGAAGACTTCTTATGATGTCTTGTTGGTTCTAAATGATGTCTTGTTGGTCCTAAATGAAAATGGTGGCAATATAACAGCCATAGCAGCTACTTTTAAAATCTTGTTATTGCTGAAGAATATCAGAGATGGTTTCAACACTCAGCAGTTTAAAGGAAGAAATGGTCTTATCTTGAATTGAATTTCTTTTCAGCCAGTAGAGCATCAGTCCCTTTGAGGGACTCTTTTTCTTTCATAAAACTATACTACAGAATTTCACATAACCACAATATTTTATGATGCACTACTGTTTTTAAAAATTAATTATTAACTGACAACAAGCAGACTTACTACCCTGAAAAGCATCACAATTAATTAACTGGCATTTTCGGTCAAGTCCAGTGGTATAGTTTTATTTGCTCAGATCCTCAAACAAGTGTTGGAAGATGATAATTAAAGCTAGTTGTTGCTAGTCTGGTTTTTTTCATTTCAGTTAGGGCCTATGTTACATTTACTTTTTTCTAAATGTCTTGTATATGCTGGTGTGAGGAACTGATGTCATGTGTATAGTACACTAAGTACAGACCCTGGGGCAATGATTCAGTTATAAGCTTTTGATAAGTCCACCTGGTTCCCCAAAGCTCAAATTTAGTTGTCCTTGGCTGCCAGGCATTGTATTTTCCTGCTTCTGTTCTTTCATTTGGTGTAATGAAAAAGTCTGTAGTCAAATTTTGGGGTCAAAAGTTCAACAGTCATAGTCACTGTGACTGAAAGAAGAAAACTGATTTCTGTGCAACAATTTTAGTTTTAGATAATGTACCTTGACCAGACTTTGGTTAGTTTGCACATAGGGTCAAAAAAAAAGAAGAAACATTGATTTTTTAGTCTTAATGTCGAAGGTCAAGGTCACTGATTGAAAGAAGGAAATGGTTTCTGCACAATATCTTTAGTTCAAGTTCCTTGACTAAACTTTGTAGATGGCTTGCACCTGGGGTAAGAAAAAAGCTATTGCTGTCTGTTCATCCATGAGTCCATCTCTCTACATTAACTTGACCAAGTTGTACTTAAGGTAATGTTAAAGCATAATTACTGCACCTATTAGATGATGTCATATTCAGTAATCTTTATCAGTTTTATGCTTTTGATAATTGTTCAGTAAAAGTACTCTCCTAGTCATACTGTGTATTGCATCATGTCTAAAAGAAAACAAGGGCCAGACATACCTAATGGAAATAGTAATCCAGCTTCCATGTAGGAAGGGACATACATTCTCCAAGAAATGGATTTACAGATGATCCAAAGTTGACAACTTTAGAAATTCACTGCATACTATGACTTTCCATGACTGCATTAATCTACAACGTGCAGTGCTCTTGGATCTCATTGACACATGTGCTAGAAATGGAGTCTGATTTGGATATTATGGCAAGCTCCCTCTAGACAGATAGGATTTTTAAGTAAAACCATGTAGACCAGAGCTATATACAAATGTGAGAAACAGTTGATGCATTTCTGCTTTTGATTGCCTGTGTTATGGACCCCACTTGACTGAATTTTTCAAGACCATGCGTGACAGTGACCATTACATTAGATTAGAGTTCAAACAAACCACACATGATGACATGTTGGAAGCGAGAGCTGTGGAGTGTGGAAGAATTCTCCATGAAAATATTGAGGAAAGATTTCCTAACAACAGGCTCTTTGAGGCATTCAGTCTTTGAACCAGAGAAATTCCCTGACATTATTTCTGAAATGAGGAGGTACAGCAGTCATGGACTTGACACAGTACTTGATCATACAGGAAAAAGAAAAACAACATTCTCAGTTCACCTGTTGACTATGATGAAATCTGGAAATAGTGGTCACTTGTCAAACACAGGTTTTAAAAACTTCAGAGGATTAACAATGAAGGAATTGCCAAAACATTTCCACGAATCCACATCTGTACACACTATTCCCAAATGTGAATAGGCAGATGCAAATAAAATCTGTATTGCCAATCTTGAGTGTCAAGTGTGCAAGAGGTTTTTCACAGCAGAACTTAAGTAAAACATGTATGAGGTGTTCATTGAACACTCTAGACCATTTAATGTGGATCATGCTTAATGGACCCCCGTTGAGCAAATTCAGCCAAAGACGGCAATCCAGGGATAGAAAGGAAGATGTCAGTAAATATTGTAAAGTTGCACATCGGGTGAGAATGCTTTTTCAAAGCTGATGAGCAATAATAGGCCATAATTAATGAAATATTTTATGATTAGAAACGTAAATGAAGATGATGCAAACCTTGTAGTGTGTGCACAAATTTAAGTTGATTTTTAATGCAAATAGAAAACAAGAAATGAGTATGCATTTAAACTTATTCAGGTAATAATGGATACAGTTATATTTAAATTGGCACATGTAATGGTTAGAGATTGTTGTTTTCTCTGGCATTTAATTTCAATATAGGCATTATTGCAAGCAAAATGGGAGATTCATAACTTGAAGAACTTTGTGAAAAGTATGTAACTACCAGTATTTTAATATAACTCATTGCTTTCTATTTCATTTTTAAATGAAAGAATGTATGAATTATAAACTCTTATGATGTCTGAATTCATGAAAATTAAAAACCTGAAAGATAGACATCTTGTTCTTTTTCTTTCTTACACTGAACAATCATAGAAATTGAAAGATGGAAAATCCAACTTTATACTGGGTTACCTCCCTTGCCCAACCTAAACTTGTGTGTATATTTACCTTTTCATTGCTGTCTTGCGTATCATAGAAGGATTGTATGTAATGTGAAATATCTCCATCAAATACATTACCCGATCACATTAACATTAGGAAATTACTCTCTGCAACTTCTGAATCCAGCTCTCCCTGAAAGATAAAAAGTCTTTCCATCTCTACATCATATAGAGAAAGGGAAGTAGCTCTTGCAGATTAACTCCCCTTGTTCCAGCTAGGTGGCCACCAATATCCCAGATGTTAACTAGTTTAAACTTTCGCTTGCAACTGTAACAGTGCCTCCAAAGAATTCATTGCAATTTATAATCAGTTTTGACCCAACATTGTCGCCTATTTGAACAGTTTGTATATTTGTGGCATGTAGTTGTTTTGTTTTTTCTTCTCTCTTTTGTTGTAGAGATGTCAGTCTTTTGCAATAAGTGCAGACACTTTAAAGTCATGATCAGACTTCTTGAAAAGGCAATTGAAGGGCCGTGATGAAAGAGCATGCTCTAAATCTTCTGAACTTGAAGTATTAAGCATTCATCCAAATTTGGAATTGTTGGCCAGTTTTATGGGGGACATCAAGCAGCCCTCACCCCTGATGAAGATACCTAAAACAGCACCCGCAACAATGATTAGTTAGATCCAGTTGAATATATGCCAAGCGATTCCACTCAGGCTTGGACTGATGAGGTTAGACAGCAGGTGGCACAGGAGTTGCCCATTCATCTCTCTGTGCAGGCCTCTATCTCTACATGACCTCATCAGGGGGCATACCAGAAAATGGATGATTGTCGACAGAAAGACCGCATCATAGTCAATCCATTTGTGGCCAGGCAAATTAAAGGCGGCCATATGTCCCTAACTTTCACATCAAGGTGGGGGGGGGGGAGAAAAACCAGAGTTACTTGCCATCCCTCCAGTCTGCTGGCAACCTCCATTTGGGTACCAGACTCCTTCTGATCTGCCAGACTGGGATCAATCTGTTTCCAACAAATGATTGGGTGATTCAAGTTGTATTGGACAGACTTTGGATCTTGTTCATTCAGTCCCCTCCACTTTCACCATTCCCCTTCATGACAAAGATCACAAGTGATCCCATGAAGGCAGACATGTTACAAAAGGAGATAAAGCTTTTGCTTGTAAAGTCGGTGTTAGAGGTAGTCAGAAAACCAGACTTCCCGTGTTTTTATTACAGACGCTCTATGCTTATAATTGATAATGGGATATTGAGACTTTACAAAGACTTGAGCAGACTCAATCAGTTTATTACTAGATCAAGGTTCAAGATGGAGATGGCAAGATTCATCCATCTGTTGATACGATGCAACAAATAAGTGATCAGTCTTAACCGGTCTGACACACATTTCCATATACCTATTCACATGGCATCAAGCAAGTAACTTCACTTCAGATATGACAGGGCAGTGTACCAATTCCATACCCTTCCATTCATCCTCAGCCTAAGCCCTTGGGCCTTCACCTTGACATTGGACTACACCATATTCCACTTCAATATGTCCTCCTCTACAGTAACAGTGGTGTACCTGGATGATATACTGCAAAATATTCAGTAAGTTTGGTTTTTATTCACGATATGAACAACCTTATGTACCTCATTTGCAGTTTAGGGTAAATAGTCAGTGTGGTGTAGTTAGATCTAGTCCCTTTGTAACATTTTGTTAGTCGGGATGTTGATTTTGGTGAGGAACTTTTCACTAATCCTCTGCCTGCTCAATGCAGCAGTGGACCTTTTATACCTCAGCTGCCTTTACATGTGCCCTCTGCAGATATCCCATCTGGCACAGTGGCATTCTATCTCGGGTCATTTAGATGACCAGATTATGATCTCAACCGAAATAGAAAAACTTCCTGCTTCAGTGGCAAAAATGGGGAGTGGCTAGCATTGGGAATATCTTTAGAAGCCCCACAACCAGAAATCACGATCTGTACAGATTCCAGTTGGTCAGGTTGGTGGTGGCTGTCACACTCGCTACCAGACTTTGTGATGGTCAGCAGCAAGTGGAGACAGCAAGAGAAAGCTCTTCTCATCAGTCTCCTGGAAATGAAGGCCTTCAATGTTTGGGTGGAACACATCCAAAGGAAGACGGTTCTGATAATCTTGGACAATTCGGTCATAGTGAACTTCTTCTTCAAACTGGGGGCAATGGGGCACGTAATTACCAGACCTTTTGCATTCTGGTATGGGAGTACCTTCAATAGTGTGCCCATAATCATATAAACATAAAGGTCTGACACATCTGGGGCAGACTTGTCCTGGCCGATTCATTAGCAAAGAGAGGCCTACTATTTCATATAGATTGGCCATACACCCATCCATCTTCCATCAAGTCTGTGCCCTATGGGGCCAACTGATGTTGGACCTATTCATGATGAGGTGGAAAAACAAACTGCCCACCTTCATCTCTCCATTCCTGGACCCAGAGGCATGAGTCATCAATGCCCTTTCAATCAGCTGGGAGGGGATATGGGCAAGATGTCTTTCTTCCAGCAGTTCTAATACTAAAACTTATCCAGAAAATGAGGGACAGGGTTTAAAAAATAATTCTGATTGCCCCTCTCCAATGGGACAGGTCCTGGATCAACAATCTGCTCTATCTGGTGACAGACGCACCTAGGAAAATCATAGCGACCCCCATGCTGCTCAAGCAGCTGAGGTTGCCATTATTCCATCTGTGTCTGGAGAAACTCCTCCTTCATGCTTTGCTCCTGTCAGGAATGCCCGGCACAAAAAGGGGTTCTGCACTTTGATTGTAGAGATGGTTGTGACAGCTAGATGGACCTCCACTTTGAAGGTATATGAGAAGTGATACATTTTGACAAAATGGAGTCAAGTTAATGAAGTCACACCAATCTCAGCCTCCATTCCCAAATTGGCTAAGTTCTTTCTTTTTTTGTTTGAGGACAAGAAGTTAACCCCCATCACAATCAATAGATACCATTTCAGACATGTTCAGACATCATGGAAGAGACGATATTGACTACAGCAATTATCTTTTTGACTTGTTGCCCAATTTTAATATATCCAGGCCACACTCACTCACCTTGTTCCCAAAATGGAACCTCCCCTGGGTCTTGACATGACTCACCTTGTCTATGCTTGAGTCCTTGTCTTCCACCTCGCTAAAGCAGTTGGACCTGCTTCCAGATAGCAGTAGCTTCAGGTTGCAGGGTGAGTGAGCTGCATGCACTGTCCATGGATCCAAGCTATATGCAGTTCTTTTCCAATAGCTCAGTAGTACTAATGATGCAACATGGTTTTGTTTCTAAAAATAGGTTAACATCGATAGGCAACCAACAAATAACTATTAGCACTCTCTCCTTTATCTGCCTGTCAAGAGAGGTTAAGCTGCAGGACCTGGTATGCACCCATCAGATGCTATCTGAAGTTCACAGAGGATGTCCACAGTGGCCGTCAAAGGCTCTTCCTACTGGTTAATGCAGGAAAGCAAGATATAACCCCACAAGCGCTGGACTCTTTGATAAAGGGTGTTATTAGATCAGCAAACAGTGAACTCTCACAGGATCATGTCTGATTCATGAAGATTTCAGCTCAAAGAATATGAGTGATTTCCATGAGTCAGGCCTTTAAATGAAATGTCTTAATTTTAGATATATTGGAGTCAGTTGGCTGGCATGCCCAGTTTACTTTCTCTAGCTTCTAATTACGTGACATGGCCTTGCAAAAAAGAGAGCTGAATTTCATCGGGCCACTGATAACAGACCAGTTACTATGCCCCATTCATGACATCACAACCTCAGCCCCAGAAATGACCTTGCAACTTTAGCTGGATTTACCCAGGAAACTTTTGCATGCAAAGCAAAAAAAACCAGGTGTGGAAAGCCCACAGGGATCACCCTCACACATGTATAAATGCATAATCTTTGGTTGTGTTGCCTTCACGTTAGGAGAAGTTCATATCTTCAGTAGAGCAGTCATGGGTAGAGGTTGGATGCTCAAGCATTTTCTCCTCTTGCCTATTCACCTAATATTAATGTGATCGGGTAATGTTTTGACAGAGAAAGGACATGTTTTATCAATTATGTGATCTCAAAAATACTTACCTGATCACATCACTATCAATCCCTCCAACCCTTCTCCAAAAATGCAAGCATTCTGTTAAAGCTTTTGCTCAAGCTTAAACTAGTAAACATCCAGGATATGGGTGGCCACCTAGTGGGAACAAGGTAAGTTAATTTGTAAGAGTTATTTCACTTTGTCTGTATAGGATATAGATGGAAAGACATTTTTTGCATCTTTTAGGGAGGGCTGGATTTGGAGGTAGCTGAAAGTAATTTCCAATTGTTAATGTGATTGGGTAAGTATTTCTGGAGAGACATAATTTACAACAAAATTTCCTTTTTATTAATGATGTTTTGTTTTAGGAGCAATCAGTGCTTATCAATTCTCTTTTGCTAGATTTTCTAGTTCCCTTTTCTTTCATGAAACATGATTGTTCATTTTGTCCAAAGTTATTTCATTGAAACCTCTCAAGACCAGTTAAACCAAAATTCCCTTGAAACTAAATAATGTTTCTAGTCCAAAATGTTTCCATCTGTCATTTTAGTAAACTTTAACCAAATTCCCACTAATCCAAAAACCAAAATCAATTTTTGTCCCAAAGTGTCAATTTTACACTGAAATATATAATAATACAGAGACCTAATCAGAGCATGTGACTGGCCAGTGGCCTTTAAACATTTTAAAGCCATGCAGAGTAAAATTAAACTCAGCATAGAAACACACAGAATGCAATGAAATCCTAAATATCTATTTAAAAAATTGACTGGCTATATATGTTTTGCAAAAACGTTTGCTTGTATTTTATTCTTAAGTGTGAAATGTAGGAACTTATTTTCAAAATAATTTTCATATTTTTTTCATTCCTATATTTTCACATGTGAAAATATATCCTTATAAGATATCTGATCATTTTAACCTCATTAATAAATTTTAAAAAATCACTAGAAACTGAAAATTGAGTTAGATCCCAAAGGCCTTTGTGTCTTCATTTTAGGCTGCCCCATTGCACCATTGACACAAAGTTTAATCTTTGGCACAGGTAAGTTGCCATTATATCAAGACCCCAGAAAGTAAAGATAAAAATTCTTTATGGTTGATTTTAGACTGAAGTGAGTTCACCCCAGGCTGACTTATTGAATGGAGTGTGCTTACTGCCAAAGAGGCACAAGACAGTTAGTTTCATTGGCTTACAGAAATGTCCTAATGATTTTGATTAGCTTGGCAAACAATTGAGAACACATAGTTGATGACCATGGATAGAAAACACAAAGAAGAGAATATGAAATGTTTAGCAAAAATACTGTTGCATTTATTTCCAAAGTATCATACAGGTAGGAAAAATATGTAGACTCCAGGTTCAAAAATAATTTTTAGAGGGGAATTGTTATTTAAGCATGAGGAAGTCAAATCCTAGTCTGGATGGCTTTAGTTAAGGACGGCTATCATAATATGTATTTAAATTTTATTGCATAACCAAAAAATGGATTATGATATTTATGAGCCTCGTTTTTTCTAAACGACCCCACTTTTAGGCATGATAGAGGCCCATTCCTGTAATGAACACTGACCAGACAGAAGTGATCACGTTTTATTTAATATGTACGATTTAATGACTTCTTGCATAGATTAACATGTCTTAACAGTAAATCGATAATTAACTTTTGAATTACCAGATTTTTACATGGATTCACATGTCATGTCTTAACAATAAATCAATAATTAATTTTTTACCACATTTTTACATGAATTCTCATGTCATGTCTTAATAAATGGATAATTAACTTTACCAGAGTTTTTATATGGATTAACATGTCATGTCTTAACAATAAATTAACTTTACTAACTTTGTTTTGGATACTTCAGTTATTTATTATTTTTTACAGGAATTGTATAGTGCATGATTGGTGATGGACTAACAAGCACAAAGATAAATTGTGCACATAGCAGTTTAATTTTGTGTAGTATATATTAAGGACATAATAAGCTCACAAGATAAACCTTTTTGTAACATTTAATATGTTTATATATTTTATCTAATGCTGTTTTATCAAGGACATGTATATCTTACAAGATGAATAAAAATTTCCTTATTTTACTGTTCTCTTTTCCAGTAATCTGAAATGTCTTCGAATGGCAAACCTTCCAAAAGTCCAGAATCCAGAGTTTATAGCTTTGTTATTAGAGGACATGCTGCCACAGTGTACAGTTCTAGGTGCAAGTCCAGACACAGAAAAGAAGCTTGATTCTAAACAGGATGAAAAAGAGCTGCAGCATGATACTAGAACAGACATTCGAATGAGATCACCTGGTGACTCACAACCTGTTATTTCCCAAAGGATACTGGGAATAGCTCATAGTAGGGGAAAATTGGAATTATCTGGAACTAATGAAAAAGAGAAGGTTTCAGCTGTATGAAATTGTTAATAGACAATGTTTATAGTTTTGAAATTCTTTAAATTTTTGTTTAAAATTACAAGAATTTACTGCATTTTTTGTAATGCTTGTTTTTCCTGTATCTATTTTCTGCAAACTTCCTAAAAATAATAATCCCTTCCAATTTAAAAAATAGGCTGGTATCTAAAAAATAGGCTGTTATCTCCTATCTTTTATAGTACATTCTTTTGATTATTAGATTTTTCTAATTGGTCATATTTTAATTAAATGATCTAAATATAAGGGGTTACCATATAAACTTGCTTGCAAATTGGGTCCAAATGTGAACAACAAAGACCCTGATCTGCTATTGCATAATGCCCAGCAGATCAGGGTCTATGTTGTTTGCTCTACTGATAACACCTAACAAACTGTATAGACCCAGATCTGCTGGCACATTATGTGACAGTAGATCTGGGTCATTGAAGTTTGCAGTTGGACTTGATTTATACGCAAGTATAGACTATTTCAAAACTCTGGTCTTCCTGATTTGTGTTGCTTTGTAAACACTAAATAAGTATCAGAGTTCCAAGATTTAGTCACACAATAATAAGCCTTATATTTATAGAAGTTTTCCCAACAAGTGTAAATAAAAATGAATCGTACAGTCAAACATGTCCTATGTCCTAATAGTCACCTGTACATAGTGGTCACCTGGTCACACTGGCAATTTTAATGCCCCCCCCCCCCCCCCCCGATTTTCTATATAAATGCCCTGTGTATAACAGTCACCATCCTTTTGCAGTCAGCAACCAGGTGTTCTCTAACCAACAGTGATTTCTCTCTGTCTTGAGCAGTCACTGGAGCACATCAACAGTGACTGCTCTAAGTATGCAAGTTAAACTTTTGTTGAATGAGCAAGGCATTGTTTAGATAAAGGCATATCATGTGAATTGATGTATGATGACTTCACATCTTGCTGGCACTCACTGTACTCCAGTCAGCAGAAATGGAAGTCACTTTTTTTGCCAGCTTGACAGGTATAGTTCGACATCTTCATCTATTTGCCTGTGAATTAAAGCTATCTCTGAAGAAAATAGTTTGTCTTTGAGAAGACATACGAGTTACATCCCTTTTCATTAGGGTCACAGGGGTCATTCAATATTTAAAACTTGTCTGTAAAGGCAGGCTAAGTTTTAGTTCATGGATCACAAAAATATTCATATACGGCTTCTTTTGGTTCAAATATTCATCACAGGCTTCTCATGTATGCCGACTGCCTTTTTATATCAGTGAGTTGAGCAACTGGCTAATCCAGATATTGTTTTTGAAACCTAATTAATGCAAGCTGACCAACCAAAGAGTCAGTCCTCTGTTTTACAGTCATATGTAAGCCGTCAGTCAGCAGTAAAATTAGCAGTTTTGTCATGGTGATAAAAACGAACTAAGATCAGTGATTATTTTAAGTTAGTGATAATTTAATTTATAGGAGGGATTAAAGTGAGCAGGCTACAGTAATGTTGTGTGGAACATAAAATTGGGAGAGAACAACATATATGCGTATTTTATGATTTTTATTGAATAGTGCACATAAAACAATCATGATAATAATAATAATAATAACAATATTTATATTCAGTGCATGATATTTGTTCAAAAACCAATTTTCAAATGTGAACCCGTGTACAGAGGTCTCCTGTGTGCAAAGGCCCATTTCATCTTATCCCGTGGCTGCTGTTAACAGGTTTGACTGTATTTACAAACATTACTTGAAAAAAGATTTCCATGTTAGGGCTTGGGAAACAAATTTCCAAGCACTCATCCATGGGACAAGTGAGTTGCAACAGATACTCATCCCTGTCATCACTTTGCTCAACACAGTACACTTATTCACTACATTACTTAACTCTTACTAAAAATCCACAGGTACCTAATGCAAGCTTGATACTAAAATGGGTCCAAAATATGAAAATATCGTGTTCAGAATGAAGACCGCGAGATTAAAACCCTTCTAATACATAGTCCCTTAGACAAATATATTATGAGACAAGGTTTATAAGTCAAGAAATTGCAGTTTCACACCTAGCTCTCGATTTCTTAATGGTTTTCACATTTACAGTGACACTTTTCAGTAATCTAGGTGTCATTTTAATGTGGAGATGTTTTGCTTTTCAATGAGCTTGTAGATTAAAGCTACCATATATCCTTGCTTATAAGTTGGGTCCAACTGCAAATTGCAAAGAGCCAGATCTGCCATTGCATAATGTGCCAGGAAATCTGGGTCTATGCAGTTTGTTAGGAGTAATCAGTAGAACAAACAACATAAACCCTGATATAAGATCAAATTATACTATGGCAGATCAGGGTCTATTTTATTTGCAATTAGACCTGACTTACAAGCAAATTATATACAGTAAGCAATCCACTTGATCAAAGTGTAAATACAAAAATGTTCTCAAAAAAGAAAATTCTGTAAGAAATTTCCTGTCATTTAATTTGTCACAATAAATTCATTATTATACAGAAATTTCAAATATTTCTTCAAAGTAGGATAATGTAAACCATATTTAGGATCATCTTAATTCTAAAATTCTAAGTGAACATTAACAAAGAATGCTAAACCTAAACATTAATTTAAAAGCTCAAACGAGTGAAAGCCTTATGGCGGTATCCTGTGTTTCAATTCATTATCTATCAGTCGATCAACAATTTTTCTTGATACAGTCCATTATTTATGAACAGATTTGGATCAAATTTGATATATACGAGTGGAATCTTGAGACTGTAAACTTTGTAAACCAGTGACTCACACTGGTCCCAAGGTGAACCAGGTCAACAGGTTTCAATGCCTGTTTATTTATCTATCTATCCTATCTTTAAGCATGTCTATACATCAGTCTGTTTTTATCCATCAACATAATCTCTGTCTAGTTCTGTCCATTCTTAATGACTTAAAACCGAGTTTGTCTTTTCTTCTGCATACATGTTTTCTAAACATCATCATTAATATGTGTTTGTACTTGGAGATTTAAACTGAGCAAGTGTTTTTAAAAAATGGTGTCTACAATAACTGCTGCTAAATTATGTTGGGTTTTTTAGCTAATGTATTCCTCTGGTACACAAGGGAGACAATCCTTTTCACTTCTCTTATTTGTGTAGTGCTGGTCAGATTTTGGCTTAGAGGGATTTCAGTCCCTCCATGTTTATGGCATAGTGTCCATTCTTTGTTACCCAATATAATTTGTATTACTAAAGTAGTAACAAAGTTTATGGTGCTACTAAAATTAGTAACAAAGTATATATCATATCCACTGGCCTTTCATGTTAATTTTGTCATGGGATGCAACTCAAATTTAGATCAATGATTAGACTTGATAATAGTTATCTCCCTTTTACATCATTCCACTGATGGCAATACTTGCATCAGTAGCAGAAATGCTTTTAAAATGAAAGATGTGTGAGTGGTCTGTAAAGGCGAGTGCCTTAGACCACTTTGCCACCCGAGGCCACTTTCGTGACATGTAGAGAGAAGAAAATTTTAAACAGTTTTATAAAGATTCTTTTGAGCAGTATGTGTATGACAGTAAAAGGGACAATGAATGGCAATATCTCTGGAGTTATCTTCCATCTGATTTTGTGTAAATAAATATCACTCCAACCATTCGTTATTCTCAATACTTTGATTAATGTCAGTATATCTGTATTACACACTCTATTTTGTCATTTCTGAAGAAAATAAATTGCAAGATTTGGTGCTAATCGCATCAAATAGAATATGCATAGGAGGCATCAGTTGTATATACATAACACCTCAACTCTCAGGCATTTTCTATTGGATATGATTTTACTTCACAAGGCATAGCAGTGCCAGGTCTTCACATTTAGTAAATTTTTAAAAGATAACAAAAAGAGAAATAATGTGCTATTTGCCATGGGTGCATCATAAAGGACCCTGCTCACCACAGTTTGCTTGGCAGGGCTTTAAATAGAGGAACTTTTGTTGGGGAACCAAAGTTCGGAGAATGGGCATTCAGGGAATACTGGTAATCAAATTCATTCAAGGTCTCATCAACATAAAGCTGCATGCCACATTTGGTTCAAACGAAACAAAACTTAGTACATTAATGTGTCAGAAACTAAAATTTGGAGGACAGACAATCAGGGGGTACAATTCCTGCAAATGAAGTTGTGAAAAGCATGACATCAAACCCATTAAAGGTCTCATCAGTATAAAGCTGCACGCCATATTTGATCCCAATCCAACAAACCTTCATAAAGTCATGCTGCAGAAACTAAAGTTTGAAAGTCAGACCATCATGATGACTTAGAAGTTGAAAATTGAACTAATTCAAAGTCTCATAAATATAAACCAGCATACCCAAATTGGTTAAAATACAATAATTTATAGTAAAGTTATCTTGCGGAAACCAAATTGTTGGTGGTCAAACAGGCAGCTGGACAGACTCGATTACCATAGGTCGATGCCAACTTCCTCAAGCGGGACCCTAATAAAGTGTTCAAATCACATTCTTGGATTTTAATAGGACTGTTTATGTATTTGTATTGAATTTTGATACAGAAAAATAGATAGAAACAATCAACCTTTTAATATATCATTGTGATGAGCTTTGTGTTGCCTACACTTAATTGTAAATTGAACTGTATCAAAGTTCTGGTGTTAAGAAGATATGAAAAAATAACCTATATTTGTACCGACTTAGGCTGAATGTAAATGTTAGTGCTTGCATGGTTGCAACTGGTGTAATCAGAAAGAAATAAACAGAAAAACATTCCAAAAACATTATTATCCTTGAAAACAAATGATACTAGAATCTAACTGTTATTAATATTAGAACATTTGAAAAAATCTTATACAGGTCATCTGATGAACAATATGATGCCTTGTATAAGAAAAGTTGAAAAAACTTCTTTTTTCACTATGCCACTAATATCTTATATAGAACATACTTGTTTTGAAAGTTTTACGAGACAGTTCCTCAGTGAAGTGACTATAAATTGCACCAGAATGTTAATCTTACAGAATAATTTATGTTTAAGCCCTTTTTTCTGTTGGCCACCAACTTGCTTTTTTTCTTGACAATAGTGAATGCTACTTTCTAAACACAACTAACTCTAATTGGAAACACTATCAACCTACCAGTTAATATGTAGAGATAGGTCCATAAATAGATGCCAATTGCATAGCCATCTATGTCTCGTGCATTGTGCAAGACCAAGTCCATAAATCCATACAAAGGACCTTTCAAGCTATACACAAGATGAATCTCACATGCAGAACAAGAGGCCCAAGTGGGACTGAAATCACTCACCTCTGACATCTGCCTAATTGGTCAAACACAAGAGCAGTTGGCCAATAAATCTGGATCAGTGGATGCTGTTTGAATTTCTTCCAATACTGTTGATTGCATATGTTATGAAAACAATTGTTTCAAGGTTTCTCTAGTTTCTGTATGTTCTTCCATATCTTGTGGCACATTTTGTCCAATATTGAAAGACTATGGTGCCTGGACCCTTTGTGTCAAAGCTGGTCAAATTCTGTACAGCAGTTTTTGAGATAAAGTTCTATAAATGCTTTTCTTCTTTTACTAACAACAGTCATATTTAATGGCAAAACAGCATCATTTATATAAATCTGAAAGTTCTTCAAGCTATGGCAGTGTATGTCAAATTTGATTTGAGTCTGTTCAGTGGTTTTATTTAGAGGAATTTAGTAAAGCCTGTCATAGTTTAAGTAACCTGACTCATATTTCATGGCATATTGTCATCATTTGTGTAAACTTAAAAATCCTTCATACCAGAAATCTTTCTGTAAAATTTGGTCAAATTCTGTTGGTGGTTTTTGTGAAGTCGTTTAAAGGCATTTTTAATTTTAGTAACAGTGGCCCTATTTGATGACGGATCAATATCAGTTGTACAAACTTGAAAGTCCTCCAGTTCTGAGAAGTTATAAAAGTTTTTTTATTTTAAATAACAGCAGTCATATTTGACTGATATACCTCTCTGCCAGGGTGTGGTGGTAATGGGAGATATTTAGTAAGAGTATCTTCCCTTTGTCTACATGTTATATAAACAGGAAAGACAATTTTTGTCTTTCTGGGAGGATTGGATTTGAGAAGTAGTGGAGTTTATTTGATATCATTAATGTGATCAGGGAATGTATTTGATGGAGAAATGTGTTGATAATAATAATATATTTGCATTTTATTATAAAAGAGTGCTCTGCATGATGTGGAGAGATTTTAAAACAACTACAATCTAAGCATGTTTTGACCCAAGAATGGTAGCTGAAGAAAAAATGATTATGATTATTTTGAGTAAAGATATGCTTTTGATGTCTCTTCCTTGGATAATTGTTGTTTTACAATACCTTAAGCAATTTCAAAATGTATTTATACCTCTTACACTGTGCTCAACATCTTGCATTAGCCAGTCCAACTAGTAGGTGACAGTATTAAGTGGATTAATACACATGGTTGACTCTGCCAGGTAGGCATCAAATCTTTTTTAAACATTAACACCTGGCAGGAGTAGCATTCAAGAGACCTGTCAGCAGCACATTTACCGGACTTTACATCATAGTAATCAAACTGATCATAAACCGTAGCCATGAAAATCTAGTTGCTAGACCAGGATGTGACTTTCATACACTTGGTTGCCAAAAGTTAAAATTTAGTTGTCCCAGACTGCCAAGCAATTACTTTTTCTGCTCAATTTTGATTAATTCATAAAGTTCTTAAAAAATTATTTAGCAGAAATGAAATTTTTGACTTTCAGAATGTATTTGATGTAATGACAAGAGTGACACTTGATGTCCTTCTATAGAACATTACATGCTTTCCATTGATTATGAAATGGGGCATAAAAAATACAATGCTCTCTCATTTAAGCATGCCCTAATAACTCCTGAACCTGCTTATAACACAGAAGCTGATGTGGATCCCAATTTTTTATTATAGAAAAGGCAAATATAGACTCCTATATGCTTAACATTTAAAATTGTTATGAAAATTGGCCAATGAATCCTCTATATATCACTCATTTTATTGTTGAAAATTGCAGTTAGTGTGCATTAATTTGGAATCTGCATCATGAAGTTCACAAATTTTAATAAGAAATCATATATTTGAAAGGATGTATCTTACAAAATATTTTCTCAATAAGAATATACAACAAAATATCAATCATTGAAAATGTTGGGAAATGCCTACTAGTGGCAACATTAAGAAATAAATCCCAATTAAAGAAGTCTTGCCAAGTAAAATTCATATTTTAATTTTATTTTTTAAATTTGGTTTCAGTTTAATCATTTGTAAATGTGACATGCCCTCTTCTATTCAAATGTGGACAAAGTCAGCTGACTGTCACAGCAATGCCTGCTAGCACTTATGTGAAATCCTAATTAAGTGCTTACTCAGAGGCAAAACTAGATTTATTTTTACAACGGTTGAGAATTTAATTGTCATTCGGCATGATAACATAAGCTAATTAACAGATTGTCTCAGCTAATTACAATACAGAAAGGTACCGACAGCACAGTAACATATGTGTAGGATCAGCCTAATTTCATGTTAAAATCACACACTGTTCACAACTTCTAAGTGGTTGCTTTTGCCTTATCTGTTGATTGTTCTTCAAAATTTGCAGTGACAAATGTGAAAATAAACTTGCAAGTTCTAAGGAAATTCATAACTCTTTGTTTTTTCTCTTTCTTTATGGTTTATTTTTTTTCCTCAATCAAGATATAGTGTTCTGGGAACGTGCAACTGCAGTGGTATTTTATTTGTACAAATGATATAGAGTTGTGCTTAGTCACCGTCATATGCTATTGATGATGTAACATTTCAAATCGTTATCTTGAAGAAATAACCAGTGCAAACATAATTGATGGGTTTGGCTCCAATGGTTTATGAGTGTAATTCAAGCTATGAAGCTTTAGTTCCTTGGTGTCAGCTTACAATGGATAGAAAGGGAAGCAACTCCAACTTTACTGATACACGAATTTTTGTGTAATGCATGTCAACTTGATCTATATTGAAAGTGTGTCATCAGTTTATTTATTTTAATTGACTTCTTCAAATCTAATATCCATAAGTATAAAAATCCATTAGATGAATATTTGTGTTGGACAATGGAGATTATAGATCTTATGTACGAATGAAAGTTGCTAGCACCCAACTCCACCTCCCCCAAACTGTTAAGCAAAATTTAAGTCTCCCTCACTAACTCACACCCTTGCCTATGCCGTGGTCAATGTTTATGAACCCCATCACTCACATGTTATGGAGGAAGAGGTGTACAACTATATTAGGGAAATTCATGTAATTACCAGGTTAAACAAAAATCATAGCATTGCAAAAACATTTCTACTTTCATGACATTTTATTCTCCAATTTAGAATGTACAAATTACAAAATGTAGTACTTGATACAGATGAAGTGAATGATTTAAAGTATAATGTCTACAAAACAATAATATTTGATGGCTCATGTTATGGTTTCCTAAACCAATATTATTAATAATTGGTGGATTCAGTGTTATTGCTGCTGACAAGAAGTCTGAATGGCAAATAATAAAAAGCAAAATAAAATACTATGTGCAGGATATAGCAATTCAAACTTCTAACATCTATCAGAACTCTCTTTCCTCACCTAGCCAGTGTCTATTGTCATTTCTTGTTTAAATAAAGCATGTACGTAGACATGCAGACCAAAAGGTCCAAGACCAAAAAAATACAAAATTTTGAAAAATGTGAAATAATGTTCAACAGTGAAACCCCTCAAAACCAAAAACCATTGTGACCAAATTTAATTTCCAGTTTTGAGAAGTTTTCAGTTTACTGAGGGCATAACAAACATGAAAATATAAGTCTCATTCAGTTTCTCAAATCTGTAGGCATTGTTGAAACGTGTGTTTGCATCAATGTTGTTTTCAAATTCATTCTTGTTTAATTCCTTTTCTTTATAATATCTGCAACAGTAGATGATCCTATGCCAAAATTTTCGCGTAGTTTTTCAGTGTAGGTTTTAGCACAGATTCACACTCTTTGATCAGACTAATTTTAAAAGTTAGTAAAATGCTGACGATGCTTAGCTGGTTTATTTGGGTGGGGGGATTGTGGGTTAAACGCCATTTTTCAGCACAATAGGCTATACACTGCGACCAGTATATTTGGCAGAGGAAGAACCCGTGAAAACTCTCGGAAGAACCATACGAAGCTACTGGGAAGCTTTCTCACATACCCACATTGACCGAGACGAGACTTGAACCCATGCAGACCGAGGTGAGATGTCAGTGATCTGTAAAGGCAAGTGCCTTAGATCACTCGACCACCCAGGCCCCATGATGCTAAGCTGGTCATTCTGACATCTTGACACGAGTGAAAACAAATGACTCTCATTGTTACTTAAATCCATATCTGTAATGATTTGTCTCCTTTGAAAATCAATTCAGTGAATCTAACTTTTAGATTACTGTTCTGTCAGTCTCCATCGGTAAAGTATCAAAAACGAGGCCACAGGCCTGGCTTTTAAAGCCCATATTTTTGATTTATAAAAAAAAGGAAAAACGTTTTATTGATCATTTAGCATCAATCACAATTAGATACTATGCAGGAATACATTATTTTTCTTATGGCTAAGCTACAAGCATTTGGTTACTAACAATTTACCTTAAGAAAGCTGGCCCTCATTACAGCTGCAAAGACTTCAGATTACCCTATTGTCAGCCCTAATCTGTGTCGGAGTGCAAGTCAAGTATTGTTTTTATCTAGTATGTCCTTGGGACATTTTCAGGTCATTGACTCACCAATAAGCCTACTACAACAATTGCTAATCATAAATAATCTGGCCCAGCACATATCGGGTGTGTTTTAACACATGACCACAGGCTATTTTTTGGACCATTAATATCAACGTTTTATGGAATTTAGCATTTAAAATACATTTCCAAGTTTGAAGTGAGTTTTTTTTCTTTTTTTTAAATGTAAAATTGAAACTTAGGACCACAAATCTGCTTCTGTTTTCACATTCAAGGGGTTTTGGTTTACTGGAAAATAAAAGAATGATAAAATTTGAGACCAAACAAAAAATTTGATCATGAGGGAATTTTGGTATACCAGGAATCGGTTATGAAGGGCTCTCAAACCACTGAAACAAATGAATAAACATACTTATACAATGTCTTTCAGTGTCAAAATATGCCATAATAGGACAAAACTTTAAAAAAAACAGACTGGTGGTCCAGTATGACAAAAAATCAAGCTCATTTGCATATCTATCAAGTTTATATACATGAAAGTAGATAAACAGGATCAAATGAAGATGCCCCCACTGCAAGCAGTTGGGGCATAAAAATGTCATATTTGATCACTGAACATAGATCACTGTACATAAGTGTCACAAAATGGCCCATGATTCAAAAGAAGACATGTATACCTCAGTCACATATCACAATTGATGATCCAATTCACAATACAGAGTTGCAATACGAGACATCTCATGATACATACCTTGTGCTATATTTTATATGAAAACTTTAAAATGATTGATCCAGTATGAAAAAATCAACCTCGTTTGCAAATCTATTAAGTTTATCTACTTGCAATTGGATAAAGAGGACCAAATTAAGATGCCCTTTCTGCAAGCAATAAATACAATTTCACCAAATTTCATAATTGTATTTCTCATGTTTTCTTATGAGTATTGTGATATAGATGTGGAAATAGGAAATATCATATGATCTTTTACAAATTTATATTCCTGATATGTATTTCAGTATTGCAACAGCTCTAGAATACACTAAGTACAATGCTAAGTGACAGCATTTATCAGGGCTCTATTACCTCCTCTTATGATTCTAACTCTCTGCATTTTTTGGCCATGACATTGGTCATTGGATTTTACACCTGATTGCCAAGATGGGGATTTGTAAGACTACCACCAGTAAACTTAAGTTAATTTAACTGTTTATCTTGTTGAAGATCCCTTGTGGCACACTATTTAAAAAACAAGTACACACATCTTTTGATAACAAAAGTCCAACATGTGTCAAGATTCTTGTCCTTCCTCAGCTTCATCTTGTTGTTGCAGCTTCCATTTCTTAGCCATGGCCAGAAGTTTGAGGTTGGGCTGTGCAGCTTCCTCATCAGGGAAGATGTAGTCATAGTACTCCTCCCAACCAGCATCAGCCTGTGGACAACAGTGTCATAATTAGTTTCTTGTAAGCCATGCCAGTTAAGAAATTTAGTGAAATCAGAATCTGCAATTCATTTTTCCACCATTTGTGTAAAATTATATAATAACAATCACCAAAATACATAATGCATTTATCCTCCTGTAAGTTTTATTTCCTTTAAAAATGTTCTTGTTTATGTGCTGTTTTTGTACAACATGTATGCTCCCACTGCAGCCATAAATAGTAGAAGTACCGGTAAATTCAGCAACCAAAAAATAAATATCTAATCATGTCATCTACATATGCATACCAAATTTCATTTGCCTGTCAATCTCTAATCACGTCATCTACATATGCATACCAAATTTCATTTGCATGTCAAACAGTATCTAATCATGTCATCTACATATGCATACTAAATTTCATTTGACTGTCAATATCTAAGGGCTGTTCCATTTAAACATACATGGTACCCAGGGAAGGCACTTTTTTTGAAAATATATCCCAGGGTACTCTAATTACTCAAAGAGTTCATATAAAAATGAAACAAAATTCTAAATTACATCTATGGGTGACTACTCCAAATTAAAAGTGCCTTCCCTGTGTCCCAAGTATATCATGTCATCTACATATGCATACCAAATTGCATTTGCCTGTCAAACAGTATCTAATCATGTCATCTACATATGCATACCAAACTTCATTTGCCTGAAGAACAGTATCTTATCGTGTCATCCACATATGCATACCAAACTTCATTTGCCTGTCCAACAGTGTCTGCATAATTGTGCTAACAAGATTCTCAGAAAAAGTCCAAGTCCAAGATTTTCAAGAAAACCATCATGACAACCATATAGGACCATAAGAAGTATTTTAGTAAAAGTCCCAAGCCAATATGACCATTCATTCAGGATGTGTAGCTATAACAAGAATATCAAGATAGCCATTGTGGCGATCATACTGAATGTCCAAGGGGCACCTTGTCATTTAGAACCAACTAGAGTTTATAAGAAGTCTTTTAGTGAAAACCCCATGTCGATATAACCATGTATTCAAGAGAAGTTGCAAAAACAAAATTTTCTAGACAGCCACTGTGGTGTCAGATCAGCTCCATTTTACCTTTGACCAACTATACATCATAAAAAGTTGATGTGTTGATATGACCAACTGCTCAGGAGGAGTAGCAATAAGATTTTCGAGATGACCCATATTGTGGTCCTGTTGGATGCTAGATCAGCAATAATTTAGAACCAACTAGACATCACAAGAAGTCTTTAAGTGAAAATCTCATGTTGACATGACCATCTGTTCATGAATAGTGATCATATTTTCAAGATGTCCCACCATGTTCATATAGGACCAACTAAACCTTGGGATGAATGTTTGTCTAGTGTTTCATGCTGATCCTTACAGTAGTTTAGGAGGAGTAGTGATAACAAACTTGTGCAAACAGACAATGGATGACAGCTGGATGACAGGCCATCACTTAAGCTCTTCTGGTGTATAGCCAATAGAGCTAAAATGGTGGTTCAGGTAGTATTGATACCAATCTTGATATAGTCACTACGTTATTGATACAACAAGATAGTTACTACCAGAGAGGCATATTACAATACATTTGTACATGAGACTATCATAATACACACCATTAATGATACATGTTGACTTTAAAATAGTCTTTGAACTTATTTTTGACAATAAAGTAAATCAAATGATGGACTATAATGTATGGTGTTAATACCACTTTTAGCATAACGAGTATATCAACATGTATCATATTGTGAGTTGAGTATCATGATATCGTATATACTTGCCTATAAGTCGGGTCCAACTGCAAACACAGACACTGATCTGCCATCACATAATCTGCTAGCAGATCAGGGTTTACGTTGTTTGTATATGTTATTAACTGAGTATTAAAAAATATGAGACCCAAGGACATGTGGAGCAGGATACCCAAGCTTATGATCGCACACTACACCACATGAACAAGGGCCCAATATTTTTTAATACTCAGCCAATAACCTTTTTATTATATACTTAAAAACAAGCATATTAATCATTTTGTTATGTTATAGGAATAACTCAATTGAAACAAAAAATTATTTCAACATTTTACTGAACATTGTACATGTCTTTATTTTATGAATGAAAGCTGAACACCATACAGTAATACATACTACTTTAATTCTATGGAAGCGTGCATGTACATGGGGTGATTTTCATCCAGCAGTGAATGAAAGTAAGTTCATTAAAGAGGATGGCATGTCATGTAGCCAAAGAAACGCAAGGACAAATTTATATTAGAACAAAATGATGCAATACATCAACAAAAATTGAAGATACCATTATGAAAAGGTGAGCCAGAAAGATTCTGTCTAAGGTTATTGTTGTGATTGTCTCAATGTTGCTGTCATGGTGGCAGGTAAATTTGAAAGTCCATTGTGTATCATGATTGTTGCCAGGGTATTGTGGTCCATTAGTCTTGGATAATACCTCAAAAAAGGACACAGATCCATGTTGGAGTCGCTTGTTTTTCATTAAATTCTTATTACAGGATAAAACAATATTATTCAGAATGGATAAAAGTATACTATTTACATAAAAGATAAGGTGTTGACAGATACATTGTATCAAAGGTCAGTTTGACTCGCTCTCTCTCTCATACTAAAAACAGCAACTAGTGATCACTAGCCATCCATTTTCAAAATGTTTATAAATCATATTTGGTTGAGGCTTTTTCTTTTTTTTCTCCTTGAATTTTAGGTCTTTGGATGTATTTAGATTTTTCTATGGATGAGAACTAGATCTACTGATTCTCCAGCACTGGTGTAAGGTAGAAAGGGTTACAGTCATTGTTGGCCTCTGGTGGCCATCAGATTTATGACGTGGTCAGCATTTCACATTTCTGTCACCATTTTTATTTAGCAGTAGTCAGTAGTTCAATGAATGCAGGCACATGTTTACCATATAAGAAAGCAGTGAATATTTTTACTCAACTACAGTCAATACCGCATTATGTGATGGCAGATCTGGGTCTATGCAGTTTGCATCTGGATGGGATTTATAAGCAAGTATACACTGTATGTAACTATATGTGGCAAAATCTTATAATCTTATAATTTCACCCCTACTAATAGTGATTCCAAAACATTATGCACTCACCCCATCCTCTGTCTGCACCTTCCGCCGTTTTTTGACTTTCTGCGGCATCAGATTCTGAACTTTTTGTTGAGAATCTTCATCACCCATTACAGACTGTGAAATAGATACAATTATTAAAATAAAAAATGCACAATTTGACAAGGCCCCATATTCTTGAAACTTTTGAGTACAGAACTCAAACACAAACCCCAGAAACCTAAATATTCACAGTACAACTTTGTCACTGATACTTAGCATTCTGGTAGAAGGACTAAGTAAAAAAATCAAGAAAATGTTAGGATCATGACCTTTGTTCTAATAGAAGTTACAAACTGTAAAAATTGTAACACTGAGCTTCATTTTTGGGATAGTATATTGTTTAGTAAATTATGTTTCTCTGAGAATACTTACCCGATCACATTAACATTAGGAAATAACTCTGCCACCTCTCAAATCCATCCCTCCAGGAAATATGAAAAAGTTCATCCTTCCTGACTATATAATATATAAAGGGAAGAAATTCTTCCAAATTACCTCCCACTTCTACTGCTTGGTGGCTACCTTTTACCAGATATGTACCAGTTTAAACATGAGTGAAACATCAATGAGGACGTTCACATTGTGGCTTGTGGGTGGGTTTAATAGCAATGTAAACAGGTAAGTATTACCAGAGAAATATAATTTACTAAAAGATTTACATGCTCCACTGAAATGTTGGGAGAATAGGTAACAGGAGAAGGAAATGCATAAGCAACCAATTTCCTCTACCTCATCTTTCAAGGGAAATAAGGATGGAGTTCCAATATGAAGGATAAACCACTCCCTACCATGAAGGCAGCACAACCAACAGATACATTACATGCTATGTTAGTACATGGGTAATGAGAAACAAATGACATTTTCTTACCAAGTAAAAATACAGGCAAATCCAGCGAAAAAGCTGAACTCTCGCCGATGAGGAGGTTGTGCTGATGTTAACTTGGTCTGGTGGTCATCTGGGTCACTCGCACTGGACCCAACAGATCAATTGTCATCTCTACTATGTTGCCTCTCAGAGATATAAACTCCAGAAGGTTGACTGTGCATGCCAGCAATGGCTTTGATAATGTTTCAATTGAAATGTTGCATTTAAACATGAGGTTCGCAGAGATCACTCAAATCTCAAGGCTCAAATTTTCATGAGGCATTTCTGGTCTTGTGAGACCTCTGACTACACCAAGTGAATCACTCACTTCGGCCAAGACACTAAGGTTTGATGGGTTATATCCTCTTTTCCAGCTTTCACTGAAAGAAAGAGGCATTGTTGGGCCCAACAGCTTTTTTCCATGCATTTTGCATAGTACTTGAAAGCATGGACCGGGTCTTGTATTGCTGCCTATCTCAACATATCAACTGAGGAGAAAGAGTGGCTGACCCGCATCTGGTTGCCTGAAGATGGTAACTAGTTCTTATCAATGAAACCTGGTTACATCATTAGGACTATGCAACAATCCAATCTGAATTGGAGATTTTTCTGGTCCATGAAAAGCATTCAACTTGGTCACCCTTCATGCCAAAACTAGGGCTATTAAATAGCATTCTTTGTAAGATAGCAGCTTCAGTGAGGTTCTAGCTAAAGGTTCGAACTTATCTGCTTTTAGTCATGTTAAAACCCCTAAAAGATTCAACTTTAGGAAACAAGGTGAGTGATTTGGGCCTATTCAGGTCAAAGTTGGTTAGCAAGTCTGATAGGTCCTTATCATGGTCTATGTCCCTGCTACCATGATGCCTGAATGTGTCGCAAATCATGAAGCCCCTGTTAGTAATAGGAGCTAACCTTATTTCTCCTCAAAAAGCCAGAGAAGAAAGTTAGCCAGCTGAAAGATCAAGGCATTCAAATGTTGTTGACTTAGCACCTGTCCTGGAAAACATGCCACTTTCCCTTGTAAACTTTTAAAGTGGAGAGTCTTCTAGCTTCTGAGATTCAATCCACAATTGAAGGTTAAAATTTATTTCCAACCAAGGCCCTCCTGAGAAGGAGAAGCCTGTCTGCGCAGGAATGAAACACTTGTGACCAAGGTTGTTTGAGCAGGTTGGGCCTAGCTGGTAATTTTTTGGTTTCTTCTATCACCCAGGACTTGTCCCATCTGAGGGGAGTGATCTGAACCACTTTACGGGTCTGGCCCCTTTTGTTTGAATTACTATCATGATCAGGACAGCTGGAGGGAAGGAACAGCCCCAAAACCCATCCCAAAACTACTGCAGTCCAAGCCTCTAGATCCAGGACTGGAGAGACAAAGGTGTGCAGTTTGTGGTTCCAACTTGTTGCAAAGATATCTATCATTTGATGCCTCCAAAGTACACAGATCGGATGAAATATGAACAAATAAAGGAACCACTTACTGTGATGAGTCTGGTCCCTTCTTGACAATGAATCAGCCAGAACACTGAGTCTGCCAGGAATGTGTCTGGTCGGGAGGTAGGGAGGATGTATCCGTATTATGACTGGATAAGTGTTATCAAAGAAACATATTTTACTCCAAAAATTTGGGCTTTTTTTCAAATACATAACATGATCAAAACACCTTAGGAGACTAGGTAAGTGGTGGAGGGAGTTACATCCCCTTATCCCAGAGAAGGCCCATTTCCAGTCCCCTAAGGTATGTGAGGCAGTTTCAACTCTTGAGATATTAATAGTCTGGAGTACTGATTCCATATGCCTAGATGCAGCTGATCAGAAGAAAAACTTCCCACACAAATCCAGTAGAAGTAACAGAGTCACATCGCTCAGAAGCTGCCAAATTACCTGAGATGGTAGCCTTTTCTGCTGATGCTATATGTCACACCAGGTGAAATGGAACTTTTGGGATAAAAGATCTCAGAGGTAACCTAGAGAAAGTCATCTCTGCCCTCCATCCTATGGCCTGTTAAATGTCCATTAGGGAATAGTTGCACTGGAATGCTATGCTTGTGGCAACTGCCCTAACTTAATGAGCTGAAATGCATAATAATTTCATTTGATCTTGGGTTAATTGCCTGTACACAGAGCAAATAACCCATCTTATGCAGGACGATAGAACCGGAGCTGAGGTATCAACCTTTCCCTCCTTCAAAGGTATAAATAAATAAGAGATCTCCCTCTTAGCACCATCTCGATTCATTTCAGGTACTGCTTCAAAGCCCTGTAGATGGCCCTAAGGAGAATGGTCCAATGAAGAAAGAGGTTTCACAAGAAAAGACTGATTGCCCATAGTGGGAGACTGTTCTTTGCCATGAAACCAGGAGAAGTCACGAGTGAAATCAAACCATCATGACAAAACTGTTGATAGTTTGGATTGACTAACAACACATATATCTCACTGATTCTGCCTGCTGTTTTCATCTTCAGCAACTAGGAAGCAGGTTTCTTTATATGAGAGGTGAGTCAACAATGATTTGATAGAGGTTCAAACGGTGCCTTATTCAACTATGTCAGAACTTATGATGGATTCCCTCTGGGACACTTGGCCAAAGCCTTCAGTCATGACAGGTCAGGGATTGCCAGAAGGACATTTGTTTAGTCTTATATCCTCCCTTCAGTGATGACAAAATATGTCTGAACTGTACTGTCTGTCAGCAGGAATACCTGTTCCACTTTTTTTCTCTGCCCATTATGAAAGTTTTTATCATTGTCACTGCCATTACATCATAACTTATCTATATAACTGCAGACAAACAATTTATATATCATTATGTCTGGGAAGTAGCACATTTATGAGCCTCCAGTATCTAAAAGACCAGTTTGTACACCTGGATTTGATTTCAAAACTGGAAGTTATAATATATCTGTATATAATGCAGCTACAGGGAATCCAACTTATTGGCAAGTGATAGATCATTTTTGGGAAGGAACACCATGTGCTTTGGGAACAGATGGAGACAAATATCATAACTATGATCATACAATCCCAGCTCCAGGGAAAAGACCAAATTATCCAGGTGTAGTTGTACCAAAACAGTTAACATCTGCAGAAATGTTAGAAAGTGGAAAAGCGGAATCTCAATTATCAGCTAGTTCACCAATAGGTGGAAATGAATCTGTATACAACTCTGGTCAATCTGCACCAAAATGGTATGGTTCTCAAAGTACCAGTGGAGATGCCTACAGAAATATACATGAACCTATGAACATTATGTTCAATTACTGGGAGACTGGACTGTGTTAACACCAAAATTGTTATATCTACCTAATGGTCAGAAACATGCAAGATGGTTCTATGATCTGGGATTTTGTTTGATACCATACCATACAACCTTTGCTTCTATACTACTTATGGACTGGGAACCTATTTGATTGAAATGTTGAGCATATTCAATTCTATCACATGGTTTTGCCATAAAACATGCAGTAGTTACTCAGGAAGAAGTAAATACAGTAAATGTTTCTCTTATTATCATTAACTTCACAATGCAAGCAAAACTGGACAATAATGATAGATAAAGATCATAATTTTTTGTATTGAACATGGAAAACCAAAGATGGAGCCAAATTCTTTTGATGTTAATAACATACATGAAACAGTGTGTTCCAACAAATTAACAAATGGCTCTATTCAGAGTGCAGCTAGATCTGGGATATGAATTGAGCACTGTAAATACACCTGAATTATCAAAGTTATAAAACAGTCAGTATTGTACAATGGACAACAAGAATGGAATGTTTGAGTATACTCGGCTATCTCAGGAAGAACCATTTACAGACACTCATCACTTGGATGCTAGTGACAGAAAATACCCTGTAGGTATGTTTAACACATGTAATGGAATTGATGCATGTTTAGCTGATCAATGCAATTTGCAAGACCCACTGCATATAACAGGACTAATTCAAGCCACTTTTGCAACACTGATTAATCAAAATATCATAAAAGAAGCCACCACAGTACTGAGAAGAGTGAAGAATTTTCTGGGGCAAAATTCAGTGATTAATCTAACTGCCAAGATTGTCATTGAATATCATAGAGCTTTTACTGTATCCTCATTATAAGGACAGAAATATTATATTTGAAAGAGATGTGACTTCTTCTAAACTATGGCAATTAACATGAGTCAACCAAATCCATGGGCTAGAGTTTGACATGCAAAGAACATGTACAACTTTAAGAATGCCAGAACATTAACTATGCCTTGCCTTGGGCTAGTTTATGCCAGAACAAATGACACAATAAGACTGCCAGGTCAGGACCTATTTGAAACAATTGCTACTGCAGTTCAAGTAATCCCTCATCCACCAACTCAAGTTGACAACTCCAGAGCTATCACTGGCGAGAAAAGACAGAGAGAGACAGTGATGTCAATGCCCATTAACCAGCCTGACCAAACAGGTATATTTAAAGGCCGAACCTGGTGACGATACACTCAACAAAACTAAATTGGTGGTAACCACTTTAGGTTCAGGAGCAGAAATTAAAGATTGATGAAATAGATCTACACAGTTTCAAGAGTGGAAACCAACAGCACAAGAGGAAAAAGATACAGGAGATTTATTTGCGCCTAAGCATAAATATATTCAAGTTCCAAATGAAGAAGCTTTCTTTGGTGCAAAGCACATTTTGCAGCAAAACGTTAATGACATTACTAGAGATCAATCTGATCAAAGTAAAACTCAGGAAAGTGATCAGACTCAGAACTGTCAAAAAAGAATACTGATCCAGCTGATACAGAAAAGTATGCAAGTATAAAATCATGTGTTGCATAACAAGGAAAAGTTGACGATTCAGTAAATATTCTACTGGATCAAGAAGATATATTGCTTTAAACAATTCATTGGCCCATTCAGATTCATCATTTGTGATAGATACACAAGATCTTAATGCAAGTACTGTATTAATTCCTGCATCCACTGAACACCAAGTTAATTGCCATGATCAAAACCAACTAGGACAAGCTCAACACCAAGTACATACAGGACAGCCAACTAATCCAGAGAAAGGAACAGCTGTTGTGGAACCAAATCCAGGACCAAGTTAAGGTCTCTAAAGAGTGTGCTACATAGCACAAGTGGAAGTAGTAACTAATGTATAGACAGAATTTGGTGCCAATCCCTCTATCTAAGGAAGGGATAATTCTTGACTCCCACCAATGTGGGCAGACAACATTTAGCTTTTATAGCTAAACTGTTTGCTTGGGAGAGCTGAATTTGTGAGGTAGCAGTCATACTCCTAAGGTATTATGATTGGGTAATGTATTTGAAGAAGAAACATGAAAGTATTAAAGTTCAAGAAAATAAAATGTCAATCACATTTTTATCTTTTCTTAAGCACACATATCCTTGAATATTGTTAGAAGCTGTTTTTTCATGGAAATACCCAATACATGGATCACGAATGAACTGTATTATCTATGGTTAGATGGTTTATGCTACATTTTTTCCTCTGTTGATCACAAGTACTATTCATTATTCCACTGAGCAAATAAACACAAGAGCACATTGTTATCACTAATTACATTTCATACACAGAACTCTCTGAGAATTTGTTGACAAATAAATCTGGGGATTCCATGCCATGCAACTGGCACAAAGGTATGATACCATTTCCTTTAAACAAGAGAACAGCTTCTCCCTGCAATGTACTTTGAAAACATGAAAGTGCAACTTCCTCTGGTTCACACTAATTACTGCAATGGTATTAAGCTTGTTTGATTTTAAATATGTACAAAAGGATGTCAGCATCTTCTTTGATAAAGATCTACACAGTTATTCAAAGTGTTAGGAATGATTAACTTACCTAATTAATCCAATTACTGCCATGGGGATTAAGCCTGTGTGCTCAGAAATGCATGGAAGTGAACAATGGTATAACCTTTTAGAGAAATATGTACATCATTGTTCAATATTTTATCACATTTTTTTTCTTTCTTTTAATATGACAAATCCGCAAAAGTAAGTATCCAAGAATATGCATTTTTGTTAACCAAATCACAAAATTTAATACCCATAAAGTAATTCACAGTATGTTATGAAAACAATTGTTTCAAGGTTTCTCTATATTTTGTATTTTCATACATATTTGATCAGCATCATTTGTCCAGTACTGAAGGGTGTTTATGCCAAGAAGCTTTCTGTCAAAGTTGGTCAAATTCTGTTGAGCATTTTAATAGAAGTTATGTAAAGGTTTGTCTATTTTTAGTAACAGCTGCCATTTTTCTCGGTGGATTGGCATCTTTTGTGTAAAATTTAAAGCCTTTTTTGCCTGAATGCTTTTTGCAAAACTTGGATAAATTCTGTTGAGCAAATTTTGAGAAATGTTGATTAAAGGTTGGTCTATTTTAATAATGGCAGCCATATTTAATGGAGGATCAGCATCATCTGTACAAACCTGAAAGCTATTCCAGCCAGGATGATGGATATTTATGCCAAAATGCTTTCTGTCAAACTTGGTCAAATTCTGTTCAGTATTTTTTGAGAAGAAGTCATTTGAAGGTTTTTCTGTTTTGAGTAATAGCAGCCATATTTGATGGTAGATCAGCATCATTTGTGCAAACGTGAAAGCCCTTTTTGCCTGGATGATTTTTGTCAAATCTGGTCACATTCTGTTATGCAGTTTTTAAAAAGTTTGTTTAAAGCTTTATCTTAGTTTTAGTTAGGTCAATTATGGTTGATAGTGGATCAGCATTGTTTGAACAGGTTTTTAAGCCCTTTTTGAGAAAACGTTGTTTGAAGGGGTTTTCTTTTTTTTTTAGTAATGGGGACCATATTTGATCATGGATCAGCATCTTTTGTTTAACTCTGAAAGCCCTTCATACTAGGAATGCTCAAAAGAGAATTTGAAGTTGGTTAAAATTAATGATTTTTTATAATTAGTAATGGTGGCTATATTTGATAGTGGATCACCATGACTTATACAAATTTGAAAGGACCTTCAAGCCACGATGCTCTCTGCCAAATTTTAGTCAAAATTGGTTTTTAAGATGTTTAAATTAGCAATTGTTGACAGACACCTGATAGACAATGGATGACACATATGATGGATGCAGGGCCATACCATAAACTCATCTGGCCTTATGGCCAGGTGAACTAAAAACAGATGATTTACATTTTAACATATTCTTCTATGGATTACCATGTATACTCGCTTATAAGTCAAGTCCAACTGTAAACAACATAGACTCTGATCTGCATCGCCTAATGTGTTGGCAGATCAGGGTCTATGTTGTTTGTTCTACTAATTACCTCAAACAAACTGCATTATGCAATGGCAGATTTGGGTCTATGCAGTTTGTGGTTGGATCCGACATATAAATGTATATATACGGTAAGTGACCAAGTAAACATGTAATAACACATGTAAATGTTTATGTTCATTTGTATGGAAGGGCTAGATGCATAACAATTAAAATATCCATTATACAGCATGGATGGAATCTCAGGGGCTATTTTCTATTAAAAAAAGATAACCATGTTCATATTGGGACAAGAAAGTACCTCATATGCCTGCCAAGACTCAAGCAACATCAGTCTTTCTTCCTTTTCCTGTGAGTGTCTGAGTGCTTTGTTAGCCTCCTGGTACACCTTTCTGGCCCCCTTCAAGTTCATCTCACCCTCGTCCACACCCTTCTCAAACTGGGCAAAGCTGATCCACACCTACAGGTAAGCAAAAATATAAATAATACTTTACAAGATTACCATTTAGGTTATTACAGCAAATCTCCAGAGTTTATTTTTCATTTTCATATCACTACTATTCCACCTCATTAGAAACAACATTCAAAACATCTTTTGATGAAAATGTTGGCATATATGTCATTTAACATATACCATGAATTCATTTTCATTCGTATGAAATTTCAAGGTTTTGCAAAAGAGAGGGTCTTCCAAGTTATCATTTGTAGCAACCACAGAATACAAAAAAACAATTTTTGGAGTAAAATATGTTTCTTTGATATTATTTACCCAATCATAATACATTAGGAGTACATTCACTACCTCAAAAACCCAGCCCATCAATGCCAAAAAAATATATTCACAATATCTTCTGGCTTGTGTTAGCAGCAAAGTTAAAAAAAAGTCATATACTTGCAGAGACAGAAATCACACAAGAGTTGTCTCACCTTGGACTCAGGGTCTGGTGCCAAATCCCTTTAATCGTCAACTGCTACCGTGTCTGTCCCATCAGCTCAAACTGAGCCCTTTGGGATGAAAGGTTTCTGAGGTAAAAGCTGGAGAATGTCGTCTCAAACCGCCATCCATAGACTGAATGATATGAGTCAGACAATTGATGAACTCAGATGCTATATTAGTGGTGATTGCCCTAACCACATGAGCTGGTATGTGTAAGAAATTTGTCTGGTCTTGGGGTTAGTTTCCTGTAGGCTAAGCAGATAATCCAACAGATCCAGGACAACAGAGCCTGTGGGAAAATATCATCTCTTCCTCATTTGAGTGGCAAGAACAAGTGAGATATCCCTCTTCTGATTAGCTCAGTCCACATCAGGTATAACTTCAGTGCTCTGATGTGGTCCTGCAGATGGCTCTGGGATGAAACATCCAAAGAAGATAACAGTTTCAAGACAAAAAACTGAGTTCCCATGAATGACAGCCTGTCCTTGGCAGTGAAAGAAGGGGCTATCATGAGAGAAACCAAACCGCTGTGACAAAACTGCAGAGAGTTTGGGTCGAGTGATAAGGCATGAATCTTAATGATTCTGCCTGCTGTGGCATTAGTTAGTAGGAAGCAGGTCTTGTACAAAAGGTGAGTCAGAGACGCTCCAGCTAGTAGTTTTAAGGGTCCTTGTTCAACCATGTTAGAACTGGCCATGGTAGATTCCATTTTGCATAAAGGGCCAAGGCCTTCAGCTGAGACAAGTCAAATATGATTAGAAGGTCCAAGAGGTCTTTTGTTCTGGCCTATGTCCTCCCATCAATGGTCGCAAAACATTAATTTTCTAACATTTTGTAATGGTAGCCCTTGATTGTTATCAGAGAGAACTTTTTCTTGAAATGTCATAGGAGAAATTTAGCTATTTACATTACCGAGGTTCTTTGAGAGCTGTGTCACTGCTTGCATCACAGAGATTCTCCTTTTTCCCCTCATAAGCTTTCAAAGTGGTTGGGCCTACCTGGCCAAGCAATTATGTCCACCACTTGTTCAGATAACTGTTTCTTTCTGAGGGCTTGTTGGATGAGCCAGGCATGCAGGTTCAACATCTCTGGGTTCAGATGGTAAACTGCATGCACAATTGTTTCAACAGATAGGAGAGCAGCAGGATTTTCTAGGGAATCTCTGCTGCTATACTCAGGAGGTCAGTGATCCATGTTTTTTTTCCCCTAGAGAGGAGCAATAGGATTAATCAGTGCTCAGATTATCTTGCTTTTTACAAGATTTTGGGGATCTGAGGAGATGGGAGAAAGGCATATGTGTTAAGACCATTCCAGTCCAGGGAAAGGGCATCTACTTCCCAGGCTTTTGGATCAGGAACTAGCATGACAATGGTTGACACCTTGGTGTTCAACCTCATCACAAAGAGGTCGACATGAAGCTGAAGCAGATTACACTAAAAACCTCGAGGTGAATGGTCCATTCTGTGTAGACTGGCTGATTATGTCAGGCCAGTGAGTCTGCTACGAAGACCTGAATGCTGAATGTGGCCCACCTGAAAAAATCCCAAACCAAAGGTCAGGGGCTAGGGGACTTGGCTCCCTCTTGCTTTCCGATGACAGACAGAATGAGATTGCCCTTTCCAGATAACATCTTCCACAATCTAAAGGCATTCACAATGGTCTTCATCTCCAAAAAATTGATGCAGATGGAGTGCTCCTGAAGGAACCAAACCCAACTAACTTCTTGAAGGCCAGGAGATGGGCACCTAAGCCAGTCATGCTGGCATTCATGCAGATCATGATTTCCAGCAGTTGCTTCTACAGTGGATGCAGTGGAAGAAATTTCTGAGATGAAATTCAACTCTCACAGTGAATGAATGACACTACCAATATGATTTTTACACCCATATTCCTGAGGGAAACAAACTCTGTTAAAAATAGGTTTTGAACTCAAAGCACATGTAACTGAAATGCTGTGATGGAATGAGATTGGATTTGTCCTTGTTGACAAGAAATCCAAGATGAAGCAAGAGCAAAACATCGGCTTTGATATCTTGGTGAAAAATATTGCTCACTCTATGCTTTAAATTTATTGAGTGCTGTCCAGGTCATTCAATGTCCCAGACATGGTGGGAGTTCTGAAGACTGACATGACTCTTTCCATGATTCTCATGAAGAACCAGATTTAGACCAAAAAGGGGTGCCCTGAACAGAACTGGTACACGGTGTCCCTGAATGCACACCTCAGAAACTTCAAGGACGACCTGTGAATAGGAATATGAAGGTATGCATCTTAATGTCTAGGCTGACTGCAAAATACTGCTCCTGAATGGCACTAAAATCTCCATTTCTGAGCTTGGGTGCTTGAATGTGTTGGTTGAGAGAGCCTAGACCATCCAGTGCTTGCCATTGGCCAAGAAAATTAGGAAAAGTCTGAAGTAAAATCCTGGCATGTTTATGCTGTGAATATTCTTTATAATCCATTTTGTAAGGAGTTTTTATTTTCTGCCATAGAGCATTGGCTTTGTATGGGACTCTGGGGACATCTATACTGAAGAAGCCCTTGACAGCTTGGAAGGGTCGTTGAATATTGGCTCACAAGATGATTTGCAAGACCCTCAGGTTGAAGTTGTCCTCCGACCAGGATTTTGGAAAAGGGCAACACAAGCATGGCATCATTTTCTGTATTAAGACTGTCAGTAAGAGAAGCTGGCTAGAAACTTATTATTTGTCATTAGTGACTCTCAGATACTGGCCCGCACTGATAAAAGGTGCTTGGAGGAGGGTTTCCCAGCTTGGCGTGCCTGGGAGTAGTCCTTCCTACTTCTCTGGTCCCTCTTACAAAACAAAGGCTGGGTTCTAGGACACGGGACCTGCATGTGGTTTGCTTCTTTGATAGCCTGTTTCCTGATCTCCATTATGTGTCTTTGGGATAGGAGGATGGAAGATAGCAGTTGTGACCTGATGACGGCCCTATGATGGTCTTTTAACAGCACTGACATGGATAGGAATGCATCTCTTTCTGAAAGCTGGAGAATCACAGAAGCAGCTTTGGCACTGGAGAGTGAATGTTAAAGTCCCCTGTTGAGTTTATGAACCATGATACATGAGAAGACTGGTCTTTCTTGCATAAATTCTGTAAGAGACCATTGATGGAGCAGGTGGAGGTGGGAGTCACAAGACTTCCTCAACAGATTTATATAAAGCCAAGTCAATTTATCAACAGCCACATTATCGTCAACAATAAATCATTCTTCTCTCATAACTCAAAGATCTGAACGTTTTTAATTTAGTTACATGATAATTTTAGTGTTTTAAATTCAGAATCATACAATTCAAAGTCATGTGTTGTTTAAAGATAAAGCTAGAAAAACTACTTCAATTTTGCTTTCTTCTCGGCAGGCAGAGCATTTTCATGTTTCCTCTTTGCAGAACCACTACCTGTTTGGAACACTTTTCTATCCAACAACTGTCTTTTCTCCTGTTCAATCTCTTTGACTATTTACTACAAAGTCCATCTCTTTTCTTAAACTTTCTGACATCCTTGTAGCTGTTTCAATTATCATTTATGCTACATCTACCCTCTTAATATCTCATTTTTTCAATTGCTTATGTTAGTTTACTGTTTTCTTCTTCCAGTAATTCCGACGAGTTTAACAATTTTGCCTCAACAACTCTTCTTTCGCAAAGAGAGAGGAGCTTTTTTCCTGATTTCCTTCTCTTCATCTTGTATCATCTTCTCTTCATGCCTAGCCATTCTTCTTCTATCCTTTGTTTTTATTTTTCAGCCTTTTCCCCCTCCAACTTTTGTTTGTAGTTACTTTTGTACCTCCCTGTTGAGTGGAATTTTCTCTGGCTGGCTGTACTCAGGATCACTAAACTTGACAATGTCTTTCATTCACTGCTTTCTCCACAATGGTATTTTTGTCCTTTGTAACCACACTGGTGTTCATTGACAGACTCCTTTCCACAACAGTATTGACATTAAGTAGTACCAAAGCTCCCTTAACTAGCGAACTAGTACCAGAAGAAATTTTGTATTTTAAGTTACCACTCTCCTGCTTTTTTGAAAACACCTGTCTCCAGTAGTGATCAACTCATTCACATTCTTGTAGTTCATCCTCTATTTGACATACATTCCATTGTTAGTAACAACATTCTCTTCCAGATACAGGTGCCTTACTAAAATCTCTGCTTCTGTTACATAACCTTTCCCCAACCTTCTAACTGGAGATAAACAAGCCATGCTTTACTCAACTTGTTTTCAAATGGAAGCCTGTTGATTTGGTACTTTGCTACTGCATTGTAGCATGAATGGATTCCCAGACTAACTCTGCACTGTGACTTGGTCTTCAACTTCAGAAGTTCCTTCCTTGCCTCTCTAAGAACAATGTCTTCATCACTCAACTGTTTTGTATGTCAATTTCAAGAACTTTCAAATTTTCTGGTGCTGTGGCATTCACACTGTCTGCATTAACAACTCACCCCAAAATGGTATACACCAACTTTGTCATTCTATTGTACATAAAGTGTACCATTGGTACATCTGACACTCATTTAAGAAATTCTCAAACTGTGGTATTACTGACTTGAAATTGATACTCCTCGGCCTTGTCTTTAAATCCTTCTCCAATCTAGTCACATACTCTTGGATCCCTGTTTATTGCCCAAGTTTACACTGTAGTGCTGGTCCAACAAACTTGTGTGTGCTTGAAAAAGACTTCAAATATCTAGTTGTATAACCCTGTAATCCTCTCTACTGCCTGCTTAGATCTTGAACAATCAAGTTATTGTTTTCTGTTTCCTATCCATATTCATGTATGCCCTTGCTAAAAGCATTGTGCATAGTGTGAAGATCATATATATTTATATCAACAAGACATTTCCATCTCTCCAAAGCATGGACACTTCTTTGAAAATTGTTTGTTCACATTTGTTCCATCATTTCCTCATGTGATTGCAAATTCAACAGGTAGGGAATTATCTTGCAAGGATTCAACAATAACTTTTGTTAACTGACTTCCCATCTGCATGGGCAAAGAACAATGCCATGTAAAACCTGCACCATATTTCATCATGTGTTGGTGACCAAAATCTGATCAAATGATCAATTTCCTTTTCAACTGTGCCTAGGCTGTCTCATCATACTTTAAGGAGAAGCAGTTATTTGAATGTCTGACACAAGATACCAAAGCTGCAAAAAAAGCTGGCCCTATGCCATCTGATAGGAGATAAGAGAGTTTTGTTCTATCATATTAAAACCCTCGTTATTGAGCATTTGAACATTGCCTTGAAAGTCTCTGCAATATCATCACTGGCCCTGAAATTATTGTTGGATGATTCACACTCAGCTCCCCAGATTACTTTGGCATGCAAGACATCTGCTTTTAATGTCTAGGTTAAAACTGATTGTCCTGCTCTTTCTCTTCATGGTCCTAACCTATCACTCTCTTAAATTTTCCTTTTTGCAACTCATGCTCTGAATGTTACTTTTGTCTGACTGTTACATATGGATTTGTTTAGTTTTTTATGAAGATTTCCACTGACATGCTGGAGAATTTGTTTAAGTCCACTATTGTCACAAATTATTCCTTGGTTTAAAAAAATGCTTCAAAATGAAGTGAGGAGGCCAGAGTGATGACTGTGTCAAGCTTCCACCAAGGTAGCTAAACAAATATCATACAGGTCTTCGTAATAGTAAGCCCCATATCAATATGGCTTGAGTGAAGTTGTTCAAAAGTTATATATGTGTATGACCTAACAGCACATCAGTACAATCCTATATATACAGTGTTCCTTGTAAAAATTAGATAGTAAAGAAGAAAATGGTAAAATATCACTAAAATCTTTAGGAAGATAACCCTTTCAAAATTAAAATAAACATATACTCCTATGAGATACAAGTTAATATGTTGATATGCATGGGGCAGACCTAGATGGACCAAACCCTGCAGACTTGCAAGAAGACTGGCCTCTGTGCAGATCTTGATTTCTGGTGGTTCATCCTCATTGACGTATCTACCATGAGCCGATGAGCTGGTGGAGGTCATCCCATTTGATGTGATGGGACCTCATATTATTGTCTACAACTTTGATCACTTAATCTGGTAGGCAAAGTTTAGGCCACCACTGATAGGAAGGTGATCTGTGGAGGTCTCATGAACTGGCAGCACAGGGTGAACTGAGCAGACACAAGAGGCAAAGAGCTTCTCAGGTTATGATTTGACTCTCAAGAGATAATCATCAAACGATGTTCTAGTAGGAAACAAACATAAAAGGGGATTTTGAACCCCGTGCCCAGATTAAAGAAGAGCTGGGATGGAATGAAATAGAATTTGTCCTTGTTGATGAGGATTCCAACATGAAGCAAGAGCAAAACAAGGGATTTCATGTCTTATTACAATGAGATGCTCACCTTGTGGTTTTGGCCTGTAAAGTATGCCTCCCAAATGGTACTGGGAACTGATCTCAGACTATGTGTGCTGAACTTTGAAGCCCAAAGACGTGGTTGAGAGAGCTTCGATATTAAGAAGGCTTGGAGTAAGATCTCAGCTGAGTTGTGCTGTGACAGAAGAACTTCTTATGAAGAAAGCATTTAATTCTAATAAGAACTATGGGTCATCTGGACAAGAACTGTCTCCATTCTGTAATAGAATGTTCAGGACTGGGCCAGGTGGGCCACCATACCATGTCAGTACTGGCCCAGTAACACGGAATGCTCTGGATGTGGCAGTGTGGACTTTGTACATCAGGAAATAGATCACTGTACCCAGTCCCAGTAGTAAAAGGCATAGGTCAAAGCTGTGCTAAAGGTGGAGTAGACATGGTTCGTGACCAGCCAATGTCTGGTGCAAAAGTCTAGCACAGGCTATCCTGGGAACTATTACCATAGCCAGTACTGGGGTCTGCCTGTGTTGATGGGACGTCTTTCTCACTGGTCCAGTTGGGTCACCATACCATGTTGGTATTGGCCCCTTAGTTTGTGCAATGATGACATGTTCTGGATGTGGCAGCATGGCAACAGGATTGTAGCTGTGTGAGGAGCCTGTGATGGCAAAGATTGCCAGAATTGTTCTAGAGTGGTGAGCTTTTCACCTGCAAAGGTTCATTCATCAGAAAATTGGCAACTGAGGTGACAGTGGTGGCAATAATGGTTGTGTCCACATCCTTATCAAAGGGATCAGGAAAAAATTTATAAGCACTGTCAGGGATAAGTGAATTGCATCAGATACTTTTTCCTGTCACCACTTTGCTCAACACAGTACACTAATCCACTACATTACTTACACTCTTATTTAAAAAACAAAACACATATACCCGACGCAAACTTGATACTAAAATGGGTCCAAGCCATAAAAATATCATGTTTGGAGTAAAGACAGTGAGTTTAAAACCCTTCTAATACATGGTCCTTTAGATAAATATATAGTAAAAGACATATGTTTGAAACTTGAAAAATTGCAGTTTCACACCTAGCCCTCGATTTATTAATGGTTTTCACATTTACAGTGACACTTTTCAGTAATCCAGGTAACATTGTAATGTGGAGATATTTTGCTTTTCAACAAGCTATCACACACCTTTATAAGTTAGACATGTAGGAAGTTAAGAGCCAGAAAATGTTAAAATTGTGTGAGTTTCACCTAATTAAACAATGTTACTTTTTTGCCCCAGGTTACAGATATTAGCAACACTTCATTGATACACTGTCACACAACTACTCAAGGGCGCCTATCAAAGGCAAGATTATTGATTGGCCAAAAGAATTGGAAGGTTATTATGTTATGACCGTAAAATTAAATTACAACCGATCAGATGTTGACTAGACATTATGTGCTTTATAAATTGATTACAATGGCATTCATTATATGAAAATTGGTGGGAATCAGCGCAGACACTTAAAATACTTCTTTTGAATGCAAGTAAGTAACATATTTCTTGTGAAAGTAATTACATACCAATAGAAATGTTTTCAGGTGTCTTTGCTTTTGTGTGACAATGTATTAATAAAACTGCACATTCATGAAAATACCATAAACCTGGGTCGAGCATAATACTATCTAACCAGATGAAAAATACAAATTTTGACATTTGTTGGTTCTTGGCTTATCACAGGTCCAACTTAAAAAAATTGTGTGATAGTTCAGTGAAAAGGAAATTTCCTCCACATTAAAATGATGCCTAAATTACCAAAAAGTGTCACACTAAAAGCAAGTACCATTACAAAAATCGAGGGCTAGGTATGAAACTGGAATTTCTCCATTTAGTATACAAACCATGTCTCTTATTAAAATATTAGTAGGGTTTTTAACCTGCTGTCTTCACTCTGAACATAATATTTTCATTATCTGGACCATTTCAGTATTGTTAGCGTAGGGTACCTGTGTAAAAAATGAAGTCGGTTTCCTTTGCGACATGTTCTGGACTATCAAAAAGTAGGCAAAAGTAATAGATAATTGGTGCACACTAAATGTTAAGCAATGCGGAACTTCAACGCTTATTAAGGGCACAAAATGCACAAGGATTTATTCTCAAAGTATGAATCTGCATCTATCTACTCAGCCCAGGGATGAGTAAGTAGTAAAGTTTGCCTTGGCACAGCCAATTTTTGACCAGTCAGGATGAAAGGACAAGTGGTTTTCCTGAGCCCTGCTATGTGTATGTTTCTTGATCTATCTCGTTCACCTGAGTATATTGTTTAGCTATGACAGTCGCCATTTCCTTAGACCCATTTAAGTACAAATTGCTTTCTTTGCTTAGGAGGGCTGGATTTGCTAGGCAGTGGATGTAATCATGTAAAGTATCTGAAGAACTTAAATTTCTGACCGATGGATAGATGAGACAGGAAAGGATGGATGGTCATGGGTGAATATGTGTGCATTAGTGCATACCACTGTATTTGAATATACACAAAAGATCTACATCACATGTAAGTCTTTAAACCATCTGCAAACTGCACTATGATGCAAGGTATATGACTTTTAAGAAACATGATCAAAGAATGTTAATATTGTGTCTATATTGCTGTGACTGCTGGAATGTGATACCCATGTCTTAATTCTCTAATGATGGCAAGACAATAACCTTAACATGCTGTGTCCTCTGAAGCAGATGTCTGTAAAGAGCTCGGACCCTGTCATACTCCTCCTGCTCATTTTCAAAGTCTATGTATGCCTTCCACAACACCTCTGGCATGTCAAGCTTGGGCTGGTTGATGGCTAGCTCAAAGATGGCCCGGGCACGGTCGCCATCTCCCAGGATAGTCTCCAATTCAGCATACTTAATATAAATAAATGCTTAAGTTATTCAAGATTTTGACAAAACTTTTAGAAAACTCAGTTGTTTTTGTGCAATTTTCATGATTTTGGCAGTCATATGAAGTTGTCATCTGTATTACTTGCACATAATTTTTGCTATTTTTGAGTTGGTCCTGAAAAAACATGAAAAAAGTTTTGTGTAGTCAATAATTAATCTGAACTAATTTGTGTAACCATTTTAAATCTATGAAAAGATCAGATTTAAAAAATGTGTCCAAAGGATATGGGTGTCTCTACCAATAATGTATACTAGAAGATACCTTAACTCAAGATGCAAGAGCAAATGGTTAATTCAAACAGGGGCCATAATTCAGTCAAAATTTGACAGAAAAAGGTAAACTTGACTTAGGTCTTCTTCACATCAAGTCCTGTCTAAAACTGGATTTAAATCATTAAAGTTATTTAAATAATATTTGTTGGAAGCAAAATTTGTGACATCTGGGATGGACAGACATGGTCATCACCATATTCCTTAATAGGAAATGTTGTGGGCACAAAAATAAGTACTTCAAGGATTTATAGTACAAATCAGATGCCTTTACTATATGGTTTCCTGCCAATCATTCTGTTGTTTTTTCTGGACTTTTTGCTTTTGGTGAAGGTACCAGTCCCTTAAAGATAAGGAAAGCAAATTAAAGACATAAAATCTATATCTTGTGATGATATTTAAACATGCACATAATCATTACTTTCACTTACTTAACAATTACAAGGGATAAGTGTCTCCTAAAGGTTAATAATGACATACCTCTCAACTAGTGAAGTACCCGAAATCTAAAACAAAGTCACGGCTTATACTAATCATTTTTAATATTTTTGACTGTCTTTTTTTCAAGGATGTCGTACTTTCATAGTAGGCTGATTTTTAAAAAAAACTTATCAGTAGACGATAATAAAGTTGTTGTTGTGTATACAAAATTATTTACATATATGAAAAGACTGTAAAAGATCTTTACAGATTCAAACTTTTAAAATCGATATTAATGAACAATATCTTAACTGATACATAATCTTACAAATTTGATTTTCACATATAGCTGAAACATCTGTATTACAACAGTACATGAAACATTTGTGTTTCAACTAATTGAGGCATGAAAGTGATGGAAATCTGAACATTAACAATGCCTTAAACCAACATTCTCTTATCAAGTTTTATGACTGCTGAATGACTAGCAAGAGACATATGAACTTTAACAAAAGGTATAAACAAAGCCACAAAATCATTATATATACATCACAGTGACCCAGTTTGGGATCAATGGGGTTGTTCTCATTAAGATACAAATCCCGACCAAAAAATGCACTTACCAAATTTAATAGCCTTTGTATGACCAGAAATGAAGTTTTATAAGCTACAGTAACAAAATACTTTACAGAAGCTTCTGTGGCTCAGTGGTTAGCACACCGGACTTGTGACCAAATAGGTGCAGGATTTAATCCTACCATCAGATCATCCTGGGTCAGCTACCATGGTGTGTCCCTGTGCAAGGCACTTTTTTCCAATTGTTTTAGCACTAAAAAACCTTCATGTATTGCTCTGCTGCAATATGCCAAACCAAACAACAATTCTAATTTTAATTCCCTACACATACACAACCTAAAAACAGTACACCAACCAGTAAAACAGGCTGGGGCAAAATGTTAATAAGCTACCTTCATCCATGTCGTACAATTCTCTGGACCAAACTCAAGGAACTTCTCATACAGAATGCGACACCTGTCAAACTCTCTCAGCTGTAACTCTAGCTCTATGTAACTTCGGAACAGCTTGTTTTTTGGGCATTTTCCTATGCTTGTGCCCTGAACAAAGAAAAAGTGGTCAAAATAAACAAAGCTTAAAAAATGTTTTGTAAAAAATACAAAATGATAAATAACCAGATTTGTTCAAAATTACATCTATTTTTAATTATGGATCATCAGATTTTTAAATAATTGCATTAAATTTTGGACAGTTTTTAAACAAGTATTTCACAGAATATGGTGTCTGACCTGTGAACAGTGCTATTATGAAATAACTTTCTTCTAAGGCAGGCAAGATGGGAAGTCCTACCATATATTAGTACACACTTTAGATATATATAGTGAAACCCCTCAAAACCAAAAACTCTCAGGACCCCCAAAAAATTTGGTTTTGATAGGTTTTCGGTTTACTAAGGTTTTTGCATATGTCTTTTTCTAAGCGCTTATGTGATGAGAGAGAGAGATTATATATTAAAGGGCATGAGATTGTAATGTTTTTGGTCTAGCTTGGCTAAACCATTACCACACAAGTTCAGTTTGTCAAATTCGCAGGCATTGTTGAAATGATGCTTGTTTGCATCACTGTTGTTTTCAAATTCATTCTTGTAGAATTCTATTTTCTTTAAAATATCTGAACAGTAGATGATCCTATGATGAATATTTCCGCTAGTTTCTTCTATGTTGGTTTTGGTACAGATTCATACTCACTGATCAGACTCATTTTATCCTGTAAGGATAGTTCAATCCTACAATGCTTAGCTGGTCATTCTGGTCATCTTGACAGTAATGGCTACTTAAGTACATGTCTTGATTTTTCTCCTTTGAAAATCAGTTGAGTGAATCTGGCTTTTAAAATACTGTTTTGTCTGTCACCATTAGCAAATCATCAAAAGCAAAGCTAAATGTCTGGTTAATAAAGCCCTGATATCTAATTAAAAAAACAAACAAAAAATGTTCTATTGATCATGTATACAGATGAATAGCATCAATCACAATTAGAAAATATAAACAGATTAACATACACTTTCTGAAATGGCTTGAGTACAGGCATTTAGTTATATATATCTTGTATTATGGCTCTTATTTTATGGTGCCAAGACTTCAGATTAGCCTATTGTCGGCCCTAATCTGTGTCAGTGCACATCAAGTATTGTTTAAACCTCGTGTGCCTATGGGTGTATGTCTCACAGATAAGCCTACTACAGTATTTGCTAACCATAATAAATCTGCTCCAGCATGTCAGGACTTAGCGGCTAAAATACATTTCCAACTTTGATGTGAGTTTTGGTTTTATTGGGCTTTTCTTAAGCTTAAAATTAAAATTTTGGATCAAAATTTGTTTCGATATTTGTTGAGGGGTTTCAGTTTACTGGGAAAAAATGATGATAATAAAGAAAGAAAATATCAGGACTAAAAAACAAAAAATTTGGGGATTCTAGTATACTGAGGTTTTGAGGAGTTTCACTGTATTAATATATTACCAAAGTTTCAGTTGAATACATTTATCTGATTTATACATTTATCTGATGTAGAAAATATGTGACTGCTACAGCTGCAGTTGCTGGAAAAGTGATCTCTGTGTCTTGCCTTTCACAGGCAGGACACAACAAGAATACTTTCAATAATGCTTGAAAGTTTGGTCCATGTAAGGAATTTCTTTTATAAAATATAGTCAAAAGGAAGATTCAACACTCCCCTAAGTGTTGCAGTCTTTCAGAAGTTGTTCCCCAGCATCCTTGTCATTCTTGTATCGTCATTTTCAGTCTAAAATAGTCTTCATTTTTTACTGCTGGAAACAACCTATTATCTCTCTCTCTCTCTATTTCTAAGATGTACAATAAAATCTCATGGACTCAAACATGGTTGGTTTGAACACACTGGACTGCTCAAGCTTGTTTTTAAGACTTAACAGAATAAAATTAATTTTTTTTTAACCTTGTGGATTCAAACTCTGGATCCATCAAACTGATTTGTTAGGCCCTTCAGTATTTGAGTTTTTACCACATACAAACACACACACACACATATATATCTAAATTGATAATGGCACAAATTCAAAATGGTTTCCCAATGTTTTGAGCTAAACAAGCTCTTCGTCTGGGGAATCAACAGCTTACATTATACAAAACAAACACTAAACACAAAATCCATGAAAAACCGATTTTTTTTTAGTAAAATATGTTTCTTCAATAATACTTACCCGATCATAATACCTTAGGAGAACTACTACTACCTCACAAATCCAGCCCTCACTGGCTAAAACTTTTTAGCTAAAAAGCTAAAAGTTAACTGCCCACCTAGGTGGCAGGTAGATAGAGTGATCTCCCCTTGATACAGGAATTGGTGCCAAATCCTGTGAATACTCAGTTACTACTAGAGTAGAAGATATGCTCTCTATATGGATGTAACTGCAGTGAGACTGGGAGGGTGTACATGTATTATGATCGGTTAAGTATTATCAAAGAAACATATTTTACTAGTAAAAATTGTTTTCTTCTTCAAATACGTTACCCAATCATAATACCATAGGAGAATAGCTAAGAGGTGGAGGGGTTACAACCCCTTACCCTGGAGGGGCCATCTATGGTCCCCTAGAGTATGTGAGATGACCTTGAGATGAAGTGGCCAGAGTAGACAGGGATTTCTCTACAAAAGTCTGATTCATCATGAATGGAAGCTTGTTCTTGGCAATGAAAGCAGAGGCCGTTATGAGTGAGAGTGACCCATCCTGTCAGAACTACAAGTTACTCAGGTCAACTAATAAAGCATGTATCTCGCTCATTTTGCCTGCCATCACTAGTGCAAGGAGGAAGCAGGTCTTATATGAGATGTGAACCAATGAAGCTTTTGAGAGCAGCTCAAACAGTGTCTTATTCAGCCAGGTTAGCACCCATGATAGATTCCACTTTGGGCACAGAGCCAAAGTAGGAAGTTTGTATTTTGAGGCATTGATGCATTCAGTGGCACAATGTGTGAAAATTCTACATTTCATTTGTACACTTCCAAATTGAAGAGCCATTCCCCCCTTGCCTTCTGAGACAATTCACCCCAGTGGAGATGTTGGATAGAATGTTATTGCCCTTTTCATGTAGATCCTCCTGCCACCAATGGAATGCTTTCCGTATGGCTTTCATCTCTAGGATATTGAATATGCAATAGATGATCCTGAGTGAGCCACTGTCCACTGACCTACTGGAATGATGGAAGCAGATGTGCACCCCAGCCTGTTCTGCTCATGTCCATACAAACCATCAACTCAATGGTTGTACCTGCCAGGGACCACCTGACATAAGCCAAGTGAGGTTCTCCCATTTCCTGAGATGAGACCTCATATATATTGTTTGTTCCAAGGAGCAAACTTTCGGGTGCCATTGGGACAACAGTATCAGTTGTAATGGCCACATAAATAGGCGACCTAGGACAATGATGTCCACTGTTGCATTGAGTAAACCCCATAGGCGAAGGATTCTCAGGCTGAGAGATGGTTCTTTGTAAGAATTGAAGCCCCCATTGAAATGATTTCAATGCATATTTCTGCAGGAGACAACCTGTTCAGGAGGAATTGTCAGGCTGAAATATTATTCTTGCAAAAATTGAAGCTAGCTTGAAATGATTGGCACTTAGATACAGTGGCCACATGGGTCCAGCCCTGGGTAAAGACCATGTGATTGCAATGTGGAAGCCAATGTTATGGTGCTGGGTTGGGATACAGGACATTGGATCCCTGTCCCCTGTCCCCAATAAAATGCTGTATCAGAATCTGTGATGGCCATACGGGATCTCCATCAGATGGCAAAGTTCAGTCTTGATGAAACAGCCATTGCTTCCTTCATTGGGGTAAGGTAAATAGCACTTACTGGTATCTTGGCTATCAGCTGCCCTGGGTCCATAATAGTGACTGGGTACAAAGGCACTAAGTGGCCATCGAGTGACATGGAACCATTGTGGTACTATACAGTATGTCTCCACTGACTGGCTGTCTTTCACTGTTAGGGTCTGTGTACAGATGCGGGGACAGAATACGTGCTATTAGATCATTGTAAGCAGTTCCTTCAGGCATATTTGAAAGCTAGATTGGATTGGGTTCGGTATTTACCATGAGTGATCTATATCTGATGGCATGGAGAGAAATTGGGAAGAAACAATCCCCTTCTCTTTGCATTTATCCATATTGATTCTTGAGAACCATGGCTTTGAACTTGTATTGGATCTGCAAGACTGTTTCCCCCCAAGAAAAGCCCATATTAACTAGGTACTGTGGCACAAATGGCCATGGAGTTAGCTGGGTGCATTGTGGCACTATACAAGATACTGAACATTCCACCTTATAAGCAAGATCTTTAGTATTGACCTGGTGCGATCTAATATGGATGGTAGAGTCCAATTGTGAAGGAACAGGGCCATTTATCATCCATAACATTATCAATTGTGGCACTGTCATGGATAGACTGAGACCTAAGAGTGCCAGTGCACTGATGTCGGGATGGCATACAAGACACTGATCAACGTAAGTGGGCCCATAATTGTACATAATAAGCAGGATCAGCTTCGTTATTGACCTCGTGCAGTCAGAATCAGATGGCAGAGTCTGATAGTGATGGAACAAGGCCACTGTATCCTCCATGACCTTGTCAAATTCCTTCTGCTGGAGTGGGTTCTGGAATATAAAATCTACAAAACTGGTCCCTACCTGCATTGTGCAAGACGGCATCTGAGATGCTTACTGACAAGGGCTTAGCCATTCCCATTATCTCTGTAATGCTCTCCAAGTCAGCCACTCGACCCGACAGTGATAACAGTGGAAAGCCAGTTGGTCTTTGTTGATTACCATATCAGAGAAGGAGAAGAATAAAACTCTGGTGGCAACAAGCAAAAGACTTCCTTGATTGACGCTCGGAAGGCAGAGTCTACTCTTGTCATAGTGAGATCTAGCAAAGATGATGGAGCTTGTGAGCATTCTTTGCTGTCTCTAGGTGAACAGGGCGATGATTACGCCTCCTGTGCAATCTCAGATGAAGCTGGAGAAGACTGTCTAAAGGGGCAGCCCACCATACTTGCAGAACGTGCTGATTGGGATACAGTTACAGTATACTTCCAAACAATCACTATGTGAGTGCTCCCTTTGAGTGGAAAAGGCATGAGAATGCAGCAAATCCATATCCCGTGTGTACTGGGGCACTAAACTGGGCATCGGGTGCATTGAGTGACCTGTGGCTGATCCATGAGAGTGCCTTAAGGTGTGGAGTAGGCAAACTGGACAACACCTTCTGTCTTTTGGCTTAAATGGTAAGATTGACTGTGATGGCGACCTGTTGTGATCTGAGATGTATGGCAGAGTCCAGATGTGATGGAACAGTGCCATTTTATCTTGCATAACATTGTCCCGTTATTTGTGTTGGGATGGGTTAGGGGATATTTGATCCACAAAACTGGTCTGTACAGCTGATGTGTGAGATAATATATGAGTAGGCTTGCTTTGATCTCGATCTTGGTCCAATGTAGTTGATAAAGGCCTTCTGTCTTTTGGCTTAAAATGTATGATCAACTGTGGCAGTGACCAATTGTAATCAGAGCCATATGGCAGAGTCTGGTGGTGATGGAACAGGGCTATCGTAGTTCGCATGACGTTGTCCAGTAGTTTAAGTTGGGACAGGGTACAGCATATATTATCCACGTAGCCGGTCCATACATTTGAAGTGCGAGATAGTAACTGAGGTGGTTTGTTTTGATCTCGCTCATGGCAGGTGATAAAGGCAATTGGGTGTTGAGCCCATGTAGTAAACAGCCTACTGGTTCTGCCAATAAAGGTTTATCATGATGAGGCAGAGAGGGAGTATCTGGAGCTGTCACTGACAGTGATAGCTTGGATCGCTTCATGGTTGATGAACCATGTTGAGTGCGATACCTGTCAAGAAGTAAGTTATTCACCACCGTGACATCAGCGTGTATACTGATGACTTCTTCATCCCTCAAAGTGTGCTTCTGTGCCTTCCCCTTTAGTAACCTCAGTACTGCAGCCCACTGACTTTTCGGTCAATGATATGCAAATCTGACATGTATTCGTAGATTGGCAAACAGAGCAAGCTACACATGTAGAGTGGTTGTTAGTCCCGTGTTTCCAATGTTTACAAAGCTTACACTTGGTCTTGCCCAAGGTCTAAATCTGTAAGACAAAATAAAGCAGACAATATATACAGGTGTAGCCTGGCACACATCCTGCTTTATGAACTCAGAGAATGTACGTACAGAGCTACACACTATTACAATTTACCTGTAAAAGGACGCACATGGCAGCCAATACAGGTAGAGTATTGGAGCATCATTATTAATACTTATGAAGTCAATGCAAAAATATCAATTCTAATAAAAGTTACCTGTAGGAAAGGCCAACTGACTGCCTATACAGGTAAAATCACCAAAGTGTCACTTATAGTACTATGAAGTGGACACTATAACTAAACTATGAATAGAAAACTTATCTGTATGTCTCCGACCGAGGCGGAAACTATGCAGCAATATATAGTTTTCTATAGCACACAATACCTGCACATAAAATAAAGCTACAGACATGTTAGGGGACACATTAGTGACCCATGCAGGTATGTACCATGGATGCCTAAGTGTGTGAGGACAGCAAAGTTATAATTCTAAGGAAAGACAGAAGCAAGAAAAGTTGAAAAATTGAGATGGAGTATACTTCCCTTCAAAGAGAACGCTCCTCCAACTTGCTTTAAGGTAGAAAACTTAAAGAATACTTGTATGTGGATTGTGAGGCCTCTCTGTCTGTAGAGAGCGTGCTACTCTGCAAAAGCAGAAATAGTAACTGAAGTATTCATGGGATTTGGTGTCAATCCCTATATCCAGAGGAAATCACTCTAACTGCCACCTAGGCGGGCAGATAACTTTTAGCTTTTAGCTAAAGAGTTTTAGCCTGGGAGGGCTGGATTTGCATGGTAGTAGTAGTTCTCCTAAGGTATTATGATCAGGTAACTTATCTGAAGAAGAAATTCTTTACTCCTACATGTTAGAATCACTACGGGGAATTTACAATAAGAGATATAAAAATTAAAAGTTGTGTAACAATAATAAACGAGTGGGTTATTGTATCTATCACATAGAGAACCAACAATGTTTTGATATAATTCATGGTTGTAAACAGAGGACATAAACACAGTGTGATGAGAAATCAATGCCATCTAAAAAAATTGCTAAATAAATAATATCACAGTAGAGTTATACATGGAGGTTCTAAAGGAAATATGTCAAGAGAATTGTGTAGCGGCATAATGGACAAGAACTATAATAAAAATAATAATAATAATAAAATAATAAAGTAAAATAATAAAAATACATGTAATTACTTGGGTAAATATTGTTGCAAAAATTGTGTATGGGTGAAAAACAGATGACTGGCTTTAATTTTGATAAGACTGCAACAGGAAGGTTCGATTTTTTCAGTTAGGCCAAACTCCCCATGAGTTCTCAATTGTAGTATCCAGTATCGTTCCTTGCATGTGCATTCTATGTCAGTCCACCCCAGATTTGATTCAGTCGGTAGCATCTCGAGGGACTCAACTGAATGTCCAGTCAAGTTTTAGTGGTTGATGACTTTTGTGTTGATTTTGTTGCGAAAGTGGCTTTTCTGATTATTCATTCGCTTTCTGAAATCAACGGTTTTGCCAATGTATTGAGTGACACAGCACAGATCTTGCATGTCAGATGATACACTGCATTCTTGGCTTGACATCCTAATTTCTGAATGATCATGTAGCTAACTCCTATTGTCGAACTTCTGAAAGATTCAGTCTCAGGCACATGCTTGCAAATTAGGCAACACTTATATTTGAAGCGGTATGTGTTTTATAGATATATATATATATAACACAGAATGTACTTTATTTTGAGAATATATGTGCAAACAGTCTTTTCAATAAGGGCTTCGAGTCAAATTATAATTCCTTCAATGATGTAGATATAGAAAATACTCATAAAAAACATAGCAAGCCTCTACTATATACAAAAATGTATAACAATGTCATTAGGAGGTAAACTTTTCACAAAAACTGTGTGCAAAGCATGTGCAAAGTACATAAATTCAGTCTACATGCCTCACTGAAAATGAAACAACATCTTAAAGTATAGCAACAATTACTGTTTAAGTCAGGGTTGAGGAGGGGGGAAGCAAAAAGTAAAACATGCACACACACACAGACACAAAGTTACCAATCTAATATTTCTAGTCCTTACCAGTATTTTTCTGGCAGCCTGTAGGTTTTTTTGTCGGATCTCAAACTGTGCAAAGAGAAGCCATATTTTTGCAAATGTGAATTTGCTGTGAGGAATCACTTCAAGGCAAGCCCTGTAGACATCCCTAGTCCGATCAATATCTCCCATCCCTAGCTCCTCATATAAGGCATAGTTAATCCACAGGTAAATGTATCTCCTCCAGTGCCGTTTTTCCTATATATATTTATATATATATATGAAATTAGTCATATATCCATACCTTATTTCTTCTAGCGCTTTTGATTCATCATTATGGATGCTTCTCAGGTAGGTACATGATACTTTCAAAGTATTTTTGCTTTGTAACTAAACAATTTGATGTAATTGTTATGTAAACTACATCAATGTTAATAGGGTGAGATATAAACAACTTGTTTATACCCATATACAACACTTCTGCACAAAAACACATTGCAAGACAGACACAACTATGAAATACACCATAAAAATGTACATAAAAGTGTTGTCCTTTAGGATCAGATGTCTTTTATATGGAATGTCCACTAATAAAGATTACATCAGAGATAAATAAATATGCAACTTAATCACTCCATTTAAGATCAACACAATGCACCAAATTCAAACTGAACAAGTGCAATGTGATGATTTAAAAAAAAGTAAACATTGCTGTAATTGTTATGGGCTACTTCATACATTATTCCATTGATACAGTTTTATGACACCAATGTAAAAAGTTTATATTGAGTGGATTTTAAAAATTATACTTTGTTTAATTTTTATGGACCACTTTATACATTGTATCAATACAGTGATATGCTTTCATGACACACTGAGTGGATTACTGAAATGTGGTGTATTTGATAAGGGTTTGAAGTGATTGTTTTTCACTGATTTTGCTGTCCAGTCTGTTTGTTTTGTTTCATCTCAAACTGCAGTACATGTTTCATGGTTGTGTCAGTCTTGCAAATGTGTTTTTGTGTATAGGAATTTTACAAGGATGTAGTCAAGTTGTTTATATCTTACCCTATCAACAATGATGCAGTTTACATAACAATGACATCAAATTGTTTAGTTACAAAATAATATGAAAGTATAATGTACCTACCAAAAAAGCATCCACAAATATGATGTGAAAGCAAGTAGAAGGAATAAAATATGGATATATTATTGATTTTCTGCTGAATGAAAAAAAAATTGTTTTGCTAAATATGGGCAGACATGCCCAGTAGATCAAAGGTTTTGACTGGCACATACTCTGGGCAACCAGACATTGGTCATAAAAGTTCTCAAATATCATGATATCAACTTGTCTTTGATTTGTTTATCCATTAACTGCCAAATAAACACCTTGACAAAATAAAATTAAAAGGTGACTATGTCAAGTTTACAAATTGTTTCTTTGTCAGACAATCAATAAAGATGTTGCAGATTACGCTTAATTCAAAGGTGACTAGGTCTAAGCTTTTTGGGTCATTATGTTTTCCAATTGTTTAAACTCTATAACCACAAAACACAAGACAAAAGAGGTGTGAAAGTTTATCTCCTGGAGTTATCAAAAAACCCAATAACTGAACAACTGCCCCAGGGTCTGTACTATAGACATTACATCAGTCCCTCACATCACATGGTTTTTGTTGCGATTTGTCGCACATGATACCTTTAAAACAAAGTATGTGAAGCCTAGGCCTGAATTAAGAAAAAAAGATACTAGCAAGAACAAGTAATTTTTATTATCATCGTTCAAGACTATTTTTGGGACCTGATCAAATAAAACTTCACTATCCGACTTTACTGGAACTGTCCACTGAATAGGTGTGATGTATTTTCGAGGTAGCAAATCAGCTTGCTGTCAATCAATAATTAATATTTAAAAACAGTAGAGTGGAATAAAATACTGTTGTTGGGTGAAATTCTGTAGTATAGTTTTCTGAAAGAAAAAACTCTAATTATGAACAATTAGTCTGAGAGGAAACCAGTTAACATGGAAGGAAAATACTAACACTAAAGCAGCAGCAAAATTAGGAAATGAAAATGACACATTTTATGGTACATTTAATAATTAGGCATATCAATTTTTTATCAGAACTTGTTATATCTCCCTTTAATGTTTTTATATTAAAGGACTAGGTTCACTTTTGACTAAAATCGGCCCTATGTCAAATTTTAATGATATTTTTTCGAATCTAACTAGCACGGTTTTATTTTCAACATGGCTATTAGTCTTTGCTGCAAATTGATGATTACATCATATACAGCAAAAAACATTAAATTACATGCATCAAAGTTCCATATATATGAGTGACATGTTCTGTTTGTGTACTACAGGAAAAAGTTCATATTCTCTTTTTCGTTCACATATATATATAAAAACTCATATGATTATTATTAGTTATATGGTTCTAAAAGTTTCTTCAATATGGCAAATATTTTCTTATTTATTTAAATGATACCAAATGATTTTTCTTGGTAATGAAGTGTAGTTAGTTTTGCTATTTATTTTTTTTTTTGATTGGCTAAAGATATTGAAGTTACAATTATAGAAAAACTAACAGTAATGTTTTTTTCACCTTCATATCAGAACTGATCACATAAAAAACTCAAATTCATCTTCATTATTACTATTATTGTTGTCTGTATTACTGGACAATATGTGTGAATGCTAATATGCATCATCTATATTTACACACTAGTGTGTGTTGAGAGAGAGAGAGAGGTCATAAACAGTTGCTTTGGCATAATATTTTTGTTATTAATTCGCTTGCTGCTCTGGGAGTTACTGTCCCTTACTGCAGGTCTATGGGTAGTGTAGAGTGATTAGAATGGGAATATATTTCATAGAAGTAAACTAGAGGAAGGACAGCTGATCACTTTACATCTCAATGCAATAACATTCATTTTCGTTGGAGCAATAAAACATCCCCCACACACACACATTCTGCAAGGAGCACCTACACACACATTTGCACATTTGCTGTTTCATGATGACAATATGAATGCACCAAAATAAGTTTGTTTCTTCTCACTTGCACTGCATTTCTTAAATCATTTACATGGCTAACTGTTATTTCCTGTTGATGCTGAGTTGGGATGTTTGACCAGATGTGAAGCAATCAATACAAGTTTGAAGCTTTATTTTTTGAGTGACATGCATTCAAAAAGCATTCATAATTATTAGCAAAATATGCAATTGTTTGTATATATGTACAGTGTAGGTAGGTAGGTAGTTATGTAGTTTAGCAGGTATCCACATGATGAAGAATAGCAATTCTACTTTTCAAATTTATAGCTTCCTCTTTTAAATTCCTTCATCTGAATAAAAGTTTAACAATCCTCAATTAAAAGGCAAAGCAGGAGGTGCAAATATGAAAAGAAAGCAAACTTTAGTGGTGCATTACATTTTTTATCAATCTTTTGTCTGAACAAGAAATATTTGAAGACATAAATAGTCAACTCTTTGACGAGACAAACAGACGGTTGTTTAGACTGGCAGGAAACCACAACCAAAGATGAATAAAAATAGGACAAATGGGCAGAAGGACAGAGAAACTGATCAACAGGGAGGGAAACAGACAACTTGGATACGGATCATTGGATGTAACATGAACAGATGGATGGACAAGGAGATGAAGACAAATGGATGAATCAGCAACAAGTGAATGGACAGATGGACAACTGGCAAATGGATGGATGAAGGAACTAATTGACAGACAAACTTATAGACAAATAAAAGGATGGAAGCACGTACAGAGAGATGGGTGAACAGATAAATGAACAGGCCAATATACAGACAAAATGATGGTCAGATTGAGAGAGTACATGGACAGAAAGACATATAGAGGAGTGTATGGATCTTGGATAGATAATAAAGTTGTCCAATGAATAACTGGATATAAGCACGGGCGGACTTTCCAATAATTTCTCAGTATTAATCTAAACAAATAAGAGGCTGATTAAAACATCTATTAGACAACTAAAACTCCAGTTAGATAGAAGAGAGTGTGACTAATTCTGAGCCCATTCATTTGTTTCAGAATAGGGGAAAACTGATGATGTCCAATAAATGAATTTCTTAAAAAGTTGGTTTATGAACACATTATATCATAACCACAGTACCAAGGTTCTCTTGATGTGATATTTCCACCTATTCCAACTTGTATTCGCATCTTTTTTTAAATGCCCATTCATCCTCCTCTCTGCAATCCCCCTCCCCCAGATTCCAAGGCATCTCACATTTACTCTGGACTAGTTTTGCAGTATAGACATAGTCATTACCAATGCCTTTTCTTCAGAAGTGATCAATACTAGCAGAAAATACTTCGTCATAATCAGCATCATCATTATTAATGTTACAACTGTGCAGGATAAATATTGCATTCATACTTTGTCTTATAGATACCCTTGTGTTTGCTTTTGTAAGTTTAGAAATGTAGCTAAGTTTTGGAATGCTTATCTGTTTTGGACTTCTGTACCCAAACTATATTTTCACTTGAACTTGGAGTATTATCTGTTCATATTTTACACATATTACTTTCACCACACTCTCTATGGATATAACTATACATGTGAAAGTATATCCTGAATTTTTCTTCTGCTGAAAAAAATACTTTTGGCTGGAGTTTCAACCCTGGTACCCACGCATGAAATGCACTAATCATTACATTTACACCACTGGCACAATTTTGAACTTATTATATTGTATATTGTTATGTATATTTAATCTATGATGTGTGTTTAAATCTTGTCCGCATTTGAGTTAAAGGCCAATCTTGTTGACAGTAGGAATGGGTTTTTCCATCGTATTGCTTCACATCCTGTTACGATATAGGTCAAGTCAACATTTTTATAAATATGGATTTGGTAAACAAATAATTCATTTCTGTTTTAGATCGGCCTGTGGGAATCCATTTGAGATCAGATTTTACATTGTGCCGTTGAAATCAGGTATAATTTGAGAGGAATTATTTATTTAAGATATTCATTGGAATTACTAAAATGCTCATTGACTTTTGAGTTAATACATTACTGTGGACTTTTGTGAACTCATTCAAAGACATTCTGGATTGTATCATTGAGTTATATCAGGACATTCAAGACTACTGGAACTCATTTGGAACTTTCTATATTTTTGGACTTGGGATTAGGACATTTAGGATTATTGGGAATTTGATTCATAATATTGTAAGAATCTTTTGAATTTCACTTTGTATTATAGGGAAATAAATTGCTTGTTGATATTACTTACATTGTTGGTTTCACTTTCTTTCTGTTACATATTTTTTAAGACCTCGAGTCGTAACAATATACATATTTTGTTGAACTGAGGCCTAAAAAAGAAAAAGTCTTTGGTTTTTTTTCTAATGGAAGTCTTTCTAGAATAATAAGTTCAACTTTGATCGTACTCAGAGTCATTTACTAAAATTTTTACTCCACTGTATTTATTAGTCTTGTATTCAGTGCACTTCAATGAAGTATATATCATTCATCTCTCTCAATAGATTGATCTCTGCTGTACTCGCTGTACTCAGTACAGCTCTTTCTCACTGTCTCTAAATTCTCTACAGGAATTTTGCAATTTATTTTCAACAAGTTCACACCTCTACAAATTCACATCATTTTGATAAAAAATAAATAGTTTGCAAGGAGTACTTACATATATATCTCATATCTTTGCACAAGCAGATGGATACCAAATATACTATGACTACAGGAGCAGAAGACAATGCTTATCCAATTGATTTTGGTGGAAAAGTCTGCATTTTCAGTAGGGAACAGAAGTACTTAAACCTGAATATTTATTTAACAGAATTGATCTTTAAACATAAATTAATTAAAATTACTCTCAAAAGTGTTATTTAAACTTCATAAATTTCCATCAAGATATACGGATGAAACAGCATAAAACAAGTAGACTTAATTTATTAATATTTTTTAACAAAATTATGATTAAATAGTCATATTTTTTTTTCTTTCCAATTTTGTTTTATATATTTTTTGAATTTGTTGTTTTTGCAATCTTAGGATGATTTTGTAAAAACCAGTGAAGAAGAAATATCTATATTTTTAATATAGAGCACATTTATGGCCCAATTTGGTTCTTTCACACTGTATCAATATTAGTCGTTACTACCAGTTGACAAAATATCGCACTGGGTGATCCATGCACTCTACATTAAATATCATCCAAAAGAGTATATATTTGGCTAAAAAAAAATCCATTTTCAGCATTTCACTACCATTTTGTCATGTGACATCATGATGTCAGCACAAGCCTATGCCATCATAGGGGTACCAGTCTGAACTCTTATCAGTATTGTAACATTTCATGATAGAGATAAGTCTGTCTGTGAAAATGTATTTTTGACCACATTTTAGGGCTATTCAGAGGGTTACGTGAACCTAGTTCTTTCACAAATATATGGATGCTAGAATTTCAGGATCTCTGATATATATATATATATATAAACACTGGCTATATGTACCACTTGTATGTTTTTATAATCATAAATATGAGATACAATTAGTTAAAATGTGCTGAAAATAGATTTTGTATATGATCTGGGCCCCCATATATTCATAACTTCAAAACTTTATCAGTACGAAATTTCAGCACAAGCTCAAAACCCTATTATCATATATGATTCATATATGTTAGTACTCTTTTTGCATCTATGTCACTGAAATTTAGAATCCTAGGAAAGGAATCATTGTTTAGAAGATACTAAAAGGTCTATGATTCAAATTTTTTTATCATATAATGGGTATAGTTTATGCCTTTGTAATTTTCACTATATTTTCCTCTTCTCATCCCTTTGTAAAATAAAATATAGTTACATAAACATTTAAAAGCATTATTATTCAAGTTTTATTTGTCCCTTTAACCATAAAAAAATAAAGTGTAGGTAAAACATTTAATCGTGAATTTTGGCTGTGCTTCAGTACAAATTTACAGCAATAAATATAATTACTGTTCTATGGTATGATTAAAATTTACACATTTTCAACATTTACAGACTTTGGGCTTAAGCTCGAGTTCTCTTGTTCAAAAAGTTTCAAAAATATTGGTACACTTCTCTTTAGATTGCCATGACTACAAGTCGAGCCCAACTACAAAACTGCACAGACCCAGATCTGCCATCGCATAATGCACCAGCAGATCTGGGTCTATGCAGTTTGTTAGGAGTAATGAGTAGAACAAACAACATAGACCCTGATTTGCCAGTACATAATGTGTCAGTGGATCAGGGTCTATGTTGCTTGCAGGTGGACTCAACTTATAAGCGAGTATATATGGTACCCTTTTTCAGACTGGCTGTCTCATGGGCTGCTGGTGTTTACAGTAGATCAGACTTGATTAAAACACAAAGCCTCCCATGGTTGCTATATATCAGGGGATAAGTCTTTGAGGTCTGTATGTTAAAAATTGAGTTTTACCAGCAACAACCAGTAAAGCAAATTCACATTAAACTTCTTAGCCTGTAATTCACTTTCACAATACTGTTGTACAAAAAAAAAATTATGTTTTGTTTTTGGAAATATAACACTTAAATCCAAATGACAAATTGCAAAAAAGATGGACTTGTCTTCATTTACTCTTAAAAAAAAATTGCTTATGGTTGTTATCCTTACCCAGTAAGTTTGCTTACTCTGTGAGTTTTTAAAAAAGTGAAACTGTTTAAGATTACCACTAAATGAGGAAACAAATTATAACATGGAATTGTTACCTTGGCAGGTGGCATGTTTGCTATGGCTCTCTCATAAGTGTCTCGGATCTGTTCCACATTGCCATCTGCTTCTAGCAATCTGAGGTAATCGAACCAGGCATCATAGTTCAGAGAGTTGGCCTTAACCTCCTACAATTACATAATATTGATTTGAAGGATTGAACAAGTTTTCTAACATCCAGCAAAAGCTTGCATTTAAATACAACACATTCAAAGTAATTTATCTGAAATAAAAACTCACATAAACAAAACAAAATTCTGAAAATTCCCAACACCTGCAAAACTACATGTACATGGATGCTTTGCATTTTACTGAAGAAGCTGTTGAACATAAACATCAAAGGTATGGGGAAATTTTCATATAGTCAGATTTTTGCAAATTTCCAATTGCTGAACATTCCATTGTTTATATTTTGCAAATTTTGCAATTGTTTTTTTTTGTTTTATTCCATTCTTTGAGGTCAAATTTTAGGGATTTTTCACCAGGTTGCAGTAATTGCAACACTTAAACAACACAGTTACTATATTTTTTTTCATTTGAAGTATAGGTTAGAATAAATGATCTAAATTTGGGGGTAAAAATAGACAGAATTCACGAATTATCTGGAGCATGACTGTACAGGTTCATCAATATCTGATAATACTTGACTAATTGTTACACAAAATTGTTCTATTGATATCAAACAGCTCAAACAAAATGGTACCATGGTCAACTCTGTAAAAGATCTTTTGACATCAAGGCAAACTTTAAGGAAGTTGTATACTGAAAATGTGTTGCATATTTTTTAAATTCCTTTTGATTAATCATGAACACCTTTCCAATTTGATGTTGATAAGCTACGTGGTTACAAAAATATCAAAGTTTAAATATACCCATCTTTAATATTTTGCTTGTAATATCAGGTCAACTGCTTTATTTCCCAGCCTAACCATAAATGTATAATGAACAACCCACAGTCGTACTGAATAACAGTAGTTTCTAAGTGATAAATAGTCATGGTAAGATTCAATATATACAACAGAAATGTAAACTTTTAAAATGACAATAAATCCTAGAATGTAGTTTTAGAAAAAGCATGTTGATCTTTGTCTACAGTGATTTAATATTTTAAAACACAAGTAATGCAGTAGTGTATCTGCAGCTGTGGCATTCTCCAGCAATGGGAGTCAGGAGTCATGTTACCAGGTGATATGAGTGAAATAGTCACTCTTTTTCCAAGTTTCCAGGAGTATGGCAGTAGAAACATGCTTTAAAATCAATTTTTGTGCTAATTTAGTAGCTTCTGGTGTCCTCAAGTATGCACCAAATTTATGATTTTACCACCAATCATAAAAATATGAAACTCTTGGAAGTGAGTAAAATTCCAAGTTGTTTCAACCCCAAAATTAAATACTGTATTGTTAAAGATGTTTGAGACAATAACATATGAAAAAATTAATAAATTATGTAATATTTCATATGAAAACATAATGGATTTATATAATTTGTCTTTGATGAGTATTAGTGACCTATTTTTGGGAACAGTTACCTTTTTCAACATTTAATGCTACAGTATCAATGAAGTTATGCAACAGTTTTTTAGATTTAAGAAACAAAGTTATTGATATATGTATAAAGCAGAATGAGTAGTTTGTGTACTGTAATTATTACTATTTGACTTGCACAGCCAGGAAAATACCAGCTGTTGACAAACTTATTTTACCATTACAAAATGTAACCTCTAATTCACTTATCCCTATTTTCCCATCACTTTGCCGTATAATGACATCAGAGCAAAGTCACTTCACCTGAAATATCGACTCCAGCATGACCCCTGAGGAGCTGAGAACATTTCATCAGCTGAGTCACTAAGTTTTCTAGACAAAAATGTAGACATGTACACTAATATTAAATAATCTGCCTTGAAAATAATATTAAACTGAATATAGCAAGGGTTTAAAATTGGACACATTATCTGCTGGCACCAATATACAAACTCAATTCACAAATTATTTTATATTTTTCTATTTACTCTTATTGGACCCATAATTGATTTGCAGGAAAGTCTGTACAATAGATGAGACAAATAATTAGGTCTAATAATGATTTATTGTTTTCAGAAAAGGATGATATGGTGACCCAAATAAGTAAAAGTGTCTCCGCTCCTCGAAATTAATTAATTAATTTTAATTTCTATACCATATTGAGCCATATGAAAACAGCATGGATTCAATTTATATTATGATGTCCTATTACTGCATAATGCCTATTATCACGTCATTTGAGCACTTCCAAGAACCACTGTCATCACACATCACATCTAAATGACCCATATGTAAACATATACTCAAGAAGTTCACATGGCCATCAAGTTTAACAGTTGAAAGAAATACTCTATTCATAGTAAAAAAAAATCATAAATTTCAGTTACATGTACACATTCAAGCACGTGATTAAATCCCATTCATACCGTATCAAGAGCCAATGCCTTTTTGGTACTTTTCATTCATAAAATCATGCCGAGCACAATGTCAGCAAATTGTCTGCTTCACAATTTAAACAATACAAGCAGAATTGGTCACATGACTTAAGCTTTTTGATAAAAATTTTTTATCTAACTTGTGTGGGTTCAAGAATAAAGACAAGTTAATGAACCCTATCATCTCTTCAAATTCATAAAAGGTGCTTTCTAGACAGGGGGCATACAATTTAAGTTTATAGGGGTTTGCGTTAACTACAAAAATGCCATTTAATATAACATAAGAATATCATAAATCATAATTATTTAATGATCAAGTACAACTCTGGCATACAAAGATCTTAATAAAATTTATAAATTCAATTTTGAAAATTTATATTAAATGTGTTACATTTACACAACATTTCCCTCCAATTTTTTTTCTTCATTTTGATACCATACTACTGATGGCCAATGTATTTCTCATTTTGCCATGGTAATAGGACGTTCTCTTTAGAGCACCTCCTGTCGGAGGTCACCTCAAAATATCCAGCACTTTGTCAGACCCTTTTATTGGAAATGAAAATAATTCACCATGACCAATGCCTCATACATTGATTACTGATGCAGTAGGATACAACTGAAAAAGGAAGTATATTGAAACTTTTTTGGGTATGTTTATACTGGCCATCTTCTGTGTATAGTTACAAACTGATTAATTAACTAAACTCATTTTCGCACATTTTTTCGGCTATAACTTTTATTTGTAATCTAATAAAAGTACCAGTGGCAAAGTTTGTTCGGGACAACTAATAACAACTTCTACAAAAGGTTCCATCTTAATAAAACATAAATTTATGTCACAGATTAGATAACAGTTTTACATATTTAGGCATTCTGCAGAAAAACTAAGTCTGCAGCCACACCCAATATCTAAATAGTTTTGAATAAATATGTGCAAAATACTCATAATTAGCCTTCACACCTGTCTGCATCGCAATATCATTTGGTCATTATTCAACTACTGGAGCTATCTAAGGAACTCATTCATATTTCACTGTCTTTATTTTTACCACAAAAGATTATTTTAGTCTGCGTTATAATACAGAATTCTTTTCCAAAAATTATAGTTACTGTATTTAAATATACAATTTACAATATGTAAAGAAAAGCAATGTCATATACAATATGTAAAGAAAAGCAATGTCATATTAAAGTAGATAAAGCCTCACATCATGCTTTCACTATGATGATAATGTTCTCATGTGCAATCTCACCATGAAATAGTGGAGCCACGGTAGCTCAGTTAAGAGAGTGCTGAACTCATAATCCAAGGATCATGGATTCAATACCTGCCCAGGCCCAGCTCTGTTTTTCTCAGCATGATATAGCCAATAATGTTTTACAAGTGCTGTTAAAACCAACAAACAAACATCATGCATTAGGTGTTGGGTGTGGTTTACAGATTAAGATTTTCTGTAGAAATTTTAAAATAAGCAAAACTGTTATATGATCAGCAACACAAGTTAACTTTTTATTAGGATGGGACCTTTTTAAGAAGTTGATGTTAGTTGTACAGAACAACTTTGTCACTGGCACTTTTCTATCAGATTACAAATAAAAGTTACTGCTGAACATGGGCAAGAACATGCTGGACAGAATTTAGTAAATCTGATCCAATCAAAATAAATTAAATATATAAATACCAATTAAATTATGCAAAGAATTTAATTTGAATTATTTTCATTAAATATATACAAAAGGCAACGGTTTATATGTGTACTTCTTGATTCTGTTTCTTTACAAATAAAATAAATACTGTAACACAAGAATAAGGTGATGAATTGAGCAAGAGGGGACTTCTCGGGCAGGTGTATTTATTTTTGTTGTCAATTATTACACCCTGACCTCCCCACCCCCACCCCTTTACCCCAACTACCACATGTAGCTCTAAATTTTGGTTGTACTCTACCTGTAGCCCAGAGCTATATTCAAGATGTCTTGGATGCCATTTGTTTGTTTACTCCTTAGTTACAGGCTAATTGGTTGTATTTTAGGTGACATACTTACTCAGTAACAATAACAAGCCTAAATTGATAAAAGATGGTGTTTCAAGGTGAGTGAATAATTGATTGGGTAATTTAAGGTTCAGCAAAGGATAAGTTAATCAACACAATACTGGCAGCAATGTACTGTATGTAAAGTGTTATTTTCTCTAGAAATTGAATGTAATTTTATGTGAACCAGATATGTGTTAATTGTAAATAGTCACCTAAATGCAAAAGTTAACCAGATGCATGGATGGGTACGTACATACAGACAAGAATAACAGGATATGCCCCTGGTACATTTGCGGTTGAGCATAAAAACATCAGTACCACAAAAGGTACATAATACACCCATCTTGTGACTTTTCCCTACTAATGACCTTGACCTTAGAGCTAGGGACCTGATTACTGTATGATAAGATATGAATATGGGTAAAATTTCATCAAAATATCTGTAGGGGTTGAAAAGTGACAACCTGGATATGGAAACAGGGCACAGTATTACATTATCCCTTGTGATCTTGACCTTAAGGCAAGGGATATGACTGTAAATAAGTGAGACACCATCAAGTCAAAATATATAAAAGGCTTACATTTCGGTATAATATCTTCAATGGTTAAAGTGTTACAACTGTATGTGGACAGAGGCCACTAATTTATGTTATCACTTACTGTGACCTTGACCTTGAGGCATGGCTACTGTATGTACACTGGCAGGGTACACACTCCGGCTGAGGTTCACCCTTCAGGAGGTATGCATGAGTCAGGCATGTGTGTCCGATATGTGACTGGCACAAAACCACCTCATCTCTACGATTTGTTCCAAATGAGGGATATCACTCACTGGTAGTGGGTTTGATGTTCTTAAATTTGTCTGGGCAGATGGACAACACTATAAAATAATGTGCCCGACTTAAGATGGGCATATAAAAATGACAATATACTTGTAGGGTGGACATAAGAATGTACTCACCTCTTCATATTGAAATCTTCTTTTGCTAACAATAACATCCTCAATGGCTGCCCGTGATCCAAACTTCTTTTCATGAACAGTGTAGCACTTGTATACCTCCTGACATTTCTCCTTGGGCAGATGGTCCAGGGCATACTTGTATATCACTCGGGCTCTCTCATGCTGCAAAAATCAGAGAGGATCTTACACAGGTACTTACTTATCCGAGCTGTAATATTGATATTTTTATTGCAATCATATTGCCACCCTCATACGCACAATGCACACAACACTTAATTATATGGCTTTGTGAACTCTACAACTCTTGCTAGTAATGAAAGTTATTAGATTCGATGATTCAATTCATCTTCTCCATTTTGCATCAAACATTTTATTCAAGCTGTGTCAAATTATGTTTATATTTAAAAAAGGCACACAATGCAGACAAATTGTTGGAGAGCAAGGACTAAGAGAGTAATGAATTGTAACATCAAAGTCTGGCTCATTACAACATATCACAGTCCACATATCACATAATGAAACATATTGAACTTTTGTATCCTGTAAAATTTATTTATTTCTGACACTATTAATTCTCACAAGAGCTAAAAAGAGTATGTGCCCAAATTAGAATAAATATGGTGATTATAGAAGAGTATGTGCCCAAATAAGAATAATTATGGTGATTATAGAAGAGTATGTGCCCAAATTAGAATTATGGTGATTATAGAAGAGTATGTGCCCAAATTAGAATTATGGTGATTATAGAAGAGTATGTGCCCAAATAAGAATAATTATGGTGATTAAAGAAGAGTATGTGCCCAAATAAGAATAATTATGGTGATTATAGAAGAGTATGTGCCCAAATTAGAATTATGGTGATTATAGAAGAGTATGTGCCCAAATTAGAATTATGGTGATTATAGAAGAGTATGTACCTAAATTAGAATAAATATGGTGATTATAGAAGAGTATGTGCCCAAATAAGAATAATTATGGTGATTATAGAATCCATAAATAAAAGGTTCTGATTTATCTTTGTAAGAACACAAAAAAAGAATCTATCACTGTAACAAGTTGTCATGAGTAACTACAGAAAAATGAAAATCCACAAACCACACAACTTACCCTATGCTAACAAATAAGAAATATTCTGTCCTAACATTATCATTATTTTTTCTGGAACAGAAAATTAATGCATGTGCTCCCTTATGCATTATGACTGTAAGAAATGACAATAAATAATGTATGTAATGAAACTCTCAGGACCCACACAATTACTGTGTAGGTCTTTTGGTGGACATAACATTTAGTGATTTTGCTTAAAATGGGATTTTTCATTCTGGCTACTGTATATATTTGCTTATAATCTGGGTCCAACTGCAAACAACATAGACCCTGATCTGCCATCCCATAAAAATGTGCAAGCAGATCAGGGTCTATTTTGTTTGTTTTACTGATTACCCCTAACAAACTGCATAGATCCAGAGCTGCCATCACATTATGCAATGGCAGATCTGGGTCTATGCAGTTTGCAGTTGGATCCAACTTACATGCGAGTATACATGGTAGTTATATTTGCGTGATTATGGCTCTGGACAGAATATGACATTTAAGGTGGTGAATTCTGATGGGATTTATTTTTACAATGTCACTCTATTTATCCACCACTAAATATTTCTGGTATACCACATTTCATTGTATCCATAATTCATATAACCACGTTATAATGTATATACAGTACTCCCTCATCATAATTTGGACCACTGGAGCCATAGAGTATACCACCTTATAATTAGAGAGCTTTATAATGAAGTACATGAAAAATACTTAAAATAGAAACCATGTTATTATATACTCATTTTTTTCTCCATTAACTTTGCATTGTCAGAATCATGCAGTATTTCTCCATACTGCATGGCTTCATACTGCACGACACGTGTCTAAAAAAAGTATCACGTGTTAGGAACTACTTTTTATTGTAAACAAACAATGGACGCTCCTGTGGCAGATGCCGATGCTTTTGATTTATTAGATTTGTCTGTGGATGAACTAAACAAACTGTTTGAGCCATCTGAAAGCAGAGATGATAAAGTCAACAATGTGGATGAATTCAATGAGTCACAAAAGAAACTTTCAACCAAGCAAGCAACTGAACATGATATCTGCAATGTCCAGTGATGGCTTTATGGCAACAAACGTGAGACACGCTGTATTGAAAATATAATTCCGGATCATTTAAACACTTATTTAGCAGAAATGTTCAGAACGATTCGCAAATCAAATGGTTCAGCCTAAGAGCCATGCTCTCTAGAATCTAAAAAAAATAGCACAGAAAGGCATCTTAAGGCTAAGGGCTATCCCATCTCTCTTAGAGACCGCCAATTTTACAAGTCAGTCCAAGTACTAAATTTTTTAAAAAATACAACTGAAGAAGGCGGGTTTTGGTAGAACATCAAGAGCCTCAGAGCTGATAAGCCAAGATGACGAAGAAGCTTTATTTTCCGCTGGTGAAATGGGTTCTCATACCCCAGCTGCTTTGCAATTTTCCCTGTTTTACTTTTTTGGGAAAATGTTTGGATTTAGAGGCCGAGACAAACAAAGAAAATTAAAGTTTGGAGATGTATCAGCATTCACAGAGTCCACCGGTACCCAGTACCATCAATATGCTGAGAGGGATAGCAAAACCTTTAACAGTACTGGGAGGAATGACTACAGGTCCACAATACCTCACAGCACCTGAGTGAGACCCAGTTCACCTTTACCTGCAGTATTTGAAATGGAGACCCTCAGAAATGATGGATGATGACAACCCCTTTTATTTAACCCCAATTCCAGAGCAGAAACTGACAGAAACTTCCTATAAAAATATAAATTTAAAAAATAAAAAATAAATAAATTTCAGACAATGTACTGAATGAATGAATGAATTTTATGAAAATAAATAGATATGAAAGTTGTCAAAAAAGAAAATGAAAAAAATCTTAAAAAATGTATACCTGCACATACCAAACAATTTCCACAATCATATGGATCAATGAACGTTGAAAGATATAAGAAAACAAAGAGATTTTTTTAAAAATTAGTAAAAGATAAAACAAATCACGACAATTAAAAGTGTATACTGCAAAAGAATTGAAATAAAATGTATTTTACAGGATAAAATATTTAAAATTGGAGGTATTACCCCAGACCAATGGGAGTTAATCAACTGGGATCTCTGATGAAAATAGTTGCAGAAAGGGCAGAAATCCAGGGGAAAATCACCAACCATTCAGTACGGAAGACAACAGTGACAACCCTATCAAAAGCTGGGGTCCCTCCAACAAAGATCATGCAAGTGACAGGGCATAAAAATATGTCATCTGTAACTGGTAATAACAATGGCAATAAATCTACTTACCTTTCTGCATCTTAAATTTCCTCAAAATGTAACTTCTGAGTTATTTCTGCTAACTAAAATTACACAGGTTCCAAAAACTGATCCACAGCATGAAAATGTACTATAATCTGTAGTCTAGACTACATTTCAAACAGAATTCACATTCCAAAGGAGTATTTACTGCACTCCAAAAGGAAATGAATTTGAACTTCCCCAACACAAAATAGTTAATCCCGCATCTTCTTGAGAATTTAAATGAAAAGACTTTCATATTTTTCCAGCTTATGATTCCAAACTATCAATGGCTGAACATAAATACATATGCAGCTTGCTGTCAACACCAGTCCCTGCAGCCACATGTACATCGTACGGAATCAACCCAGCTAATAACCCCAGTCCATCACAACTTGATAAGCAGAATTTAGCTGGATTGATAGAAAAACAAAATACCTCCATTCCAGACCAACTGGGAAAGTTGTTCCATCGCGCAGTCATTCATGATATGACTCTAAATTTCAATTTTAAATAGAGCAAAATGAGATTTATTTTCTAAACGAGTGACTGAGCGCGCAGTATGCTGCCAAGTTCAAAGGTCGCTGGGCAGTGCTACATGTGCATGAATACTGTTACTGTGTATTGTTTAACTACATTTGCATATTTACTTTGGAATGCAGCAGAAATTTAATTACTTTGTTTCTTGTAGTGTGTTCTGTTCATTATTGATCATAGAGTAGAAAAACAAAATAAGTACATAATAAAAAGGTTACGAAATTTGTATGGGAAAATATGAACTCGTTTGTCTGAGCTATGCTGCACTCCTAATTTCGTGCAGTATCGCTCACTAAAACTTGTTCATATTTTCCCGTACAAATGCAGTAACCTATAATTATAGTAAAGGGTCTTATAATGAGGAAGTGCTGTATATTATGCTGCAACAAATATGAAAATTTTATTCACACTGTAAACTCATTGTATCTGTGTTTGTATTAACTGTGTTCTAGTGTATCTGCCCATCAAATAAACAGGTGTTTTCATACATACCTCTTTTTGGCCTTCCTCAAATTTTGCAAATGCAATAGTAAGTCTTTCATCCAAATTATCTTCACCAAAATACTCTATTGCTCTTTCATATATTGTCCTAGCACTGTTTATATAGCTGTTCTTTTCTTCAAACTTGGCATATTTAATCCAGTTTCTCACCTCTGGATGGACAATCACAAGTGAAAAGAATTAAGGAAAACATTTATGAAACAAAATAAGTCAGCAATGTGCAATTATGCTAGTTTAATATTCCATCTAAAACTCAGCATTGAGTTATTATAATATATAAGAAAGGTAGACACTGAGAAAAAAAACAAGTACTGCAAATGGTACATGATATACCTATCTTGTGACCTTTTCCCTATTAATGACCTTGACCTTTGAGCTAAGGAATCAACTACTTTATGATAAGGTGTGGAACTGGGTAAAGTTTCATCAAAATATCTGTAGGGATTAAAAAAATGTCCACCTGGATAAGGAAACAGGTCCCTTACTTACATTATCTCTTGTGATGACCTTGATCATGAGGGCAAAGGGTATGACTGCATTCAAGGAAAATGTGTCAAGTCAAGACACATAACAGGCTAAAGTTTCATTAAAATATATTCAATGGTTGACAAATTATACCTATACATGGATAGAGGTCACAGATTTATGTTTTTCCTTGCTGTGACCTTGACCTTGAGGCTGGGGGCATGGCTACAGTATGTGACACACTTTCCAGGTATGACATTTAACTGGTTACAGTTTCATTACAATATCTTCATTGGTTCAAAAGTTATATTTTACACAACTTTGTCTGTAAAACTGACCCTTTCACTCTGTGTTGATGTATTTTACAATGATATCTATACATTAATGATGGACATAATTAAAAGCTTTTTCCAGATTAGTCTTTATATTCAATAAAATACCAGAAGAACCACTTTGTATGCCTATATGAACAGCCTTGGCATAATAATAATTATTTCAGGTAAAGATGTGGTGGAAATCAAACAAAACCCAGAACTTTTCAAAATACTAAACCTTTATAATGAACCATATAGATAGATAATATCAGTTAGCCACCTGTGAGAAATGGTTCATATCTCACAAAATAAATTTTGCTGCTTAAACGCAGATTAGTTATAATACTAATCAGCAAATTTTTTGTTATTTTACAACATGACAGACACCTGTAGTTACTTATATCTGTTCTAGTGACACAATCTTTAAAACAAAAAGCCTTTTAGCCTAAGACCAGGCAAAACTAAAATTTAGTTCTCCATTAAATGACAGCTAACTGAAATGAAAAGTAACCAAAAATAAACAAAGATAAATGTTTTTTTCCAAATTAGAAATAGCCTGAAATGACTGCTAGCTTGTTCACATTCAACCTACATAGACCAATGACACATGTTCATTACAAACCAAATTTATAATAAAGAGAGCACAAATTAATAGATTATGTAATAATTTGGACTTTACTTTGTTTGAGTGGAAATTGGCCACATAAGAGTCAGTTATATAATATCAGCCTATATTGGAAACACATAGAAGGAAATGTTTTGCCTGCAAACCATGTGAAAACCTTGCTGTTGCAAAAAGTTTCAATCTACAGACTTGTTTAAACATTGAATAATATAGTGAAATCTGTCTATAAGAGACAGTGTATTTCTGACCATTATATGGAGGTGTGTCCAGAATATGCTCTTATGTTTGATGTATAAATGTGCATACAAATTACTTCCCTACCAATATCCACTGGTCTTTCCACTCAAGATTTACAGTAAATTTTGTTCAGTTGTAAGTTCAAAGAAAAACATGATACAAAAAGGTGAACAGGTGCTTACAAAAGAAATCCACAGCTTTTCAATTTGTTATATGGTACAAATTTCTTAATATGCAGTAAAAAAGGACAAAAACAAGTGTCATATGTCCATGTTAAACAGGTGTCCTTTATACAAAGAACAAAAAAATAGGGACTTCCTTTGGGATTCTTGAATGTAGACTTTCTGGGCAGGTGTTCTTTATATTAAGGTTTCTGCTAAGAGAGGCTTCACTGCAATTAGCTTATAATCAAGGTAAAGGATATATCTCTCATAAATCATCCTGGCCCTGTCCAGCTCCTTATATCGTAGCTCAAAGTTGATGTATGAATGCCAGGCCTGCTCTTCTGGCTCCCACTGCATCCACCGCTCAAAAACCTGACGGGCACCTAAAAAAAAAAAATTATAAAAAAAATCAACTAGAAATGCATCAATGAAACAATACTATACAACTGAAGAAAACTTAGTTCAATATGCAAGGGCTAAGTTACAACTCAAATAGGGGCCATAACTTAATCAAATATTGTCTGAAAATGTTAAACATTTAATTGGAGCTAAGTTTGTTTTCTATAAATTCTCACTACATTTGATTTCAATCCAGAGTCTATCAAAAGTTATTGAGTAGAAACAAAATTTATAATAGATGGACATGACAGGACATGATGTGGTAGACATGCATATTTATATAATATAGCATCCTAGAGTGAATTATCATTACCTACTGTTCAACAGGTTTGTCGTAATTGATAAAATGCCATAACTGAGATAACCACACCTACCCCTCAGCAAAGCAGTTTTTGTAAATATTTTCTTTTGAAAATGTTACCCCTTTTATCAAAGAAATAATTTTGGTTGATAGTTAAAATATCCTGCAAAATGGATGAAACTACCAAAGTTATTTATAGTTTTTATTAATATATGCAATATAGTGCAAACTGTCTAAATCTCTAACCATTAGGCTGGCATGTATCCTTTTAGTCAAACAAGCTCAGTACAACTGGTGGCATTGTATAATAGTTCAAACATTGCTTTGAACAAGATAGGCAAACTGCCATTGGATTTTCAAATAAATAACTTCTGGACAAATGGTTGTAGATATATGGAGTTTGGAGATTTATCAATCACTAAATTGAACTTGTGACCTACAGGTGATCTAAAATCTACTGTGTACAATTTCACTCTTTAACATGGAATAGCTTTGTAGTAGTTGTACTTTAAAGGATTCTGGACCAAAATGCAAAATCTGCGAATCTACCCACTCCCCAAAAAAACTGCATCAAAATTGGAAGTATGAATGTTATCTAACTTATGACCATTTTAATTTGTGTAATATTTTATTACTAGATGCGAAATAGTCTTTTATCCCAACAGTTTAAAAAAGAGCACGGCTACTGTGATACAGTCCATCCAGCCATATGTAAGTATGAATGTATGTATGTAATGTCCTTAAACTCCTCCTACATTATTAGTGCTAGACATACAAAACTTTATGAGTGCAGACTGCAAAAAAAAATTCTGAATTTTTATCACGCCCCTGGGTATGTGGATGTGATATGGTGGTAATGATTTTACATAAATTTCAAATAACTCCCAAGTTGTATGCCTCACACGTCTTAGAATCAATATATGTTATCAGTGACCTAAGTGTAAACATATGTCAGACTGGGACCCCTGGGTGATACCGCAGGGTATTTTCCTTCCCCCATCAACTCAGTCCCTGGGTCATAACATAGAAACTATTGAAAGTCCCACCATATAACTATAAATACATTTACTTTGCATGAAAAGACAAATTTATAAAAGCAACTGACACTGACCATGGGATTTGGTCCCTGGGTAATAACTTGGAAACTATTGCGATCCACACCCTATAATCATATTTACACTTACTAGGCATGAAAAGAAAAACCTATGCATGTAACTGACATTGACACTGACACTGGGGTTCATTCCTACACACCAGGGGTCATAACTTGGAAACTATCAAAATCCCCAATCTATAACCATATTTACACTAACTAGGCATGAAAAGACAAATCTATACCTGCAACTGATATTGCCCCTGTGGTACATCCTACCCCCAAGGACTTAGCCACTGGGTCATTATTTGGAAACTATTGAGATCTACCTGGCTCTTCATGCTTCTTATATGGTTCTAAAATACATCCAATTATCATGAGCACATAAAATGAGGTTTATGTTCAAAGTACTGGGATATCAATGCAACTGTTCTAGTTCTGTAACTGTGCTAACAAGTTGGCTCACGACATGTGGATACACATACAGACATATGAATGTACAAGAGGAAATCAAAATGTCCACAATGAGCTTGCAGTGGGGTAACAAAATGTCATTCAGCAATTTTTTCAAGTTAAAAAAACTATTTCTTGGTGGTCTTGTTGAGAATCACTAACATGCCCTATAGTTGTTACTCTATACCTGCTGTGTTTCCTAACATTTCTTCCATGTAGGTGTATTTGTACCAGAACTGTTTGGCCCGAGGAAGGATGGTAACAGCGCGGTCCCAGATATTCCTGGCATGATTGATCTGACGATTTCTGAAATATAAAAGTGCATATAAAATAATTTACATATGTATGTTCTGTGAGTTCTATAATAAATGAGATACTAAGTCTAAAGTGTATGTCAATGTGGTCATGTAGGCACATTTACTTATCTCAAATTAAATATTAATTGTTGTTCTAAAATTTAATACTAATATAGTTTAACCAAAGTCTATTCAATCCTGATTATTGAATGTTCTGCACCTTAACTGTCATCAAGAAGCTTCCAGACAAAAATTATTGATCACTATGGACTTTTACAATGGTGACCAGGTACTAAACTGGGCCAAGAAAAGAGCACATTGGGTCTAATCATCACAATATAGCGTAGTACGAATTTTGTTTTCAACACGCATAGCTTTCATTGTGACATCACAGCGCATGACAATCAATCCAGTTTGTACTGGATCAGACCTTTAGGTTGACCTCGTCCCAAAAATGTCCATGTACTTTAACATTGAGTTCTGCTGTATGTGTTTCTTGAGGCATGTAAATAATCACCTTCCAAAGGAATATGAATGTACGAGAATACAAATAAAGTGAATAATCGCTATTTAAAGGTATGTGCAATCAAATTCTAAAAAACGACACCCATTACTGAAACAGTCCATACTGAACTCATACATGACCTGCATAACTTTTACTATAGCATTTATCAATAAAGTAAGTGCAGTTATTAATGTAACAGTAGTACAAGTAGTAGAAGTAGTTAGTAGTAGTAGTAGCAGCAGTGATAGTAGTAGTAGTATCAGTGGTGGTAGTAGCACTAGTAGTAGTAGTATGCCAGAAGTACAACCATGGCTAGAACTTTTTCTGTATGTCTTACATGTACGCAACATCATCAATGTTTAGGCAGAGCATGTTTATAGTGTATGCCCTATATATCTATTCAATGACCCATCTTTAGTGTAAAGTCCGAAATCCCTTTTGTACATAATGTCAAGATACTTTTAGAATCCATATATCCCTCCAATAAATAAGATTTTGCCAAAAGCATGTACCGGAATAAAGGTCAGACTCTTTTATACCATATTCATCGTATCAAAATGTTTAAGGTTTCAATTACTGTAGCCAAATTGTTTTCATTACCGTATTCAACATGCCTTAAAATGCACACACACACACACACCTATTTTTATTCAAAACTTCCATAAAAATTTCCACTTCTCTGCCCACACATTTCATGCCTAGAATGCTTTGTGGGAGGAAAGCAGCCGCTAAAAGTTACCTAGAACATTATGATATTCTCAGAACCTACCACCATGCATGCCTTTGTAAAGTTTGCTAAAATAACTGTGTTCACTGGTCAGAACATGGTTATTTTAGTGGACAAGGAATTTGTTGCAAACTGTGCTATAGTCTGACTCAACAACAACTGATTCAAAGTGTATATTGCTGGAAAAGTGAATATTTAATTAAAAAATTAATAAATCCATGACCTGAGCACATGTGATCATTATCAGCCTCCCCTGTTGCAAGCCTTCCATACTGGGATTTTAATTCTTCATGCCTGAGTAACCATTTTCCTCTAGTATTTATGTTGGACTTTTGAGTCCACATCTTTTCCTCACTGTACACTGCTTTGGAAACAAAAGTAGTGGTGTTTTTTGATGAAGAATTCATCTTCTCTTCTTAACATTTTCTATCACTGATTGACCATGTGCTCTCAACAGGTGCACAATATGATCAAATCAGTAAAACATTTCTATCAGCCAATGAAATTGACTGTCTTATGCTTCTTTGGCAATGAATGCACTCTATTCAGTAAGTTTGAGATGTGCTCGATTCAGCCTAAAATCAACAAAAATGATCTTTAATCTTTTTTTTCTTGGTTTTTTTTATGTAACTGTGGAGGGAACTCTTGTGCACCCAAGATCCAAGTCCTCACAAAAGAACTCTGACAAAAACTTGCAAAATCATTTAATGGCACAAAAGATTAAAGTCCTAGCAAATATTTTATTTTTCAACCCCACCCCACATTTGTTGTTTTTTACTAATCTTTGTGAAACATCATACAAACTTTGATCAACCTAACTTAATAAATGTAGATGGCATTCAGGTTATAAGAAAGAGTTCATATTACCTACTACTTATGAAAATGTAACCTTGACCCTTCCCCCACCTCCCCCCAGGGCCACCATCCAGGTTCTGAAACCTTTGTTTTCATCTGATCTTATTCATCAAACATCATACCAAATATGATCACCTTCCCTCAGTTGGTGTATATCAAGTTCAGACTAAAAGTAAGAGTGTATATTACCTATGAAACTGTGGCCATTTGACCCCCACCCCTACCTAATCTGGGGGCTGCATCTACTCATCTTCATGAAGTATCATACCAAATATGACCACCCTCACTCTATCAGTGTATATGGAGTTATGATTATAAGGTAATTGGAGTGATGGATGGATGGACACATGGGTAAATGGACAAACAGATGAATGGATGCATACATGGATGTACATGACTTATTACAATGTATCCACAAAAATGAAGAACAAATTTAGAATCTAGATCTGCATATAAATGGCATATTTCATTTATTCAGGTTGAGTTGTTTCTGCATAATCATACACAGAGTTTCAGATGTGGAAAAATTTAATGTCTGGAATTCGAGGTCTAGTAGAACATTTTTTCTTTTGTTGCCAATAATTTATATAAAACATTAATGAAAAATTTAGATTTTTGTGCATTTTCATTAAAATCTTGATTCAGGTGAGTATAAAGCAAAAAACTTGATGGCATGAAAACCCCATAATTTCACACACACATATATATATATGGGAATGCCTACCAAACTTCAGTTGTTTTTAGTTTGTTAGTATATTATGTTTCTCCAAGAATACTTACCTGATCATATTAATGTTTGGAAATAAACTCTGAACTCAAATCCAGCACTCCCAGAAAGACTAAAAATGTCATCCTTCCCATTCATATAATATACAAAGGGAAGAAACTCCTCCAAATTACCTCTCATTTCCACCACTAGGTGGCTGCCCATATACCAGCTGTGTACCAGTTTAAGCTTGCACAAAACATCAACAAGGATGCTTGCAATGAGAGGACACATGGGAGGGCTTAATAATATCATCCACCCTCCTAACTTCATTTCCGTTCTTGAATCGTGTACCATGTTTCTCACGACCTAACGCGCTTGTTTCGAGATAATGATATCAACTGTGTCACCAGCTTTCTTCAAGAGTGACAGCAAGTATTCAACAAGTAAAATCAGACAAAATGAGATTTAAACGGGTAACTTCATGTAATTTATAAAAATCAGAATGAAAATCTATATTTTCACTAATGCCTTACTTGTGTCAGACATTTTGGCCTTGAATTGTGTATTATATGCTAAAGATAGGTCCACTGATCACATGTTGGCTTTGTTTACATTTCTTCAACAGGAAAACCCACTTTGGGAATGTATACAACGGCAAAGCAAATGTAAATATTGGTTTGAATCATGTGGGGTTCTTATACAACATAAGAATAATTTACACTGGAAATGTATATTCACTATGGACTTGTTCATTTTAGTATTATTTCATTGAAAAGAGAAATATTTTAAATTATTTTTTATTTCTTATTTAAAAAGCATGGAGACGCTATAAACTAGTAATATCCATACCTTGGCCTAACTGGCACATTTCGGTCATATGCCACATGACTTTTGAGTCAGCAACACAAACCATGGAGGCACTTCCGGAAATAAGTAAATTTACACACACTTGGAAAAACGGTAATTCTGAAATAATGTACATGAATGCCAGAATTTTTGTAACGATGATTAAATGAAGTAGATATAGTTGAACACTTTATATGGTTATTTGAATAGATTCCCACAATATTATAACGAACGTGTTAAAATTCACGTTAAGGGCACGAAATATGGCGGGTCAAGGATAATGTGAGCAGATAAGTACTCTAAGAGAAACATAATTTACTAATAAATTTAGTTTCTGCATCAAATACATTCCCTGATCACATATATGTTAGGAAAATAGGAAATAGAAGGAGGAAGTGCATGGGCACCAAACCTCTGCATCCTCTGAGGAAAATATGGCTGGAGTTCCTATATGAAGGATAAACCACTCACATAACATGAAGACTGCACAACTGATGGTCACATAACAAGGGATGTCAATACACATGTAATGAGAAACAAATTATGTTTTTGTACCAAGAAATTTGTATGGATGAATCCAGCATAAGTGCTAAACCCATGCCCATGAGGAGGTTGTGCTGATGTAACTGGGTCTGGTAGTTGTTTTGTCCACAGCTACTGGATCCACCAGATTCAATTCTCATCATTGCAACACTAGATCTGTGCCTGCCAGCCAACAGCTTTGATGTCTCAGATCAAAGTGTTGCATTGATCACTCTAATATCACAAACTGAACTTTTCATGAGTATCTGGTCTTGTGAGACCTCAGAGTATGCTGAGTGTATATCACACACTTCAACCAAGATGCTAAGGCTTGAGGGGTTATATCCTCTGTTTTAATCTTCACTGGAAGAAAAAGGCATTGTCAGGCCCCCAAAACTTTTCTTCATGCATTTCAAGTAGTACTTGAAAGCAACGACTGGTTTTGCTATTGCTGCCTCTCTCAACATATCAACCATTTTCTGGTTCTCCACAGATGGTAAACTGCTCTTAACTAGTAAACCTGGTTGCATCATCAGGACCATGGAACCATCAGCTGATGTGATTGTCAACATGATTGAAAGTTCAAACTTTTTTCTACACAAGGCCCTCCTGACAAGAGCCTATCATGAAGGAGAACCTTGTTCAGGCAGGGATGAAACACCTGTGATGGGTTATTTGAGCAGTTTGGGCTTGCCAGGATTTCCCAGGGAAAATATATCACTAGGACAAGTAGATTGTTTACGCAGGACTTGTTCCATCTGAGGGTGGGGCCAACAATCAGAACCACTTTGCAGGACTGGACCCTTATTGTTTTAATTACTCTTAGGATGAGAACAGTTGGAGGGAAGGCATAGACCCCAAACCCATCCCAATTGGCCACCAGAGCATCCATGGCCCAAGCCTCTGGATCCAGGACTGGTGAGACGAAGGTTGGCAGGCTGTTGCTCCACCTTGTTGCAAAGAGATCTATCACTGGATACCCCAAACTGCACAAATGCAATTTAAGATCGATGAATGAAGGAACCACTCAATGTGAAGAGTCTGGCCCCTTTTTGACAATGAATTAGCCAGAACATTGTGTCTGTGTGGGATGTGTCTGATCTGGACCATAATCTTGTGCTGAGAGCACCAGTGTAGAAAATCCCCGTTTGAGGAGCTAGGTGACCACCACAGAATTGCCTGACTTTACAAGGTTTATTATTCAGCACAGCTGATCCTTCCAGAAATGAAAGGCATTCATTAGAGCCTTTATTTCTAAAAGGTTTATATGAAGTGTCTTCTCCTACATATTCCATTTGCTGTTAACCATGGTGAAGCAAGGCAGCAGGTGAGACCACTAACTGTGCAAGATGGCATATGTACAAACTGTAATGTCCAGTTGGGGCTTCTCCATAGGAATTCCTGCTGTAAGCCAGTGATTGTCTTGCCACTGATGCTAGAACTATTTTACCAAAGTTGAGATCATAACACAATGATCTAGATGACTGGAAAAAGACACCACTCAGCCATTGGTGTCATCTGCAGAGAGCACATGGAAAGGCAGCCAAGAAGAATCAAGTCCACCAATGAATTTGGCAAACTCAGGAGCAGTTCAAACTCTCTTGCAGAAATCAACTCTCTGTTGGAGACTGACTCTGAGACTTTGATAATCCATACAATTTGCATGGGAGGGAGATGAACAAGATTGAGATGGGTATAAAATTCTACATCCAGATAGATGAAGTTCTGGGAGGGGATAATATCCGACTGCTCCCAGTTCACTAGAAAGTGCAGATGGGTGAAAAGTGAGATAAGGCTATTCATGTCCTTCAATAATACTGAACTGACCATGTGTTCTTGAAGGATGTCATCTAGGTATGCTGAAGTTGCTGTCGATGAGCAAGACCTGAACAGGGTGACAATGCTGTTGATTGTTTTTGTAAACACCCTTGGGCTGATAACGAGACTAAATAGCTGAGCACAAAAGTGGTTGAACTGGCTGAGAACTCACTGCTATGAGTTTGCTGTTGGCTTTTGGCACCAGAAAAAATCCTTGAATAAAACACTGGAGAGTTTGGTCTGCAAACTCTCTCTACTGCCCGCTTGGACAGTAAAGAATTAATCTCCATTAAAATTTCTGCCTTCCCAGAATTTAGTAGTATCTCCATCATCATACATGTGAACCTCCCACATGGGAAGGTTTTTCTCCCGAGATTTGGGGTGTCTCTTGTCCCTCCTGTCACTCACTGAAATCTCCCACGTATGCAAAATTATTATTGAAAAATTAAACTGTTTCCATTTTTTCCCCCCATTTTGGTTCCAGCGTAGTATATTTACGGTAATATTGCCTGTGATCATATGACTGTAACCTGGCTCAAGCTTGGCAAGACAATGTAGTTGCTAATTTCACCCTTTGATCCTGTTGGCAGGGTCAGCTGGATTCATTGTTTGAATTTTGTCAAGATGGATTATATTATGTGTGACCAGAAGTAATTCCGAAAGTATTAAAGACATTAATTGATTATGGTTGGGTTACTAAAGTGCTCAATCAACATAAAAAAATAAACATTACAGTACTTTGATTCTCTCTGCAAGGTATGTTCTGCTTCAGTGCTTAAAGTTGTCAAGGTGCATTAGAGTCTATACTATGTATGATCAAAAGTAATTTGGACAGGAATATCTCCCAATGCCAAAATCAAAGCAACCGAAATATCACACGAAATTCAATAATGGATGGAAACAGGAACTTCAGTGGTTGCAATGAAGTTCAAAGGAACATGAATATGTATTCTGCCCTTCCTGTAAAGCTGATTTTAAAATCTGTTACAGTGGCAAGAACGACATCATGCATCGTGCTGAAACCTGATCTCATAAACACATATCAATGATAACAACAAATATGCCATCACTGAAATCATCTCATAAATACATATCAACCGCAACAACAAATAATCCATCACTGAAATCCATGTTCGTAGATTCTGCATCAAATGTGGATAAAGCTACCCATGCCGAGACACTATCTGCCAACTTTATAGCTGAACATGATCTCCCATTTCTGGTAGCAGATCATTTTTCTAGTCAAAATAATGTTCCCCGACTCAGAAATCACACAAAAGTTCTCATGCAAATAGATAAAAACTACTCACATAGTAACTAATTTATTGTTCATAAGAAATCATAATTTTAATTGTACAATAATAATAATAATAATATTAATAATATGAATAATTTATTATATAAACTCAGTCTTCAGTGACCACCTGCAGAACATCAACAAGCGACCATGTTTTTTAGACAAATAAGCGTTTGACTCGACTATGAACCACCACATCGCAAAAACTGATATAAACACCACTGACCTTGATTTAATTCTTTGTAAACATGAATGTAAACCAGACTAAAGTACATGTCACTCACTGCCATTGTAATCTGTAATGCCTGGGATAATTAAGGTCTTCGTCTTCATCTATAATACTAGCAAGTGATATTCGTTTTCTGGATTTAATTGTCATTATTACTGATGATAGTGATGATAATGATGAAAACAAAGGTGTCTGCAAATTAGGCTTAAAGTTACAAAGGGTGTGAGGGTATAATGTACGAGTTTGTGCTTCATGTGGAGGATCTTACTGACATTAAAATAACATTTAACCCAGACAGTATCAATCTTGAGCAGTTCTGGCAGGCAGTCACCAATTTGAATCTACCCCCAGGCAGGAAACAACTTAAACTTAATGGTGGACTTGGTAGATTTGTATTAACATTGCCACATTCCAATGAAGACACTGAAAGGACATTTTCCATTCTGAGGAAAATTCAGGCTAACTCCAACCTGGATCCAGTAACAGTACATCATCTCCTAAGTGTTAAGATCAACAATGATGAGGACTGTCACCAATATAATCTAAGCAATGATCTCCTAAGAAATGCTAAAAATGCTTGTGGTGCATGTAAGTATGAATGGCAACAAGTTACTGTGCAAGGATTGATTTGATGAGATGATGTGCATATTTTAATACTTAGAAAATGTAAATTTGTTCAATAGTTGTCATTTTCGTCCATTTACATGCTAAATATCGGGTCAATAAAAAATCCTCCCTCTTTTGAGGTCAAAACTACTGACCAAATTTTGGAAATCTGCTGGCCTGTCCTGACCTGACCTGTCTTTTCTGTCACATGTATGCATGGAAAGGAACACAAAAAGGGTGGGGGTTGGATAGGAAGATTTTTGGCAGGTGGTCAGGGTGACAAGTCAATAGCAATTGTTAGGAGGATTGGGGAAGGAGAAACATGCTTTCCTTTCCCCTTCATTATACTGCCTCCAAGTTTAAGGAGTCTGTTGCTGTCTGAAATTGGGTTGTGGTCAAGACTGCTGCTGTTGAGTGTGATTAGACTATTTATCCCTTTGCCTCTGATCATCTCTCTGTTGTGGCAGAGATTGATGTGGGTAAAAAGCTAGAGGAGGGGCTAAGGTGAGCTGGAGTGGTAACTCTTCCACTGTCTGCTTCCACACATCCTCTGTATGGCCATGGAACAGCAGTGCCAAATAAAAAGGCAATGAGGATGGGGCCAAAGAGTGATGTGGCTTCAGTGACAAGCAGAGAAAGATGTCTTGTTGCACTAAATCAAGGTTGCAGACACCATAAGACTGTTGGCCACTGAATGATGAACTGCCCTATTAATTGCTTTTGTGATATGGGCCATAGACTGTGATGCATGCTCACTGCTAGAATTTTCAGCCTCGTGAAAAATCATTAATGATGCCAAGTCAAGCATCGATGACATAGCCAGCATATTCTACACAAGCTTGGAAGTCGCATCAAGAACATGGTAATCGATCTTTCTCAACTGTTTACTGCCATAATGTTCTTATTATTGCTTGGAACATCCACACTGCATGTGTCCAAATATGTGCAGTATCAGCATTATGAAAAAGACATTGGTAGTAGGTTTTCTGAGAAGAAGTCTTAGAATTTCCCGGGTTCCGAATTTTGTTCATTTTCACTGACTGTGGGATGAAAAAAACAATAGGTGTTCATCCTCAACCTCAAGGTCTACATACTGTAGTATCACATATTTTTATGGGGTACCAATTTTCGTGGATTTCATTGTTGTCCAAACCATGAATTTAAAGATCCAATGAAAAATTATCCACAAGTGATATGCATTCTGAAGGGGCCACAACACAATGACTTCCTGAAACTAGGGCAGGAGGTGGGCACCATGCAAAATGTAATTCCCAGAGTCTGAATCTGGAATACCCACTATAAGCCAGAGGAGGTTCTCACATTTGCTTAGATGGGATCTCATGTATCCCAAAACTGGATCACTTGATCCAGCAGACAAAGCTTTGGTTGCCACTGGGAAAAGAGAATCATTTGTAAGGGTCTCATAAACAGGCAGCCCAAGATGATGAGACCTACTGCTGCAATATGTCAAGAAATTCCCTGCTTAATTTTCTTCTGGATTGGTTAGCTTTCTGCCTTCAGTGTCTTTGCCAATAAGATGTCAACTGAGGTGGAATCAGTGGCAATAATGATGAAGTCTGCATCTTAGTTGGTACATTTCTTCAGTCTCTTGTTTGCCTAATTAATTTGCTTAGTCAAGACAGTCACACATCAAGTGCATAATTATGTTATAAGTATGGCCCAAACAACTCCATACAACTGAGACAAGTATTATGGTTATCTTCCACCAACCCATTGATTTGACATCTGTAATTACTGAGAGCAAACAAAGGGATATACAGGTGAAATCATTAAAGCATCATGTGAACCTAAAGTGATCACTAAGGAAAAACACAGCTGCTCTAAATGATTACATGAATTACTTTACAGCACATAATAATTGATAATTTGACAGAATTCATACACCAGGTTGAGTACTGAGATGAACTGAAGTATTATAGACCTTAAGGCAGGCAATTAAAATGGTGCTGACATAAATATTGTGCAGGAAATATGGCTGGAGTATACTTCCCTGTTGTGAGAAAACTCCACAGAATTGCTCAAATCATGTAACAGCACAAGTAGATTTGATTTTGTAAATCTGAAAAAGAGCATGCTTCATATCACAAGCAGAAACTACAAACTGTTTTCTGATGTATGGATGGGAGTCAGTGCTAAGCCCTCCACCTAAAGGGAGATCACTTTGCCTGACTGCCACTTTTGTTGGCAAACAGCTTTTAGCACTTTTATTGCTAAAAATAAGCTTGGGAGGGCTGGATTTGAGAGTTAGTGGTTGTACTCTTAATGTAATACGATCAGGTAACATATCTGAAGAAGAAATTCAACCAACACTTGCAATTAAAATATACAAACTGCAAGTATCAATGATACCATTTACAAACATACCAAGTAAAAAAAAATTATGTCCACAACCTGAGAAAATTATGTATTAACATAAAAAAAAGTTAGGTTACCAATACCCTGCAGAAACCTTAATTAACAATACAGTACCACACTTTTCGATTGATGGGAAAAATTAAACATGATCTTGAGAGATGTTACTTGTACTGCAGTGAAAGCGTAAACATCTAGTATATTGGTAGCCACCTAGCAGTAAAAATGGCAGGTAATTTTGAGGAGTTTCTTCCCTTTGTCATTATGTTATATAGACAGGAAAGACAGATTTTTCATTGTTCTGTGTACTCCAGAGGTAGTGGAGTTTATTTCCTAATGTTACCGTGATAGGGGAATGAAATTGTTAATGGACAGATGGATGGAAGAGTGGACAGAGGGGCAGCCAGACACGATTAGTCTAGGGTTCCAATGACTCCATCAAATAGGACCCTAACAAGCTAACCCCAGATGAACTGACAACTGGATGAATTTACAGATGGATAGGAGCAAATCAAGATGCCCCTGTATATACCACTTACCTCATTTCCATTTCTGCATATTTCAGCCAGACTGTGATGTTTCTGTGGTCTACGTCAAGTGTTCTCTCATATACAGACCTTGCTCTGTAAAATTTTTAAAAAAATACAACAAAATCTAAGATAGATACAAAAAATGAGAATCATTTATAGTACAATCTCATTAACTAATTTAGCAATTACTAAAATATTTCACTTCTCTCTAATAATCTCAAATATCCAGTTAACCCTTAACCTTAATATCACATATTACCACTTGAGTCATTTTAATTGGACCTAATTTAAAAAAGTCATATCCAAATATACTTTCAACTCAAACCTGACCTTGGGACATTGGTTTAAAGTCAGCCACATTCAAAACTGAATACAGATAGCTCAAATACCATGCATCAAATAAACTCTCAACTCTGTCCATACACGCATCTAATAAATTAATATCAATGACCAATTCATATGCAAACTGATACAACAGGCGTTGAATTAGAAATGTTCTTTTCCTTGATTTAGATGATCATTAAAATAGATGTCCTCACAAAGTTTTACTGCTCCTAATTTGGGGCTGAAAAGCCTAAGGAATGAGATTTTTAAATTATTTATTTTGCACCTTGTGTTTTAAAAAACCATATCCTGCAAAAGTGATATGTAGTGGACATTGATGTTATGATGTTAGATTGTAAACCATTGTTTACAATCATATTCCACTGAAAAGGCAATTTAGTCAAACATGTTTGAAAACAAAAAAAACAAAACAAAACAAAAAAAAAAAAATATATATATATATATATATATATATATATATATATATATATATATATATATATATATATATATATATATATAATGTATATTGAATTTATAATATGTATCCATGAGGTAAGTTGTACTTTAGTCATTTGTAAACAACATATTTACAGAATTTTAGTTCGAGGTCAGTCTTGTTTACATAGCATTTTGGGGCCCCAGGTGACCGAGTGGTCTAAGGCGCTCGCCTTTACAGATCACTGACATCTCACCTCTGTCTGCATGGGTTCGAGTCTCGAGCTTGGCCAACATGGGTATGTGAGAAAGCTTGCCAGTAGCTTCCAGTTGGTCGGTGGTTCTTCCCGGGGTTTTCTCTGGTTCTTCCTCTACCAAATATACTGGCCGCCATGTATAGCCTATCATGTGCTGAAAAGTGGTGTTAAACCCATAACAACAACAATGACTACATAGCATTTAACGATTAGATTGGAATTCTCCATGTCTTCATGTGAGAAAAGTCAGGTATGCACAGGAAATTTCCATTAGAGTTACTCATATTCTAGAATATTCTGCCAGGTGACTTATCCTTATATTTATACAGGTTTGATAAACAAGATTTCATTCCTATGCTAAACTTCATGTCATTAAGATCAGTCTATTAAGGAATTTATTTTAGTTACAGTTGTGAAAATCAGAGCAAATTCAGAGAGGGAAATTATTTATTTGAAATATTCATTGGAATTACTAAAAGTGTTCATTCTCATTTTGGATTAATACTTTACTTTGGGATTTATGTGAATTAATTCAAAGATACTCTGGATTACATCATTCAGGCATATTAGGACATTCAAGACTACTGGAATATCGGGACATTCAAGACTACTGACACATCAGGACATTCAAGGCTACTGAAATTCATTCAGAACATTCTATATTTATGACTTGTGATTAGGCCATTAGGATTATTGGATTATTTGGATTTAAATTCACTGTACTGTAAGTGTCTTTTATGAATTTTCACTGTAACTGTCTTGAAAGAAATTGCTTGTTGACTTTACTAACATTGTTGGTTTCACTTTCTTTCTGTTACATTATTTTAAGATCTAGAGTCGTAATAGAAATTGGGGGACATTCTGGAATCTGAATTTCTTTAAATTACTATTTACACTGACTTTGTTTCAGAATTTTCCTTGTCCCTGGTAAAGATTTGTATTTCAACCATTTGAGAAATCTTTCGTGAAACCAGCAAACATTCACAAGGTTGAGAACTTTGTTTCAAGTCCTACCCAGGTAGGATTAGAGTCTATGGAAAAGGATGAGTTGTTTGAGCTTGCCAGACATTATGATTTTTCTGAAGTGAAAGCGTCTTTTGACAAAGCAAGAAATAAAGAATATTTTAATTTCATATTTGGTGGGAATGAAAATTTTAAACAATAGTGCTTTGGGTTTAATTGATAAGTCAGTATCTGGTTTTGATTGGAAATTAAGGGAATTACAGCTAAAAACCAGATGGAATTAGAATTAAGAAGCTTCAGCTTCAGAAAGAGGAAAGGGAAATAGAAATGCAAATGCAGAGAGAGGGAGAGAAAGAGAGGCAGAGAGGGAGAGAGAAAGAGGAGAGGCAGAGAGAAAGAGGAGAGGCAGAGAGAGAGAGAGAGAGAGAGAAAGAGAAGAGGAAAATGAAGGAAAGGGAAATGCTTCCTGCTTGTGCAGTTACCAGAGCTATGGAAAAAAGATCTCTTGAGAATGATGTTGATGAGGAAATTATTCCTTTAAATGACACATTTATTGGTCAGTCTTTTGATGAGGTCACTTTCTCTCAGCATATTGGACAATCAGAAGGTATTGATCCCAGTGATCGTCTTTTTACAACTCATTCTCTCTATTCTAATCAGGGTGACAAAAGACAATCACTTGTTGTCTTACAGGAAGTGAAACTGAAGCCACACAAGTTCCAGTGTGTTACTTTGTGAAAAATTGGGTCCTTATGAGAAAATGGAGATCACCTGAGGTACCCGCTGGTGACAAGTGGTCAGTGAGCTATCCAATTGTCATTCCTAAGTCATATCAACAGGAAATTCTTAGTCTAGCCCATGAAACTCCCTTGGCTGGTCATTTAGGAGTCAATAAGACTGATCACAAGATCTTGAATGATTTTTATTGGCCGAAACTTAAAAGTGATGTTTCTAAATACTGTAGATATTATCACACTTGTCAAATGGTAGGAAAACCCAATCAGAAGATACCTAAGGCTCATCTGCAACCTATTCCTGCATTTGACGAACCATTTAGCAGAATAATGGTAGACTGTGTCAGTCCATTACCTACGACCAAGTGAGGCAAACAATACTTGTTGACCATCATGTGTGCGTCTACAAGATTTGCAGAGGCAATTCCTCTGAGAAATATAAAAAACTAAAACCACTGTGAAAGCTTTGGTGAAGTATTTTACACATGTTGGCCTTCATAAATCTGTCCAGTCAGATCAAGGGTCCAAATTTATGTCTGGAATTTTCCAACAAGTTATGCGTGAATTAGGCATCCAACAGTTTATATCTTCTGCCTATCACCATGAAAGTCAAGGAGCTTTGGAAAAATTTCATCAAACTTTGAAGAATATGATTCTATCATACTGCTTTGATACAGGAAAGGATTGGAATGAGGGTGTTGATTTGTTGTTGTTTGCTGTTAGGGAATCAGTTCAAGAGTCATTGGGTTTTAGTCCCTTTGAACTGGTTTTTGGACATATTGTCCATGGACCATTGAAATTATTAAAAGAGAAACTTCTTTCAAATGAAGATTCAAAGATTAATCTTCTTGACTACTTCTCTGATTTCAAATACAAGTTGTCAAAGGCCAGTGAAGTAGCAAGAACTAATCTTCACACTACCTAGTCAAAAATGAAAATAAGGTATGATAGAAATACACAGGAAAGGAGTTTTGAACCTGTGAGAAAGTTCTGGCTCTCTTGGCCATACCTCAAAATCCTCTTCGGGCTAAATGGTATGGTCCTTATACCGTTGAAAAGAAAGTAAATGACTTAAATTATATCATTAACACTCCTGTGAGGCAGAAACAGAAACAACTTTGTCACATAAATATGTTAAAGGAGTATTTTGACAGAGATAGCCCAGTTAATTATTCAGTTAATTTAGTTGTACCTGTCCCACACAGTGAGGATGTCAATGATGGAATACAATCTGACTGTAGTGATTCTGGTTTAATTAACCTTCAGAATTCAGAAATATTGAACAATCTGGACCAGAAACTTTCACATCTACAACAACAGGAAAGAAATGAACTAAAACAGCTATTACATCAGTATGAGCACTTGTTTCCTGAAGTTCCTACATGAACAAATAAAATATTATCATGACGCTGACATTGTACATTCTATGCCTGTGAAACAGCATCCTTACAGGATGAATCCTCTCAAACAGGAATATTTGAAGAAAGAAATTCAGTATTTACTGGAGAATGATTTTATAGAACCAAGCAAAAGTAACTGGAGTTCACCATGTATTCTTGTGCCTAAGTCAGATAATACATTCTGCATGTGTACTGAGTCAACAGTGTCACCAAGATGGATTAATTTCCAATACCAAGAATGGATGATTGCATTGATAAAATTGGAAAAGCGAAATATGTCACCAAGTGTGACCTTTTAAAAGGATTCTGGCAAATTCCACTCACAGAAAGGGCAAATGAAATTTCAACATTTGTAACTCCAGATGGGCTTTATCAATATAAAGTCATGCCATTTGGAATGAAAAATTCTCTGGCAACATTTCAACATCTTATGAACATAATAACATCTGGTCTAGATAATTGTGATGCGCACATCGATGACATCACTATCTACAACGACACCTGGGAAGATCACTTGGAAACCATTCAGAAATTCTTCAATCGACTTGTGATTAGGACACTTAGGATTAATGGATTATTTGGATTTTAATTCACGTCACTGTAAGTGTCTTTTCGAATTTTCACTTTAATTGTCTTGAAATAAGTCTAAGTATATGAAATCAAAAGTTAATTTGTTTTTTCTGCTGTCATATTTCAGCCGTTACTTGCTGAAACCTTGAGCTCACCAATGTAATGCTTCATTCATATTTGTGGGCATTAAATTTGTGGATTGTGGAAGGGTCCTAATGCTTCCGAAGATATATTTTTGTGATTGGGTCTTCAAACTGATGACTTGTACCAACCATGAAATCCACAAAACCAGGTACCCCATACAGAAGTGAATTCACAGCATGTCTATCTTGATCATAATTTTGAAACCTCTCTTTATAATTTCCAACCTTTAATGTGTTAATTTGATGACTATGCATCATCTATGAATCTTCACATATTCAATCTAACCTTTCGGTCATTAGCTAATTTTCTTAAATTGTTTCCATACATGTATGTATTAGACTGCCAGAGTTACAAAAAATCAGATAGCCCAATGCCCAGGTCTAGATCAGGCCCCTCCTGTATTCAAAGTGAGTTGGCTGTTAGGCCTGTTAAAAAAGTGTTATTCAATTTGCCTGAAAGAAACCTTAAGCCCACCAATGTAATGCTGCATTTTCATTTTGAAGTTCTTTAAAGACACTGGCACATTATTAATACTCAGCCCCCCATGTTGGGGCTCCATTTGTAGGTCCCTACACCTTATGAAGATCATCTGCTTAATTTTACTGAAAGCTATAAACTTTGCATACAAAGCAAAGCCCATGTGCTATGAATGGAGAAGAGTACTATTTCTGTTCTCCGTATTTCACTGGTTACCTATAATTAGTGCTCACTTGTATTGCATAAATAATTATAAGCTGTCCCTAGCTCAAGCTAGCTTGATAAAGCATCACTCACTGGTCAAATATATCGAGTGGTACCTACGCGATTGTTTGGCAATTAAGCTACGCTAGGGTATTAGTGACTTATAAAAGCCCCCAATACAACGTTTTTCACCCTAAAGGAACTTAGATCATTACATTATATTTTAATCCATTTAGTTTAAAGAGTTGGTAGCCACTGATTCTATTGATATGGAGTGTCTTCTGTAATTGTGACACATCCACAGTACTATCACATGAACTAATTACAAAACTTGAAACTACTGTTTTTACTGATTGATATAAAACAGCCCAATGCCTCTCGGGCTTCATTTCTGTTGTCAACTTTGATAGACAAACATGGACATTTTTGCAGCATTCAGAAAAGGAAACTACTCCAAGGCCCCAGAATATTCATCCCTACAGCTCATGATGAAATACACAGACTGTACATTGACTAGAAGGCTGAGCTAAAGACATACAGTCAGAGACTGCAAGAGCAGAGGTGTATACCATAATTATTCAGAATTCCACACCTGAGCATGCAGAAATTGTGAAACTGTTGGAAATCTTGTTAGTTTCGAGCTGCTTTTCAGCAGAATGTGAATGAGGGTTCAGTCTCATGAGCAACATTGCAAATATAACGGACCAAACATTTCATTTTTTTAAGTCATGGCAAGTGATTTTTTTAAAAGCACTTTCTTACTTTCTTGTCTGACAAGTTGGTTAGAAATCTCAGCCATGTAATATATAGTTCCAACAAAGATGTTACATATTATGAAAACAAAAACAACGCCACACTATTAATTTACTATGACATTTTGGCCATTATTACCAAATAATGGGCACAATTTTGAAATGGTTGCTACCCCAAAGCAAAAACGGTATGACTTTCTGACCAAGGATTAGCACCATTGGTTTCAAGGCATGTGCAACTGATACCTCTGTAATTCCTTTTGACTTTCTTCAAATGCAGCATACTTCAGCCAGTTTGTCATCACTGATCGATTTTTTCTGATGTTATCTTCAAACGCCTGCAAAAGAAACACAGACAGAAGTTACTGCTAATTTGGGCAATGAGATCATTTATTGAATCCACGGGGTGGTTCTGTTAATTACCAATATTTTACTAGCAATAATTTTTTACTCGCGTCGACTTATAAGCAAGTATATATGGTCGGTATGGTGATTCTATTGTATTTACAGATGGATCAGAATTTGTTGAGCCTTTCAATGACTGTTTATAGCAACATAAAAAAAAACATGAAAACAGGTACCTCCAATAAAACTGAATTCACAGGAAACAACAACTTATTTAAGTTTACCTTTCTTTTTCTCGTCCGATATGCTGCAAGTTCATCTGGATCTGATATTTTTTGCTTTGGAGGCTGTAAAGCACAAAAATAATATCAGTATTATATGTTCATGCAGCTCCATTATTCATTTCTTTTTTTTTTACATACAACACCAATCATAGGTATTTACTATATGCAGATTTCAAACAGCTAAAATCATACCTAGAGGTCTCCCTTCAGAAAGCCTTACTTAGATAAGATTCCTGGTGTAAGGAGAATGGCATTAAAGTAAACATAGACACAACTAAAGTATTATTGATTACTGCCAAACAAAAGAGAGTGAAACTGCAAAACAACAATTTGAATCTTAAGTTGAATGAAATTTGTCTACAAATGGTTACCCATGACAAAATCCTAGGGCTGATGGTTGACAACAATTTGCAATGGAATAAAGATATTCAAGTCATATGTCATAAAGTCAACTCATATATATGCAGGGCTGAGCAAATTTTTTTTTTAACCACTAGTCCAGGACAAGTAGTTTCAGAAAATTCACTAGTCCCACCTTACTCCTCACTAGTCCCACCTTACTCTTCACTAGTCCCACCTTACTTTTCACTGGTCCCAAAATGGTAATCACTTGCCGAGATTTGATGAGATGTATGTACTTAATCCATAGAAAAAACGAACGAAAAAATATACAACATAATTATTTCTTAAAAGAATTTAATTGTTCAAAAACATTGGTTGTTATACATTTGGCTTCTTCAGGTTCATGTATATATGTTTTAGCTGATGGATTTGAAAAAATGTCCATGTATATGTCTGCCACCTGCACCAGCACTAAGCCAGCAGTTGATAGCTGTGTCTGGGTTGAAGTCCTCAAGCTCTGGTCCATTTGCGGAAATGTTCATTAGCATTTGCAAACTCTTTTGGTTTAAGGAATTCCTTAAAGAAGTCTTGATTAAGTTCATTGAATTAAATCCTCATTCACACCCAGCAGTGGATGGGCTTATAACAAACATGATTTCTAATAGTTTGCATAATTGACTGAGACTAGGTGGAGTATTCACTAAGAGTGTTCCAAGAATTTCAACAGGTGGATCCGGTGACTGCTTCCTTCCGAGTCAATACATTCAAGCCAGGTATAACAATCAACCCAATGCGGCTGAAATTTCTGTCTCTTAGTAGTGTCATATTTGACATTTTTTGCCATCACAGATTGTTGCTTATGTCTCTTTGGAGAAATAGTTACTGCACACTCAGTATCAGTCTTACGTTTTATCCCTCCACTTTCAAACAAATTTTCCTTCTCCGAATCGCCGTTATTACCTTCCTTGCGAAAATAATTTAGCAAACTCATTTTATCCATGGAGTAACTATCAGCTTGCTTGACAACTACTTCTAAAGTGATCATAACATACATTTTTTCTTTTAAATACGAACAGAGACAGCTCATTAATTAGCGTAAATGTTTCGCTTCAAACGCAATATCGCAAGTGGAAGTTAATCATCTGTATAATCAATTAAAAATTAAAGAATCATTACTGTCATTTAATCAGTTCATAAAAGAAACCAACTCTGATGTCGGTAAAGTACCTTTCATTAATTTAATTACACTGACTCGCTGGATTAAAATCATAGTGAGCCGCTCGTGATAATCTGGCTTGAGTAAACTCAATGCAACAAAGCCGCTTATAACACTACTAATTGATCATACTGGCTTTCTTTTGTTTGACGTGTTTTGATTTGGTCGCTTAACCCAATATGCAGTCAAGCGGTAACAGGATGTAAATGTATACACGAAGAGGGGTAGAATCAAGTATTCAGTATGCACGGAGGGCATGATTTACCAAATAAAGGTAGATATAGTGATTAAAGCACGAAAATAAGGACTAGCCCGACTTTTTTTAAAAGCACTTGTCCCGGACTAGTGACTTGGAAAATTTTACTTGCCCGACTTCAAAAATGACTAGTCCGGGACGTCGGGCTATGGGATTTGCTCAGCCCTGATATGGTTATTAAACAAGATAAGACTATATCTATCAACTAAACATAGGTTAATATATTACAAAAGCTATATACAACCATACCTAGACTACTGTAATGTTATCTGGGGAAACACTTCTAACAAAAATATTTGCAAATTATTCCACTTGCAAAAAATAGCTTGCGGAATCATCATAGATGATGCTGAAAACATCCCTAATGCAATGAATGATATTAAAATGTTAACAGTAAGTGAACAAATATTTTTGAGAAATGCTAAACATATGCACAAAGTTTCAAATAATATGGCCCCATTACATCTCAAGGAACTATTTCATGCTAGAAAACAATGTAACACTCCCAATTAAAGATCAATTTCAGCTAACCATCTTTCCATTCCAAAAAAAATATAAAGATCTCTTTAAGAGAAGTTTTCAATATTCAGGACCACCAATTTGTAATAGAATTCCAAAGGAAATTAGAGAAAGTACAAATATAAATGGAATAGAATTCCAAAGGAAATTAGAGAAAGTACAAATATAAATGGAAATGAATTCCACAGGAAATTAGAGAAAGTACAAATATAAATGGAACAGAATCCCAAAGGAAATTAGAGAAAGTACAAATATAAATGGAACAGAATCCCAAAGGAAATTAGAGAAAGTACAAATATAAATGGAACAGAATCCCAAAGGAAATTAGAGAAAGTACAAATATACCTGTAATCTAATTCAATGGATGAAAAGTGGAACCTGTTTGATTTGACAAATACATTACAACTTAAATAATAAATTCTGAAAACCTTCCACTTTGTTGTCTCACTATTTTTGTACTGTACACAATGTACCTAGTTGGAGCATGTTCTTATCAAATTTTCTGTTTATTATGTCCATATATAAATTTAGCTTTATTATTAATGTTTGGGGGGGTTGGGGAGGTTTCCAGTATGAAGTTGTGTATCGATTTATTTTTTTTTTTACTGTGGGGTGCTTTCTTTAAATATATATTTATATAATTAAGAGTTTATGTGCCTGTCTTTATTGTGTGTGCAACTATGTACATGTACTATGTATGTAAATATGAATATAATAGAGGGCCACAAAGGATTATTATTACTACATCTTAAAATTATTCATGAATTATGCTCAAAGTTTACAAATTTATATACTCTGTAGTATTTCTAGTCTCAATTCATGTAAACATAATTTTGATCAGTAAAGAACAGTAGCCATACAGAAAACCCAATTTTATTTTATGAACATCACCATTCATTCATGTGAATAGAAAGATACACAGTATTTTTGTGATCAAATTAAAAAGCTGATAAATAGATAGAAAATTCTTGAAAAGGAACAAAGTGACAGATAGAAATACAGGACAAAGAAAAACAGACAGGCAGACAGAAGGATATTATTACTTACTGGGGGTAAAAGTTCCAATTCCCTCTCTTTGGCTTCTCTGAGCAACTGCTCTGCTGTTATCTGGACTGGTGCTGGCATTTTGTTCTTTACCTAAGTGTAAAAAGAAATGAATTTTATTTTATTCCTTGTCATACATATATGAAGATATGGTAGAGAATAAAATCCTGTCCTGCATATAGTGAAACCTGCTCTACAACACACCTACATATAAAAGACCTTCTTTTTGTGAAGCCTGCCTTTAATTTAGCTAAGTAGCAAACTTTAACATTGAGGTTAATCTTAAACTTTAAAACTGAATTAATTTTAAACTTTAACATTGAGGTTATTCTCAAAATTTTAACTTTGAGGTTAATATCAAACACTAAAACTAGGTTAATCTCAAACTTGAAAACTGAGGTTAATCTCAAACTTAAACATTGAGGTTAATCACAAACTTGAAAACTGAGGTTAATCTCAAACTTTAAAATTGAGGTTAATCGCAAACTTGAAAACTGAGGTTAATCTCAAACTTTAAAACTGAGGTTAATCGCAAACTTCAACATTGAGGTTGATCTCAAACTTGAACACTGAGTTTACAGTATTCAAGCCATAAATTTCTTACAGAGAGGGAAGGTAAGGACACTTTTTGTGAAAAGGGCCTTGGTCGAAAGTTGCGATGTCATATTGATAATTTCACTATGAAAATTTACCTTGTTATTTTGTTCTCAAATTCTAATCAAGCAAGTAGATTTTTTAAGGAAAATAAAACAAATCAAAGGTAACAATGCGGATAGACGTGTTTTTTTCTTTTTAACTAATTAAATGATAACATGTCTGCAATACACATGTAAACACCAATAATTATGAAGAAATAATAATATTTATTATGGAACAAAAAAAATACTCTAGCTCTAATTAAATTCCACCATACATGGTGACTTAATAAAAAGATCCATGTTTCAATCTAAATTTTTATATTTTACTGTACAAACATAACCTTTATACATGTAAGTACCCCATTCCACCCCACCCACCCACCCCAAAAAGACAAGCACACATTTATTTTTAAATTTAGTGATTATTTTCAGACAAATGACTTTGCCTTCCTAAATGATTTATTTACCATTAAAATATTCTTATGAAATATGTATTTTACTCATTTCTTTGGGATTTGCACTTTTTCGAAATTTCAAGTAGCATGTATATGCTTTGATATGTATGGTAAAGCAGGCTAACTCAAGTACTGCTTGTATACTGCAGATAAAGCTGTATCAAAAAATAGAAAGTGTCAATGTAATGACACTCCTGTGTGTACTGCAAACATTGTTATAACCATGTACTTTTCACATTTGTCTCATGAATTACATGCTTACTTTCAGGGAGGCAGAATGGGTTTTTAAGGATGACAATTTATCTCAAGTATTTATTCCTAAAATGAAATAGATCATCTATAAGACCAGTATGGCTACATCTTCAAGATGAAAACAAAATAAAAAAGATATAGTTGTTTTCGGCACTGTTGTTATCAATAACAAACTAGACTGTACAATATCAGATTATGCATTCACATTACACAGAAAATAATCTTTACTCAAAAACATCAACTATACTGTCAAAAACTACCATAAACCATGATCATGAAAATAACAAAAAACAAGTGTTTATGGAATGTGTGATGTGGCTTCGCTCTTATTCATGATGGGGTTTTTATCTCGTTTCACTGCAACTGCTGTAATTTCAATTCCATGTTTCTATATTTTCTGTATAAGTATTGATGCAATATTCCATATTGTACTCAGCAAGTACATATACAACTTCTCAATAATTATTCATTCCATGTCAAAATGACACTGACCACAGGGTCATGAAGTTAATATTGCAGGTAGTGATCACTTTTGTACAAAATTTTAACAAAGGAAAACAATGCTCTATTGGAAGAGCTGCTGTTTGCCAAAAAGGGGGTTATTGAATGGTTATGCTTTGCAACTTTTCTGATTTTCAAGCAGGGAAAGTTAATGTTTTTCACTCTGCATGGTTCTATCACAGGTGTAAATCCTTCAAACAACCATTGTGAACTGGTAAGGTTATAATAGTTGCATTGTTTGTTCTTTTTCTTAATATAAAAAAATGGCTCATACCCAGAATATTTACACTTTTATACTTTTTAAAAAAAAATGTAAATGTGGCAGAAAGAAGAAGCTAAGTCATCTCTAAGGGTAGTGAACTTAAACGAGACTGATGCTTCCAAGCCAGACTGCTTGCAGTAACGTGCTTTGATCTTAGAGTTAAGCTCAGTCTAGGACATAAACCTTACACTAGGTATTCATGTAATTCCAACAGAATGTGATCAGCAATCAATTGAGCAAGTGATTCAAGTTTTAAAAACAATTGAAACAACCATTTTAGCTAATGAGACATGTGGAAAATGACAGAGTATATAAAGACGTTAATTCTGCAGTTCAAGAAGGCAGTGAAAGCAGACCATTTGAGGAGCAGAGGCGCTCCTTTATTTATTTCTTGACGGAACACTGAGTTAATCTCAAACTTTAACACTGAGGTTAATCTCAAACTTTAACACTGAGGTTAATCTCAAACTTTAACACTGGTATTAATCTCAAACTTTACCACTGAGATTAATCTCAAGTTTTAACATTAAGGTTCATCTCAAACTTTAACAGTAAGGTTAATCTTAAACTTTAACACTGAGGTTAACCTCAGACTTTAACATTGAGGTTCATCTTAAACTTTAACATTAAGGTTAAACCATTGTGTGGATGGACGGACACACATTCAGACATCAAAGTGATCGCTATATCAAAACTTATTCCAAGACAAGCTCAATAAAAAGTACCAATGCAAGACATGACAGTTATTGAATGTCAAAATTCTAGTGTAAATAAACATTCATGCAGAAGATTTCTGCATCTTGTCCGGTGGGAAACTGCATGCTTTTTATATATTTTGTAATTCATTCATTGTACTTTCAGAAGCTGACATTGCCTATTCTGGCTAAATTTGTTCTCCCTATTTTAATAACTGCTAAAAATAGTGTACTTTTGGACTTATTCAGGCTGATTTTTCAAGCACATGGGAGAAGCCATTTTTGTCAGCTGTGTGCTTAGATCATGTACAGTTTCCACAAGTTCAATATGTAAAGAATTTCAGGCACAGTGCATGAAAATAGCATAGAGGTATGCCAACATTCTCTTCATTGTGCATCTTGCAAATTCAAACAACTTCACCTTACACTGGTCACTCTCTCAGAAGTACATACTATCTGCAGAGCACCTCCTTAGCCGTTATCTTTTGTACCTGGCTTGCCTGACTGCCGGTACACGACCTTTGATGTGGGGATCATCTTTGAACTGACATAGTCACGTGATCAGCCAGTAAAAAATGACAGACACATTGATATATCATCCTAAATGGATACGAATATGTATTATCTTAGTTATACCATCATGATTATATGAAAACACATCACTGTCTTGACTCCGGAAGAATCTGTCCCTGGTAACTGACTTAGGATTCAGGTAGTTTTGTATCTCTTTGTACACCCATTAATAAATGTTATGTTCCATTTTTCCAGACTGTGAAAGGTCATTCTCTGCGATAAACAGAATCACGAGTATGTTAAGGAACAAGTTGACACAGAGGGTGCTAATTACCTTATGACAATTTATATTACCAACTTATTTATCTTTAAAATGTTTAACATAATGACTTAGCAATACTTAAGTGTACTTGTTTCCAGTCATGCTATATTGTGTTATAGCATTAGCTCATATTATGCGCATAATTATAGTCATGATAAGTGCCTCGAAAATACATAACACTCATTAAAATGTAACGAAATTCACATATGTCTATTTCAGAAGCTAATTATCTAAAGATGTGTGCTTTAAACCTTTGCCACTTTAGGCATTTTCCTTCTGTCGTCCCTTGATTCCATATCTGGCTCCATTTTGAACTTAAATCGAGCCTTCGAACGTCGGCAAGAGAAAAATGGACAATCTCTACCGCATTCGGACCAACTCGGATATTTCTGCGAGACAAAAATATGCCTAAGAGTGATCCACAAGATTGACCAAGCCTGGTTCCCGCCCAATATGCATCTACTCGACAAACTGTAGCCAAGTGTACACCAGGGGACCAGTCTAAGAATTGACGTCAAAGTTGCCGATTGAAACATTGCTCGGCCATTTCCGTCAAGTTGAGAAATAACCCTAGAAGTTTTTGTAGGAATACACATCAATTTGATGTATTCGGTGCATTCGTAACTTCGAGGTCAATCTTAAGATAGTTCCCATTCGGACTACTTTGGCTATTTACCAAACAAGGATTGACCGTGAAGTTACGAATGATAGAACTATTTATTTCATTCGTAACATGTCGGTCAATCCTACAGTCAATTCAATAGAAGAAATAGCCAAGGTAGTCCTAATAGAGTAGGGTATCTTATATGCGGAGAAATTTTCGGCGAACAAATTGTATGATTTTTCTGTAAATTACTGCCCTGACATACACCCGTGGCATATTTTAGTCTTGCAGAAATAGCCGAGGTAGCCCCGAATGTTATTCGGTGATTCGCCTTGGGCGGAGTACATCGTGTACGTTACAAAGCAAAATCCGATAATATTCCGATTGTGACTTTGTCTCCTTCCGCCTCCGCCACATGATTAGTTCTCAATGGCGACGAATTAAATCTGATGTTTCTATCTCGACTTGACGGAAAAGGCCGATATTAAAAAAATAAAAATAAGTACAAATCCAAAAGTCGGAAAAAGATTAAACAACTCTAAAACTCATTTATAATCAGGTCATCTACATGTTAGTAGAAATATACCTACCAATTTTAATTTCTTTACATCAAGAGGTTTCTGCATAATCGTGCTGACAAGGTTTACAGGGATATAAAAAAACAAGTCATATTCAAAAAATGTATAGAAAACGTATACACATTTTAAATATTCATATAGCATGAATATCTAACCAGGTCATCTACATATGGATAGAAACACGCCTATCAAATTTCATTTGTGTACGTAAAGTAAGTTTTGATTAATCGTGTTAACAAGCTTCGCGGGACGAGTGGACATACGCAAAATAGGAATGTTCGGACTTACTATGTATGGACGTGCAAATAAGACTATATAAAGATCTCCCAGCTGAATGCATTGAAAGATAATCATGTGAATCCATATGGTGATTTAGTAGATTAAATATATTAGAAAATTATTAAAAAGTAATGCTGATATGAACATTGTTATAAAACTTTATATAGACATATATATTATAGAGAGAGAGATGGGGGGTATCTTTATTCAAGTTTATATACAGTGTTTGTCATACAAGAATCTCGAAGCTCCTTTCTGTATTTAGATGCATATAATATAAATCTACATTGTAAATATAACGTAAACCTGTTTTTACTTTTCAAGACAGATACACGTTTATCTTCACATGATTGTATATACAAATATTTGGGTAAATATAACTGATGTTGAAGTTAAAATGTCTTACATACACAAACAAAATGATATTCTGACTCAAGATCTGAGTTACAAAAGGTACATATCCTTTCATGGTAAGGCGTGTGGTCATGTCTTCTTGTATTTACTCTTAAGATTAAAACAATTACGTCTTAATTTACAAAATAAATTAATTTACAATGGGTTTTCTATAATATCCATGCATGGTTCTTTACCAAAGTCATGCTTAATGATTTTATAAACTCAGTTATCTATTTCATTTATTTTGCTACTCCATGTTTGTATATTGATATCAATACATTTCTGCTTGAACAAAGTTAATAAAACTAATTCGTCACCCACACCTTGATTAAACCAGGTTTCTTTAAATCCATAAGTCTAGAGTAGATATTTGATTTCCTAAACCCAGGATTTACAACATGAAGTATCAGAAAGTTCTAAGCTGCATATTGTAGCAAAGTTTATAAGTCAACTAATAGACATTTGGAGTAATTTCAAACAGTATTTAATAGGTTAAACAACATACATTGATTTCAGACTGATCCTTCCTTACTCACCTGTAACGAAGCAGTTCACAGTAGATCTTGTACGTTTCAATGGATACTTAATGTAATTTATATTACCATTTCAAAGTCAGGTGCATAACTAAAACCCCAAATTTCAGATCTACATGATAAAATAGACAGCATCTTTGTATCAAAGACTTTTAAAAATATCTGTGTTGTCAGTTTTTCAAACTTAAACAATTTTCTCTTGACCGAGAACAATAACTTTGAGGCCTTTTCAGAGAAGACTTTTTTTTTACATTTGTACCAAACACAAACACCACGTCATGAAAAACTAGACCGAGATATTTACAGTAAGAACCAACTGGTGATTTCCAAAGAACCATTTCCAAACTTCATCAAGTAACCTCCTTCAAAAAAAAAAATAAAAAATACAACACTACTTTTATCCAGATTAATTTTTAAACCTATTCACTACAATATGAATTAACTTTGTTCAGCAATCGCTGCATTTCTATGGGCGTTTCAGCAATTGTTGCATTTCTATTGGTGTTTCAGCAAAATTTGCTAGATCACTGTCAAGCACAACAAGAACAACTTTTAACATACTATTTGCGTCTATAACATGACTATCTTTTGCTAGAACAGTTTTGTAAGTCATATAAAAATAGTGAAAAAGTACTTCTGAAAAATACAACCTTGACGAACACCAAAAGGACACTTAAAAGTATCAATCAAGTATGTGTGTTTTCTCTTTAGATATCTCCTGTCATGATGTGGTGGAACTTTAAAATTCTTGAAGGTCAAATAAACTGTTTCATATCTATGTTATTTTTATTTTATTTTAATGCGCCGTCGGCAGGGTAAAGATATTTTACATTCAGTGAGCAGTTTTCGCATCTGGAAATAAACATGACATTTTTATACTGATGAGAATAATTTTGGTATATTTTTGTCTGTCAAATGCACTAATGAATCCCACAACCAAATGTTTCCATCGACACTGCCCAGCTTAGTTCGTTCTGCCAAAATTTCATGTCCCACTGTGATCTCTAACATTTCAAGGAGTAATCACTGTCCAATTTTTACATGTAGTTATCAAAAATGTTTAATGGTCTGTATGTGAAAAATTGAGCTTCAGTGTAATATATTTTTATCTCGTTAAATGCATTTAGTTAACTAATTTAATGCATTAGACTGAAATATAGGACAAGAATAAGGTGTTGTTGCGTTCATTAAATATGAAGTCTATCATTTCAAACCAAGAAATCACCGTGAAACTGGTTTTTCTTATGTAAATAGATTGAGCATCTAATTACTGTTTTTTCACACCCACGTGTACTTCTCTGATTATTTCTCTCTCTAATCTGTTAATTTCCTTCATTGTATTACACGATTAATTTCGTTCCTCATACACAAGCATTGCATCTGTGGTACTTTGTATTTCGCTTTTCCATTTTAGGTATCAGTTTGTCTCTGTTGCATTTGTAACATTTTACAACTACTAATGTCCCCTTAGTACACACCTCTTAAGATGACTGTATCCTTAATTTATGTAGTTTAATTTTAATCAGTGTCAAATGAATATTCTTTGTTTGAAAACTGAATATGCACAATATGTGTGTGTGCGTGTGCGTGTGTGTGTGTAACGTCCTGGTTTATATATCAACCATGTGCTGCACAAAAAATCTTCCCATATCAACTGATTTTGGTTTTTTTGTGGTAATTCTTTTGTGATTTAAGTTTTTATGAATGAGTTAAAATTGTTCGTGGTAAAATTTTGTCCAGTAAAAATGCATAGTTAATTGAGTATTTGTGTGAATCACTGCTATACCTTCTTTAAATAAAGTCTGAACAAAGTTTAAATGTTCTCATGACTGCATCAACATCTATATGATTTTCATCACCATTTATCTTGTTGAAAATCTCCTAGACCGCTTTGTAGTCTTTTACGCTTTTTCAGCTTTTTCAAATATAGTTGGAATCAACTTCCTATTTTTTAATGTTATCTATTTTTTTTTCTGTGACGCATATTATTACCATACTAATACATTGCCTATGTTTCATGTCAACCATTTTGTTCTTAACTTTGATGTGTTTAGAGTTACTTTCTTTTTTCCCTCTTTTTTAATCAAAATCTTTTAAACTTTGTGCGTAAAACCTTGTTTGTCGTAGAGAGATAACTCTTGATCTTAAAATATTAATATTACTTGACTTTGAATATTTCCTCGGTCAAGTTAGGAATGTAGCCTATTGCAAATATTATTTTATATTTTGAAATTCTGACTGCTTCATAAATTTTTAATTTAGGAGTCCCAGATTTATCAATTTTCAATCGAACACACATATCCAGGCTTTTAATCTGTTTTCTTCCATCGAACACACATATCCAGGCTTTTAATCTGTTTTCTTCCTTTCTCACTTCAACTGGAATCACGTATATTGAAGTGTGATGTGAATAATTGTATCCATAAATTGGCTTTGGTAAACTGTCAACCAATTTTCTGCTTTCATTTTGAGCGAAATACTTCCACTATCTACTCTTCAGAGTTTTGTGAAGCCTTTCCACTGCAGATGATTTTATGTCTGAGAAAGTTGAAAAGTACTCAGTGTTTTCCTTTTCCAACGAATGCTTAACTTTCCTGTTGTAAAACTATTTTCGCCCTCATCAAACTGTATCTTTTCAGGCTTTTGCTCTTTGAGGATTTATCTGAAATTATTGTGTCATCTCCCCTTTTCGTTTCTACTCATATTTTGAGCAGACAGCAATCAATCAAGATCTATTTGTATCCATTGTTGTATGCTTGATACGCTTGCACGACAACAATATCTGCCTGTTTGTGTAATCTGTAGGTAGATTGTTCAGTCAACAATTCTTTCAATTCAGTGTGTAATATTTTCTTTTTGAACCGTTTATTTTGTTCCCACAATTAGTTGATGTTTTTGAAAACAACTGCTTTTTAGGATCGTAGTAAAAATGTATTAAATACCGTTATTCGTCAATCATTTAAAACGGTATAGAAACGTCCAGAAAATACGTTACGCTTGACAAATTGTTCTTTAGTGTTATCAGCAAACAAACATTTCATCCATTTAGAAATTGAACCTTTATTTTCGGCAATTTGCAATGTTTCTACAATCCTTTCAAACGCATAAATTATTTCACATTTCGGAACAATTTAACCATTCCAATGGTGGATTCAAAAACAGCGACTTCATATACAGAATTAGCACGTGCTGTATTTAAATCAAACTTTGTTTTCCATAATTCTATCTCTGTTTTTTGTCAAATTGTTGTAGATTAACCTTGTAAAATTTACGAAATCTTTCAACTGTGCTGTAAATTCAGCCAAAAACAAATGTGTATATTTATCAGCATCAAATACGTAATGTATTCCTTCCTAATACTATACTGTTTGAACCATCTTGCCAGCATGATTGATGATACTTATTGCAATTTTACCATCACTAGATGAAATCTGTAAATCTTCATCTTTTCTAAATCATTTAAGGATATCTTTTTTATATTTGAAATCGAAAAATCAACATTGTTATTCTCTTGAATGTTGTTTTGTAACGCAACTAGCTTGGACCACACTTTTATTCCATCTAAGCTTGTAAACAAATACACGTTATCTCCTGATTCTGAGATTGTTACTTTTATGCTAAAAATATGAAATATTTCCGTCACTTATTTGAAATTTGCAAATTATTTTGCACTATACACAACCAAGATATCATAATTTGGGTTTAGGAAATTGACTATATTTTTGTTTTATAGAAAATTGTGTGGTCAAGAAGTCAATGGTATTTTGAATAGCTACGAAATTGCGAAAATATGAGTGGTCTAGCTACAAAATATCACTATGGTCTAGAAACTCGATGATATTTTGAGTAGCTACGAAACTGAGAGTGCTAAAATTTTTAATTTCTGGAACCTCTTCAATGTATTTTAATTTACGCCAAAAAGATTGTACTATTTAAAAAAGTTTAAATTGTCCAGAATTCTCAATTTCATAACTACTCACGTTTTTAACAAACAGTAAAAAAATATGTCATTCTGCTTTTTATATGAATTTCAAATGAGGATCTTCGTAGTTCAGCGTGGAGCATATAGATTGGAATACATTTTGTACATTTTCGAGCAGACATGCATTCTCATATCCCCACATAATAAAAGTGGCTGAACAAAAAGCTTTATCTGGATATCCATTGGAAAATTCAAATAACGAAGTCTTTGTAAAACAAATATGTGGCCTTTCTTGACTGCTCTACATTATTTTACTGTGCCAGATAAAAGTCCATTGATTTTGAGAAGTATGTTCGGAAATATTTCAAACAATCCGTGATTTCCAAAATATTTTCATTTAACTTAAACCTACATCTAGCAGTACTTTTTGTACCATAAACCGTCACTTTTGTTTTTGAATAATTTAACCGTTATTTTCAATTTATATATATATATATATATATATATATATATATATATATATATATATATATATATATATATATATATATATATATATATATATATATATATATAAAAGGAATCAAACTACTAAGGAATATCAACTATTGTTCCTAAAAAAATCTAATAAAACAACGAGTGTCAATAGGAATCCCCATTATCTTTTAGCATACAATTTAGAAGTCGAACCTTTTTTTATAGGATAACAAGTCGATTTGATTTTGTCCTATAACCATGATTAGCACTTGTCTTTTGTGGTTCTGAAGAATTATTTTCATTTTTCATATTGTTTTTCAAGTGTACTTATTGAAGAATCATCACTGCTGTCTGTGTTGTTGTCCAAGCCATTCTGGGCTTCATCATTTGACTAGCGCAAGGTTTTATTTTCCTACACTCCTGCAGACATAGTTGAAGGTAGCTGAACTAAATATAGTGTGTTTCTGTGCAGATCACCCTCAGAGGTATGTACAAAGTATGATCGTGGAGAAGATGCCTTTGACAGAACCACACATTTTTTGCATGTCGCTAACAAAAACGTTATCCTTGGAATCTAATCTGGGCATTTCGAGAGCGCGGAAACGTCTAACAAACTGTCTCTTCTGATTTTCCTTTGCACGTTTCTCAAAATTTCTAACTATTTCTAAGTATGGCCAATCTGGAATTAGATTTGAGTTTGGGTTCGGTACGGTAGTCCTTAATTTACGACCATTAAGAGTTCTGCTTGGCTCTAACCAGTATGCAGTGGTGTTACATGATGGTGTAACAGAGCCAGGTAGGGATCTTTTGATTTTTGTAACATCTTCTTTATTGTTTGCACACATCTTTCTGCCTCGCCCTTGTTCTGGGGTTACTTTGGTTACTAGTTTTATGCTCAAACCCATTGGTTTTTGCAAAGTTTGCAAATGCAGTAAAAGTAAATTGAGGTCCATTTTCTGATATAAGAATATCAGGAATCCTATGTGTTGCAAAAATAGACTTGAGGTGATTGAATACAGCTCCAGAATTTGTAGCAGAGAGCTTTTGGAAGGTATTATTGGATCTGCACAATCAAGACTGTGCATTGTGCAAGTCTTACAACCTTTGACATTAGCTTCAAGCTGTTTTGACAGTCACATCCACCAAACTGATGCCTTGGCCAAGTCTCGGCACTTTGGAATTCCTTCGTGACCTAGATGTAGTCGATGGTGTATTTCAGACTGCATCATTGATGGAATAACCAATCGACAACCCTTCAACAACAATCCATAATGAACTGTGAAATCACTATATAAGGACCTGTATGGTTGTAGATTCTTCTACAACTGAAACGTGTGAGGCCAAGCTTCTTTTGCAGAAACCATAATTTTGCTTCAAATAGCATCTCTAATCTGAACTTGCCTAATCACATGCAACCTTTTACCTGAGGCAGGTAGATCGGACAGAACCTGATCAACATATGCTCTAGTTACATTTTTCAATTCAGTGTCAACTTGTACACCATGAGAGGTTGGATCAAGTGAAATTGCATCAACATTTACAAGATTTGTCCCAGGAACATGGAATATCGTAAAGAGATACCGCATTAACCTCATTTAAAATCTTTGGATCATGGGAGACAAGTCGTCCAGATTATTTGAACTCAGCAAAGGAACGAGGGGTTTGTGGTGAGTTTCTATGTGAAACTCAAGACCTAGCAAATACATACAAAATGTTTCACATGCCCAAGTGACAGCTACAGCTTCTTTCTTGATTTGGGCATATCTTTGCTCTGTGACAGAGATCAACCTTGAACCATATGCTACTGGCCTCAACGTTTCATTTGGCTCTTTTTGAAACAATACAACCCCTGGGCCAAATGAGGCTGCATTAATTGGCAAGACTGTCTGGTAGTTGGGATTGTATAGGGCCAACACTGGTGTAGAGCCTAACTCCGACTTTACATCATGAAAAGCTTTCTGATGAGAAGGACCCCATACCCACTCCGTGTTTTTACTCAGTAAATCTCGCAGCGTTTTATTTTCCGGCTATAATCTAATGAGAATTTGTTGGTTGACCATGCCGAGAAATCGTGTAACTTCTGAGACATTTTTGAGTGGTTCCATTTCAATGATCGCGCGCATTTTTTAAATTTTTTTATTTTTAATTTTTCCTTGTTTCTGAGTTTAACTCTCTGCAGTTTTATGTATAAATCCTCTGAAATGACAGTAATATCACCACCGGGGTCAATTTTCATAGCACATTCCAGTCCTTGATCTATGATATTTGCTCTCCTGGGTTTCGCTCCAGAATCAATTCCGCCAAGAAATCCATATAATTCAGGATTATCGGGGCTTCTTTACCTCCGAAACATTTTTCTTAGCTCTGTGCATCAATGAGAAGTGTCCCATCTTTAAACATTTGTTGGATGTTTCTTTTCTGGCAGGACATTTGTCTCTGCTGTGAGGATTGTTCTCACATCTTTCACATCTCAGCATTCTATCAGCACTGTAGTTCAGTTTGCCATTTCTCCATAGTTGACTGGAACTGTGTTTATTCGAAGCAAAGTTGTTCCTTCTTTGTGGATTTGAAATGAATTGGAGTGGTACCATCTTTTCTGACTTTATTACATTAGTATTCGAACTGGAGTGTACGAGCATCCCTCCCAGGATTAAGGGTTGCTGTTTCTTCACGGCCTCACTCTGTCTAGATAAACGGATTGACTTTTCTAAGCTAAATTTGATACCAAGTTGGAGTTTTTTTGCCAAGTGCGTGTCTCTCAGTCCAACAGCAATTCTATCTTGAATCAATTCATCTTTAAGAACTCCAAAGTTGCAGTATTCTGCTTGAAAGTGTAATGACGTAACCAGGGCCGTAAGGGACGGACGATACGGGCGTCCCTCCGGTGGTAGGTGTGTGGGCGCTATTTCGCGGAGCATGTTCTTTTATTCTGTAATTTACTTAAATAAACATACAGCTTTTTCATTAAAATACCTACGTTTAGTTATTATTCTCATGACTATTAATAAATTTAAAAAATAAACAGTTTCCGGTGTTTTTTTCGGGGGGGGGGGGGGGCGCCTTTTCTTCCAGCGCAAACTTGCGACGGCCCTGGACATAACAAATGCATCGACGGATTCACCTTCCTTTTGTCGTCGCTGGTTAAATTTAGCTATTTCGAAAAAAAAAAAAAAAACATTTCTTTTCGTGATGAAATACCCTTAGAATCGCTCTCTAACAACGTCATATCTCTTTTTGTCGCCATCACTTAAGCCAAACGAAGAAAACATGTCATCCGCCTGAGGCCCCATAGTATAGATCAGAGTATTCACTTACGTTTCTTCTTCTTTTTTTATTCAATCCAGAAGCAAGTCTAATCCGCTCAAATCTCTGAATCCACTTCGACCATGACTCTGGCTTTTTGAAACTTGAAATTTGTCTGTACTTTGAACTTGGAATGTTGCCATTTACTGGAAACTATTTGTTAAATTAAATCTGAACTGGAACGTTCCTTTTGTGAGAATGATTCTTTGTTCGATTATATCCAACTATCTCTGATAATCCACTGTATCGTGGTCAAATCCCACATCTGACACCTTGTTGTGTGCGTGTGTTGGAACAAACAAGATATTCTCTACACTACTTGTATAATTTACAGACAAACCTAGAAACTAAATGAAGGCCCAACTGAAGATAAAGGTGGGAAATTATGTGTGTGTATATATATATATATATATATATATATATATATATATATATATATATATATATATATATATATATATATATATATATATATATATATATATATATGTGTGTGTATATATATATATATATATATATATATATATATATATATATATATATATATATATATATATATATATATATATATATATCACAATCATTCTGTAACTGGTTGGACTCTAATTTGACCACATGGCTCATATCGTTGCGCACAATTTAGCTATATGTCATATATGTACTATAGAGAATAATAATAGTACATATATTATTTATTGGTAAATTCTAAGCAACGATGCAAGCCCCTGTGATTAGACTGACCCTAGATCCTACTGGCTTTAAGGCTGTCAACTTTTGTCTGTATCTCAAACTCCAATTACACATGGCTGTGCCTCATTAACGGACACTACAAATACCTCTTTAAAATATATTTTTTTAAAAATTGGGAACCTCTTAAAAAAATGGTAGTGAATCGTGAATAGACTCATTGAACAATAACTAGTTTCCGCTGACCCGTAACTGATAATGTGTATATGTGGAATTCTCTCATTGTGTGTGTGTGTGTGTGTGTGTGTGTGTGTGTGTGAGAGAGAGAGAGAGAGAATGTTTCTAACTTTGACACCGGTTTGTGCGCTGGAAGGGCAATAACTCCTGACAAGTCAACAAATTCAATAAAGTTTACGTTATTTATCGAAAATTTTCAGGATTTTGCAAAACAGCAGAGTGAATTACGAACATTTTATTTTATATTTTTCAGAAGTTTTGTGTATAACCACATAAATAGCATTTTCTGACAATTGTCAGTCACTTATTAAAACGTGCGCGTCGCACTGCCACCGGTTGCTAAGAACGCAATTCAATAAGGTATGGCTTTAATAGGCTTACCGCCGCTTACGGTACCAAAACTGGAGTGACACATTCGAGTACTGTTTACGACCGAAATATGATTTCGATGCTTGCCTTAATATAATGTAATATTTTAGAAATGTAATAGTTTAGAAAATGATTCCATCTATACTTCAGTTTAACTGTGCGGATTCACCTTGGTCAGAATAGTCCACATCTTTGTGACAGATGTACAAGTGATATTGATGCACACGGGTCATTATTACTAGATTGCAGTTGATGATCGGTAGGTAGGTTAGATCACAGAGAGTATTCTTGATGGCGGACGGGGCCACAGAGGGTTTACAAAGGCCCTACACAGTAGGAACTTTCCAGACAAAACTGAATGAGTTTCAAGAATTAATGAAGGATATTACATTGCAAGATGTTGAAGCCACGCCTGAGGAACGGAGACAGATGATAACAGGTATTAATTCTCTGTATGTTTGTTGTCTGGCAGTCTTGCATATTGAACCTTAGCATATGTGTGTACAGATTAAGGAATGTTCCTTTTGCAGATTTGGAGCATAAATGTCATTATGATGATGATGATAGAGCTTTTGTGGATATTTGTGGAGATTTTTATATAGTCGATAAACATGACTTATTCTTTGTGTACAGCTCAAGATTCAGATTTAAAGGTTATGTTTCATGCATTTTGTACATCAAAACAAGTAACTATTTGCATAAGAAGAGATTGATGTTCTTCATATATAGTCATATATTTAGAAGAAATTGAACTTGAAAAGCTGCAGTACATCTCTGTCATGCCAGAATTCTTACTGAATTTATTGCGGTCAATATTTTCCCCCTCTCTGTCTCTCTGTGTCTGCCAGTCTGTTTATGCTGTCATCTAGAGCACACATGCAATGAAATGTTTATTGTCAATTAAGAAAACAGATGTAGTGGGGTTTGGAGGGGAGTGGGGATGAAATAACACTTATCAGGCCTAAAAAAAAATTCAAATTGCTGCTTGTCCTCCAGAACATGAAATGGTTCTGTGACTATAATTTGGTTTATTTAGCATAAATCCACTCATCCTTGTTCATCTGCCACTTGTCAGGACGAGTAAACGAGTACATTTTTCAAGCCCAGGGCAATGCTTACATGGGGAAAATTGAACTTGTTCAGTTTTAATCTTTTTTTTTGAAAGTTATACTCATTATATATGGAACTAAACTTTTTTTTTGTTGAAAAGTATAATATTGGGTTGACCAAAAATCTCTTAGCCATAAAAAGGGGGAATGTACAAAAATTGTTGTATAAAAGCAAAAGCTCAGGCTAAGGACCATCTGGTTTATAGCTGGCAACTAAGGACCATCTGGTTTATAGCTGGCAACTAAGGACCATCTGGTTTATAGCTTGCAACTATAAGTATGGTAAAACCTGTGCAAACTTTGAACCTTTTATAACTTCAAACAAATAACATTTTGGTAAAAATAATTTTATTTATCCTGCATAATACAAACTTCCAGTATTTCTCAGGTTTTAGTGTTTCTCAGATATTTGGGACTTCTATCATGAGAGGTGAAAAAACAGTGATATTATATAATAAATATTAAATTCTATACATCAAATTTTATACATTGAATATGCTAGACTTTGAGGAAAATGTATAAGTTTATGAGTATAGGGTGTACTACTGCAACAGTTTGATATTGATAAAAGCAACTTGTTTTTTAAACTACATTTTTCGCCTTTAGAATTCTTTTATTAGTAACATTTTATTCAGAATAAAAAGTGCTTCAGTTGTATAAGCTACTATTTTTTCATGATCATCATTACTAATTATGAGACTGTCACGGACAAATGAAAACCATTCATTGAGAATGATAATTTAATTTAAAATTCAAACATAGCACAAAATAAACACTAATTGCTCATTTGATATTATTTACATTATCTTATCTTTAAAAGTATTGAAACATGAAAATTGAGGTAAACACTCTTGAGTGATGTACATGGGTATAAGAATCCATTGCATGCCCGGGAGCTCAGGACAACTAAAAATTGATACTATGTAACCATTTTTCTAATGTAAAAGCCAGGTTGAGGAACTGTGATCATGTTCAAAATTAGAACAGAATTGTATATATTTTCCAGCGACAAGCATTTGATAATTAAATTGTCCCTCTGGGTACCTTCAGCAGGGTGCCTGAGTTATGTCCATATAATTCTGTAGTTGAGTGTTGGGTAAAGGCTGTTGGTAAGAGTGACGCTAATCCTCTTGTCAGCTACTCATTATCTGATTAAGTAATCACAGTCCATACTACAATCTCCCCAGGGTGAACCCTTAGAACAAGACTCATGAATGTTTGTCTTTTGTCAACACACCAAAATATGGCTAAGCTGTATCTTTCAACTTAAATTGGCATGACACACTTATAATACCTATGATCTAGTATTATGCTTCCTCATTGGTCTTTTTGGAGAAATGTGCACTCACTGTAGAGCATGTGACAGTTGCTTCTGTTGGCTAACTTTAGCAAAAGGAATATGGCATGTTTAAATAATCAAACCAATCAAAATTATTGTTGCATACTATATTGGCTTGTTGGGTGATCACTAAACAAAAATCCCATGTGGAAAGGTAATAGCTCTCTGACAGTTTAGACACAGGATTAATATTATTGGATTAACAATAACGTGAATCGTAATGATGTAAACTCAGATAAACATAAAATATTGATAAGTTTGTAGTCAGAAGTGGCCAAGTACTATAAAGCTGAGAGACAACAAGACAGCATCAAAAAAAGGAAATTGTTCAATTATCTTTTATTTGCTGATCTTATGCTGTTAAATAGATTCAATAAGTGTGTAGGCTTGTTTGACACTTTCATTTAGCAGAGCTGATGGTGAGTTTATAAGTACTGTGTACAACTTGGGTTAACTATATATATAACAAAAGTTGTTGAATAATTTAGATGATGGCAGTTTTGGGGGCAACTACTGTGATTTTCTGGGCAACCAGAAATATCTACTGGGCAACCATATTTTTAAAATTGGTTGCCAAGGGACAACCAGGGATTTAAAAAAAATTCTTCTTCAGGATGTAAATAATAGACTTGACACTATGAAAGAACAAAAAGATCTGAATTAGCCTTCAAATAAAACTGGAATTATTTGTTGCCTGAATTATGCTGTTGTTATTGAAATAGGCCTGATTAAGACATGGACTTGAGTATATAAAAATGATCAGCAAGCTGATTGATAGAAAAACATCACAAATGTTACTATTAGTAACTCATTACAAATTTTTCATTTGTGAATCATGGGGGGACATATAAATACAGATATTGTTCTGTACTTTGATTTTCGAGTACATTGGTGATCTTGACAGGATCATTTGCTGTAAATCAAAAACTCGAACACCAAAATAATTCAAAAAGGTAATTTCTAACAAGTAAAACTGAAAAAAATATTCGTATATTGTTTAAGTTTTCACATGTTTTGTTGTATTGATTGATGGATGATTGGATGGATGGATAGATTAACTAATGAATACATGAATGGAAGGAAGGAAGGAGGATGAATAGCTAGCTATTTGGCTGGCTGGCATGAATTTTTAAAAATATATATTAAATTAGATCTGTTAATGTGGATAATAAGTTTACGAGATTTCAGTATTGAGCCCAGATGAAGATTGTAAGGTTGCAGTGACATGTTTATTCACTAGGTATTTGTTAAGGCCATCCTTAAAATAAGCTCTGTGTGCTGTCCCCTGACCTAGAAGTTTTATAGTGGGTAGGTAATTAGTTGGAATGTTTTGTTTGGCTGATTCTAAAAAATTGGTAACATTCAGCATTGATAATTTTCTTTAGATCGTGCAAAAAAAGTCAGTCCAATAATTTTATTGGGTTGGGCCAAGGACAGCTATCTAAGAATGTTTTGAGGCTTATCCAGATGAAAAATGTGAGGTCTTCTCTTCTGACATATCATGCAAAGCAACACAGGCACTGTAAAAGAATTATTTTCAAGAATAAATTTTGTAGTGTTTTTATCTGACACTTTTATTTCTAACCTAAATTTATTAAAGCTTTCAGAAACCAAAACTCCTACTAAATTTCTTCTTTCAGAGAACCTGCGCTTTGACCAGTTTTGTGATGCTTTGAAAGAGTTATTTGGATCTGACATAAAGAACCAAGACTTAAAAGCATTATACAGGAAAATTTCAACTAATCCAGATGCTAAAGTTGATTGGAGTGAGGTACATATCTCTTGTTATTATTTTCTATCTTCTCATTCCTCTAATAAAATTTATTGTTTGTATAAGATATCTAAATAAACTTTGGTCATGTATTAAGTGCTAGCTCCTAATATAAAAGTTCTGTGGCAAAAAATGTTTTAACAATTATTGATCTGAAATTTAAAGTTCTTTTACACCTGCCAAAAGGCAGAGTGCATATTGTTCTGATGTCTGTAATCCGTCTGTCACTGTTACCCATTTCATTTACACAAAATATCTTCAGTTTTACATCATCTACCTTTACAAAACTGTATGAATGACTTGCACTTGGGGTAAGAAAGAAGCTTATTGATTTTGTAGTGAAAAGCTCAAAGGTCTAGGTCATTGACTGAAAGAAGCAAAATAGTTTCTGCACTATAATGTTAGTTCTACATCACACACCTTCACCAGATTTTGCAAATGGCTTGCAGTTGGGGTAAAGAAGAAGCATATTGATTTTGGGCTCAAAAGATAAAAGGTCAAGGACACTGAAAGAAGAAAATGGTTTCCTGACAATAACATTAGTTCAGCATCACAGACCTCGATCAAAACCATTCAGGTTAGCTTGCACTTAACCTATTGATCTTGGGATCAAAGGTCAAGGTCACTGTGACTGAAAAAAGAAAAATGGTTTCAGCACAGTAACTTTTGTTCTACACCACAGACCTAGACTTAGTTTCGTTAATGGCTTGCACTTGGAGTAAGGAAGAAGCCTATTAATTATGGGGTAAAAAGTTCAAAGGTCAAGGTCATTGTGGCTGAAAAAGAAAAATGGTTGCTGCACAAAAATTTAAATTTTCAGCCATATATCTTCAGCAAAGGCTTTAGATGGCTTACACTTTGAGTAAAAATGAGGTATATTGACTTGATATTGATCAAAGGTTAAGGTCACTGGCTGAAAAAGGAAAATTACTTTTGCATTATAATGTTTTAGAGTTTTGGGTTCAAAAGGTCAAAGTTCAAGGCCTCTTATGATTGCAGGAGAAATGGGTTTTTTACAATAACTTTTGTTCTTGAGTAAGTTCCTTAACCAAACTTTGTAAGTGGCTTGCACTTGTAAACATGAAATCTATAGATTTTGGGGTCTAAATGTCAAGATCATGGTAAGTCTAATAAGAAAACAATGGCTTTTGCGTAGTAAATATTGTTCAAGACTACATACCTTGACAAGGTCATTGAGACCAGTTGGTTTTTAATGTGCAGTCAGCCATGCCCTACTAGTGCCTACATAGAGGACTGTTAAATACAGAGCAGGCATATAACGTATTGTTCATGGTATTCTTTCTTCGTCAGATATGTTGGGCCCCCAGGTGGCTGAGTGGTCGAAGGCGCTAACCTTTACAGATTAATGACATCTCACCTCTGTCTGTGTGGGTTTGAGCCAAGAGCTCAGCCAGTGTTGGTCATGATAAAGCTTGCCAGTAGCTTCCTGTAGGTTGGTGGTTCTTTCCTTGGCTTTCCCAGGTTCTTCCTCCACCAAATATACTGGCCGCCTGTATAGCCTATCATGCACTGAAAAATGGCGTTAAATCCACAAAACACAAACACAAACACTTTTCAGATATGGTACCTGATGATAATACCTTAGGAGTATGACCACTGCCTCAGACAAGAGTGATCTCCCTTGTATACAGGCAACTAAACTATGATCAAATGAAATTATTGTGCATATTGGCTCATGAATTTAAGGTAGTCATGATAAGCATAACATTCCAGTTCAACTGTTTTGTAATATACATTATACAAGCCATGAAATGGAGGGCAGAGGTGACTTTCTCTAGCTTACCTCTGAGATTTTTTATCCCAAGGGCTCAGTTTGACCTGGTGGGATCTATAGCAGGAACACAATAGTCTACTTTCCCAGGTATTTCGGCAGCTTCCCAGTGATGCAGCTCTGCGACTTCTGCTGGATTTGCAGGGGAATACTTTCTCCTGAGCAACCATATCGAGGCATATGGAGTCACTAATTCAGCCTTATTATATCTCAAGAGTTAAAGCTGTGTCACATATCTTAGGGGACCAGAGATGGGCCTTGTCCAGTGAAAGAGGATGTAACTTCCTCTACCTCCAATGTATTCTCCTAATATATGATTGGGTAACATATTTAAAGAAGAAACCAATTTCTGGAGTAAAATATGCTTTTTCAATAATACTTACCCAATCAAAATATGGACACACGAACAGTAACCCTTATAGTGCTGGAAGATAACTTCTTAACCTCAAAAAGCCACAGGAAAAATCTAGCTATTGGGGTAGTGAGGCTTTAAACAGAGTGATGTTGTTCCCACCTGCACCACTGTGAGAAAACTTTCCACTTCTCCTCATACACTTTCAGATTGGTGAACCTTCTCACCCAAGCAATTCTCTCACCATTCCTTCAGAGAAATGTTTGATATGATCCAGACCTCCATGTTTAACAGATTGGGTTCAGATGAAATGCCTGCAGTTGAAGAGGTTTGAGCAGGTGATGAAAGACCACTTTTTTCCATGGAAATTCTGCTGCCAAGTTTAACAAGTCATTTATCAATGATATCTACATGATGAGAGCAATCAGGCTAGGAAAACACTCTGATTCCCTTGTGTTTTGCAAGACCTTTGGTATCAACACTGTTGGAGGATAAGTGTATGCGTCCAGACCATTCCCATATATGGAAAGAGTGTTGACTGCCAAGGCAATGGGACTGGATAGACATAGGTTAAGAGCATTGCATTCCACTTTGTCATCAATAGATCCATGAGAAGTCAGGCCCACCAGGTACAGATTTGACTGAATACCAAGGGGTGACTCAACCATTCGGTTTGGATTGGTTGATCCATCAGGACCATGAGGTTGCCAATGCATTTGCCTGCCCGGAATGTGACAGGCATGAATGTGGATTTGTTTTTGAAACGACCTCCTGAGAATTCACAAACTTGGAGGCAAAGGTCAGGGATTTGGTCCACCCTGCTTTCTGATATAATTTACCGCAGTGGAGTTTTTTTATATAATTCACCGAAGTGGAGTTGTTGGATAGAATGAGTATGCCCTATCCATATAGTGTCTCCTGCGACCAATGACACCCATTCACTTTGGCCTTCATCTGTATGAGATTGCTGCATAAAAGTTGGTCCTGATAAGGCCAAAATCCAGTGGCTTCTGGAAATGTTGACAGGAGGTGTTCACCCCAGACATTTGTGCTGGCATCTGTACATATCATGATTCCTGTAGGCTGGACCTGCAAGGGAACACCTCCCATAGGCCAAGTGGGATTCTCCCATTTACTGAGATGTGGCATCATATAATTGGAAACCAAGATGGTTCTTCCAGTGGCAAAGCTTTGGTCACCACTGGGACAACCAAATCATTTGCAGTGGTTTCATAAACAGGCAACCCAGGACAATGAGATCCATTGTAACATTGAGGAGACACAATAGGCAAAGGAATTCATGAGCTGAGATACAATATTTCAAAAGGATTGAAGACATCATTGAGATGATATCAAGGCATGTTCTTGATGGAAAGAGACCCTCTTCACATGAATTGTGAGCTCTATTCCCAAAGGTGGATTGGATGTGAAATAAGAGCTGCATACTTTAATCTAGAATATAACACACCTAGTGCTTTTATAGAATATCGACCAGGTAGTTGGAAATCACTGACGTGGAGGTCACTTTGAAAAGTGACACATCTCTGTCTGTGATACACATGAAAACCCAGGACTGATGTTCAAACCAAAGGGAAGTGCCCTGAATTGGCATACCAAGTCCCTAAATATGAAAACTTTCTTATGAGCAGTGTTGACAACACATTTGTGCGTTTTCCATTTCAGGCCATGCTGCCCTAGTGAATAGATTGATAACTGGATCTATAACCAGCTGAACAGTACTGTTGATCTTTGTCAGCAAGAACTGTCTGGAGCAACATCCTGCTGTTGAATTGTTAATAACATTATAAAGGGATAGGTCTGGAGGTCCTGTGAAATAACTTATATCACCCATGGAACAGTGATCCAATACCTCCTGTTACGTTAGAAAAGTTGAAGTACTCCAAATGGGATGTTAGAAAGGAAACATAAGCATGGCATTATGGATGACTGGATTAATAGAAAAGGAAGAAATGACCCCCATTATGCGTGCCTTAGAGGGTCCTTCAGGTTTCTTATCAAGGCACAGCTCTGGGTCTATGGACCCATGAGGTTTGCCTTTTAGTTGGTCTATTGTGATTTAAGGGAGGTTACATGATGATAGCCTAGATAGCGGACATGGAGAGAAATGCATCTCTTCCACCAAAGGAAGAATAATGGATTTAACTATGGCATTAGGTAAGTGAGTATTGAGCTGCTCTGTTACTGCACGAGCCACATGGGAGATTGACTCCCCAGCACGAGTACCAGCAGGCTTCTTGGTGAAAGGGTTTAGGCTGTGTTCAAATTGCTGAAAAAAATAGCCATTTAATGTGTCTGCAACTAAACCAGACTCAGATTCTTCCCTTGATGTAATTGGATCAAGTAATTATGATGGAGGTTGTGAGTGTGAGTCGTTGCATACTGTAATCTCAAGATGATCACTTTTGGGATGGTCTGTTGTCCATTGTCCATTGTCTGTCTATCCATTAGCACAAGTTTTTTATTGCTACACCTCCTGAGCGACTTGGAGGATTGCCATGAAACTTTATTCACACATTCATCCCATGGTCTAGTTGGTCCTAAGTGAAAATGGTGCTGCTTGGGCATCCAATATGGCTACCATAGCGGCCATCTTGAAAACCTTGTTATCGCTACTCCTTCTGAATGGATGGTCATATCAACATGGGATTTTCACTAAAAGACTTTTCATGATGTCTACTTGCTCCTAAATGAAAATGGTGCCAATCTGATGCCCAACATGGCCCACCACAGCAGCCATCTTGAAAGTCTTATTGCTACTCCTACTGAATAGAAAGTCATATTGACATGGGGTTTTCACCAGAAGACTTGTTATGATGTCTTGTGTGTCTTAAATGAAAATGGTGCTAATCTGATGTCCATTATGGCTGCCATTGTGGCCATCTTAAAAATCTTATTATCGCTACTACTTCTGAATGCCTGTAATAGAAGATTACCATGAAACTTGACACACGCATTCATCCCATGGTCTAGTTGGTCCTAAATGAAAATGGTGCTGGTAGGACATCCAATATGGCCACCACAATGGCCATCTTGAACATCTTGTTATCACTACTACTTCTTAAAAGGATGGTCACATCAGCATGGGATATTCACCAAAACACTTCTAATGATGTCTTGTTGGTCCAAATGAAAATGGTGCTGATCTGGTGTCCAATATGGCCACCACAGTGGCCATCTAGAAAATCTTGTTATTGCTATTCCTCTTGAATCAAACATCATATTGACATGGAGTTTTTGCCAGAAGAGTTCCTGTGATGTCTAGTTGTTCCTAAATGAAAATGGTGCCAATCTGATGTCCAGTATGGCCACCACAGTGGCCATCTTGATAATCTTAATATTGCCACTCCTTCTGAATGCATGGTCATATCAACATGGGGTTTTCACTAAAAGACTTCTTATGATGTTTAATGTTCCTCAATGAAAATGGTGCTGATCTAATGGCCAATATGTCTGCCACAGTGGTCATCTTGAAAACCTTGTTATCGCTACTCCTCCTGAAAGAAAAGTAATATTGCCACGGGGTTTTCACCAGAAGACTTCTTATGATGTCTGGTTGTTCCTAAATGAAATTGGTGCTGATCTGATGTCCAGTGTGACCACAACAGTGGCCATCTTGAAAATAGTGTTACTTCTCCTGAATAGATGGTTATATCAACTTTGGTTTTTTACTAAACAACTTCCTATAATGTCTAGTTGGTCCTAAATGAAAATGGTGCCATTCATACATTTTGTATGCCTGCCACAGTGGCCATCTTGAAAATCTTGTTATCATTATTTCTTCCGAATGAATGGTCATATCAGAATGGGGTTTTCACTTCTTATGATGTCTAGTGGGTCATAAATGAAAATATTGCCAATCCGACTTCTAATATGGGTGCCACAATGGCCATCTTGAAAATCTTGTTATCACTACTTCTCCTAGATGGCTGGTCATATTGACATTGTGCTTTTTATCAAAAGACTTCGTATGATGTCTAGTTGGTATTAAACAGAAATTGTGCCAGTTTGATATAGAATATGGCTACTATGGCACCCATCTTAACAATCTTGTTATCATTACTCCCCAAAAAATGAAAAGTCATATCAACATAGGGTTTCCAGCAGAAGACTTCTTATGATGCCTTGTTGGTTCTAAATGAAAATGGTGTCAAGCTGACATCCAATATGTCCAGCACAGAAGCTAATTTGAAAATCTTGTTATCGCTGAAGAATATCAGAGATGGTTTCAACACTCAGCAGTTAAAAGGAAGAAATGGTCTTATCTGAAATTCCTGGAAATTCTTTTCAGCCTGTAGAGTGTCAGTCCCTTTGATTGACTCTTGTTTCCTTACTAGCAGTGCCAAGGTCATAACATTTGAAATGATTTCCAAGCTTTTTACTTCTGTTCATTGTTTGACCCCATTTATACCCAATATTTTTATGTAAATGCAATGGAACTTAGCTGTGTGTGGGGGTGGGGGGTGGTGGATGTTATTTCCATTGTTTGATACTATATTGAATTGAGAGAATCCCCCTCATCCCCTCCCCACATGTGTACCTGTTATGTAATCCTGCCATGGAGGAGACCAAAAATTTTAACCATGTAGGTAAGTATAAATTACTCATTGCATGGTAAATTTACTGTACAGATCCACAGTAAGATTAGTTTTTTTTTTTAAAGAATTAATTTCCTTTTAATTTGTAAACAATTTGTTCATGTAAGAAAGCCATGTAAATAAATATATTCCACACAGATGGACTCTATGAAACTTGATGACATCATCACCCTAATGACATCATTGATGATTAATCTCATCATCAATGTATGCAATATTTCAGAGGAATTTAATATCATACAGGCAAGTTGTACTATTATATAAGCAGCAAATTCCAGTTTGCAGCATAATGTAAAACTTTTTTATGCTCTTTCCAGTGGGATTAGAAGTTTTGGAAAATGCACTGTGTTTATATGACTACATCTGCACTGATTATCTGATTTGTTGGTTTCAACTACTTTTAATTTAAAATAAGAGAAAAATAATCTATCATATGTGTCTGTATTGGATAGGTAAATCCCTCATCTGTACACATAATTAGTTTTATCTGTTGTGTTTCAGTTGTTTGGTTACATCCAGACAAGTGCTGAGGAGAAGGAAGAAGTTATGGTTGGAGAAGAAGTCAGTGTATTTACAGTCTCCAAGAGAAGACGTGTTGGAGAGGCTGCAGGTATGCCAAAATTGTGAAACTTCTCGAAAAAGGGAAGTTGTCAAGGGACACAGTTAACAAACTTGTCCTTTATACATAAGTTTCCTTAAAATGCAGGAATCATTTGTGCATATTTTCTGTCAAGTTAAAGTCTGCTAGCACAATTATGAACTTTCTAATCAGTACTTCAGTACATTGTCATTAAAAATCAGAAAAATTACCATCATTGCAGCAAGCCTGCAAGAGCAGCAGGAATTCTGAAATGTTTGAAGAAATCCATGTGTGGTCAAGCCATTGAAGTTGATATTTAAAAGGATCAAAAAACCAGATAATGACAGGACTATGTCCATGGCATGTTCTTTTATTTCATGTACAGGGAACACCATATATAATTATAGATTCAAAGAACAGAGGTTAAACATATATTTAAGGGAAATTTTAGAAATAAGGGATTATTATATGTTTTCCTTTTTGAGCAGTGTCCTTTCAGTGGAGGTGTCCACTAAGACATATTTTACTTTATACAGCAGTAATATCCCATAGTTAATTGTGTCCAGTGGTAGATCAATTCTGTATGTTTATTATCAATTGGTGCGTCATCTCACACCATATCCAGCAAGTTTTCTGTTAATCAGCTCATCAGTGTCTTTACACAGTGCTTCCCACTCTTTCCCATCTCCCCCTGTCCATTAGTTCTCCCCCACTCACCTGACTCCCAGATGCAGATCTCAAAGAAGTTCATTAAAATTCATTTGTTGTCATATTTACATTTCTCATTTTCAAAGTGTTAAATGGAGTTTGTTGTATGTTTTCTTTTAGAAACAAAGAAACATTTATTAAAAATATGATATAATAAGGAGAATGCCTCATTATCTTGTAGATAAAGGTGCCTTCTGTAATCCCTAGCTCCCTTTATAAAAAATTTCAATCCAGATCACTATTACAGTAACATTATCTCTGAAACAGGTTGAATTCATTTTTAACATAGATTAGAAGTGAGGCTTTTAATCTACTAAGGTATGATGTATTGTGCAGTTATCATTCTAATTATATTTGTTTAGGTTTGAAATTTGGCTATATTGGTGGAAAATGCAAACAAACCAGAAATTACAAATTGCTAGTACATGTAGCCTATTAACATATACAGTAAAATGTCACTAAACTGGACACTTTTGGGGACCCAGAATATTGTCTGAATTATGGAGATGGCTGATATACAGAACTTTGAGTACTAGAATATCCTAATTTGGACCAAAATATGCAGCCAATCTGTAGAGAAGGCCAGCTTAAAGAGGGGCTGGTTTAGGATTTAGTTCCACTGTATGCAGGAAGCTAACAAAACTTTTAGCAACATAAACATAAAAATGAATCCCTGTCCTTTTGAGAAAACCATAAAAATTGCTCACTACCGATATAAGGTGCTATGAAGTATTCTTTCCTTGTTCGAAAATCAAAGTCTGATGAAGGTTGGAAGAAAACTTGTGCAGATGTGTTAACATTTTTATGTCATCTATAATTTTGGCAATAGAATGAATTGTACTTTAGTCAGGTTTCTTTCCAGGTGACAAGAAGAGAAGAGATACAGTTCAGTGTATAAGATATGTCCCCTCACTTGACTGCTATGTTTCTTGTTCACAAAAGGGTACAATTGCAGTTTGGACGAGCAAGGTATGTACTTGTTTAACAATAAATGCTGTATATTGGGTCATTTTTTATTCTCATGAGTTTCAACCTATATTTATTACATGATGTCACATTTTACAATTTTGTAGAGCACAACTTGATGATGAGGATATCTGTACACCCTTTGGAATTAGATTTTTACCATTTATAATTTTTATAAGTTATATATTTTGATTGCAGTGCTTTCGTATGAGAGACAGCAGTAATCTATTTAGTGTCTTTGAACTTGACTAGCCCTATGTGAGCACTATGGATCAATCCATGCATAAACCTATCCCTCCCACCACTCCTGAAATGAGATTGCCCCCTAAAAACAACTGCATGAAGTCATTTTCTTTTATTTAGTAATACAGTAACTTATACTGTGAAATCAGACTTCCTTCTGATTCAGTTCCCTTTTCTGATCTGAATGGACAATATCAGAATTACTTGCCATAGGCAATACCCAGGTAACCTCTGAGCCTCCTCTCAATCAGTAATGACAACTGTATGTAGTGATGCTAGCATTACACTAGGAGAATCACACATGCCAATTTCCCATCAGTTATGTTAAATCTAAGTTTTTTTTAGGTATATTATTATCAATGGGTATTATTATATATGTTTATATTTTTTGCTGCAAAATATCACATTTTTAATGAGATTAGGAGTAATTTTGTTATTTAACACTGTTAAATTAACAGTTGCCCTTCTGCAGTATGAGTTACTCTGTAAAGGATCAAAAAGCTGGTGAGGATAAGAAGGACTTCTAGGCATTCTGCAGATTTCCAATAGAGAAAAAAATAGATAAAATGCCTTCCTAAATTGTATTGAATGCAGAAAATTGTAATTTAATTTAAGCCCCGTCTTTGTATGTGGTTTATGATAATGGAGATAATGGACAAAGATGGCAAATGCATTTGTGTTCAAATAGCCACCAGCACTAAACATAATTGTAAAAATAAAATTGTTTATGATTATATTAATCAGGAGTCCATATACCTGTCACTTGCATAGAAAATAAAAAATGACTTGCATGTATTTCCTACCCTAAACACAAGTCTGAAATCTAGCTAACAAGAATGACTTTTGACTTGTCATGAATAACAACCCTCTTACAATGCAGGCTGTCAATTTATAACCAAGGTAACAGAAGAGTCAGATAGGAGATGCAGCTTTTGGTATTTTGGAAATCATCTAATATGGTCTTAATTTGGAAATTATACTGCGTAGTCATTTTGATGGTTCTGTAACTGATGCTAATTTAGGAAACGGGATTATTTGGGTAAGATAATATTTAGTAAGGCTGCTCAAAATTTGCAAGCAAATACAGACATGCCATAAATGAATAAATGTGGTTTGATTTTGTCTTCTATTCTTTCTGTCTGTTTGCTCTTTGACTTATACATGTATATTGTTCTGAGGCACTGCTGAAAGAGGGGAAGGTACAGGGCAAAGTTGTTTGCTCTAGAACTCTTTCAGTATAGAGAAAGCTAACATAAACCTAAATGTTTTCACCCATTGGTTTAAATGTTATTTTTAATCACCACATGTATTAGGAAAGCCATGTGCTGTCTGATGCAGACAGCTTATGAAAATGACTGCTCCTGAGTGCTCAGAAAATGAATTTCATATAGTACAAATCACACTAATTTTGCTTGTTCTTAAAATTCATAAATGAATTTTCACATTGTTAGCATTACTACTTTCTAAAAGCGCATTTTACAGTTTTTAAATATAAAAAAATATAAAAAATGTTATTGGCTTTATTTTTTGAATATTTTTTTAAACATTTTACTGCGAAGTTCAGAAATTGGAAATGACCATGCAGAAATAGCAAAGTTTTGAGAGATGGACATCAATAGTTCGGCCTGTTTTTGTACTCTCAAACCCCAAATCAGCCCCTATCATTCAGATATCAAAATAAAGAAAACTGTAGGTTCTTTACATTCTCCCTAAGATTTACACATTCCCTTTTTACCAAGTAGAGGAGAGCTATTGTACTAACCCCAGCATTGGTGTTGGTGTCGTCATCTTTTTCCACACATATAAAAGCATATACATATGTACAGCCTCACTGCATCTCAACTATTCTTTCTTCCTAGGTGTTAGGCAACAGTTTGGAGTGGGTTTCATAGCATCTATCCCCTTGGAAGGGGAATAAGGGGGCTATAACTTTGTACATATACATACATTATTTATACATTCTTGGTTAAGTTTTTGCATTTTGCTCAGGTTTCCTGCACCCAGTATACATACTGATTGACCTGGAATCATGAAACTTGGTGAGTGGATGCATCTTGATGAGTACTATACTATTATTATAGAAGTAGGTCACTATGACCCATATTTCATGCCCCACTGGCTTTTATTAAATTTTGTGTTTTAAGTTTTTCTTAAGCTCTGCTCATGCTAGAATGATTTATCCAGCTGAACTCATCTGAGGTCTTGATCATATAAGCTTATATATAAATCCGGTGAAAATCTGATCAGAAATATCTGACAATCTTGCATCTGATTGGCTGAGCTTGTGAATACTCAAGTGGCTATATTGTGATTAGATTTTTATTAGATTTGGTACATAAGCTTATATCATTGAGATCTTGGATGGGTTCAATTATGAGCAACAACCACAAATATTAATGAGGTGATCTTGCATCTGATTGGCTAAGCTTCTGAAGACTCAAGAGGCCATGTTTCTGATCAGATTTTGACCAGATCTGGTATGTAGGCTTATATCATCGAGATCTCAAAGAAGTTCAGCTATGAGCAACATCCATGTATATTAATGAGGTGATTTTGCATCTGATTAACTGAGCTTGTGACTACTCTTGAGGCAAATCTGATCTGATTTAGTATTTAGGCTTATATCATCAAGACCTTGGATGAGTGTGATTATGAGCAACATCCACGCATATTAATGAGACAATGTTGCATCTGATTGTGGGGCTTGTAAACACTCTAGAGGCCATATTTCTGATCAGATTTTGATTAAATTTGGTATGTAGGCTTGTATCATCAAAATCTCAGATGAGTTATATTATGAGTGAGATCCACATGTATTAATGAGGATTCAGCCTGATCAGATGGTGAAATTTGAACCTGCAACCTTCTGATTCCGAGTCCAATGCCTTAACCACTGAGTCACCGCAGCTCCCTTGGATGGGATCTCAGTGGTTTACAAGTTATGACTCCAGGGGCAGGGTGCCAGGGGTATGGACAGACTCAGTATTCCATGCTGCCTGCACTTATATGTGCCATGTGTATGTACTTTATAGGTGTCATTCTCAGAGCTCATGTAAAACTTGCCTCAGGGCAGTTTATACAGCTGTTTTAGAGACAATTAAAAGGTAAGGTGGTCAGAGATAAACAGACACCTTTCAGAGATTTACTGAATTGGCTCACAGTAGCAAGGGTGATGTGTTGTGTCAAATCCTTTGAGCACTGCTGAGGGAGAGCCCATTAGGCTAATTTGCATAGGTAAAGTACACTAAGTGGAACAACCCAATTTGTCTGAAGTTAAGTACATCAAAGATATGCATGTTGAAAAACAAATGTTATTACACATCACTGACTGCATTGAATGTGAATGTTGAAGCCATCTTTAATAAAGTTGGTGATCAGCGGCAACGTTTCTTTGAAGTCAGATTTGTACTCCAGATATAAAATTCAAAACATGATTATTTCAGTAGGTTGAATAACAGCACCATTCAGTCTCTAATGCAGTTATCAAAAGGTCAGGGCACACTCACCCTCCAGATCTCCAGATTTGGGGGACACACAACCTGTAGCGTACTAAGGGGTGGTGGTGGACGGGATGGTTGCCCTGAGTGCCAGAGGTACCTTTATTCATTAATTCAGCCTGAGAATAAATTAAATCTTCACTGCAGTAGGTGTGACTTTAACCTCAAAAATACATTACAATAGTGCCAGTCAAAGACTTTAGTAACTCAGCCAACTACCACAATCCTTGAATGTTTTCATTACCAGATTCATTGTTTTGAAATGGATATTCATTGTCATCTTACAGGTTTTATCACTTTTAGCGACTTTGGCCATTGCTTGCGCCAACATAGACGTGGATGCACATTCGTGAAGGAAAAGTGTAGGCATATTTGTGAACACAAATGATACTTGCATTACCATCAAACCAACTACTGAACTATTGAAAGCAGGATAGACTGCATATAATTAAAACTACATTCCACTGTCCAACAGATTTTAAAGACAGTAACTTGGTGTAGTTTTGTATTTAATGTCTGTGAAGTTGTGACCATGTTTGTGGTGATGCTATTTGACAATGCTGAGTCTACCATTTTTTTTGTTTGGAAGTATATTAAATACTTCAGAGAAAACAGATGGTATTTTCTTTTATCCAGACTGGAATTTCCAGTCATTTGCTATAGGCTGATTTGAAAAAATAGAATATTCTCATTTGGATGACGTCGCTTTTGGGGGTTCACGTGCACTGACCCCCCTCGGGACCTCAAAACACTTTTTGAGTATCAAAACCCCCCCAACACTGTCAGGGAATATGGCAAGTATGATAAAAATAAGTATTAAATATGTAATGACTGTTTTAAGTAGTTCTTGTTTAATATGGTAATTGGGGGTGCTCCATGCAATTTCACATCTGACGACATCAATTACACTTCATTTGGGGTGTTCATTTCATGTTATTTAATTCTCTTGCCCCCAATACTACATGTACCTCTGCAGCTCCTTAGCTAGTTGCATGTTCAGATTTAATGTCCCTGGTTGCAACTCCATAGTTAGTTGCACCTGGATTGGTATATGCAGCTCCATAGCCAGTTGCACTGGTGCAGCTCCATAGCCAGTTGCACCATACTCTTCTGTATTTTACTTAGTCTATTTATATCTTGTATTTTTGTTGTATGTTTACAAGCTAGTCAGATGCATCTAATTTGGTGATTGCGTTCCACAGAGTTGTTTTCAATATATGCCAAAGTTGTAATAAGATGTATATATCATTTATATATCTGAAGAATAAACATTTTAGCTACCATTTCTTTTGGTTGTGTATTGTGTAAATATGGAACAAAGTTTATAACTGAATCAATGAATGATTACTAGGAATTTCCCTTACTATGTCAATCCTATGTCAACATCATGTTGATTTGAAATAAGGTATTTTCATTGTAGTGCGAAGGCACTTTTAACAGTATCATGTGCGGCCTAGTTTCTGATTGGTTAAAGAAGGTTGTTGACATAAATCATTCTAAGTCACAGTATTAGAAGTTAAATTCTCTTTTACGCCGTAAGAGACTATATATGCCAATATCAGCTGGTGAAATTCTATTATTTAATTAGTACATTTTGGATTTAAGTACTATTCTTCAAGGAACTTATACATTCACAGGAGTTTACCTGGGATTAATAATATTTGGATTTAAAACTGTTTCTTGTGGCACATCAATTCTTTAGTGACTTCATTCAGAATACTTTGGATTAACTTCTAGATTATCAAAATTCAATAGGACATTTAGGATTATTTAGGAATTTCTAAACTGTAAGTTATTTTTAGTTCTTTCACTTTGTTTGTTTGAAATATTTAATATTTTATGAAATTAAATTTATATTTTATAAATTGTGAAAGCTTGTTTGAGTCATTCTTTCTTTTGTTACTATTTCTAACCCCTAGACATAACATAGTCATGTGATACGAGGAGACTGGTGTAGATAGGTGGTAGTTCAAGCCCCTCGTCCCTGTTTAGTGTTGGCCTCCGCATTCATATTTCAATTGGCTTCTTCACCTTCCTTTTCCATAGGTTGTCCTCAAATGTGATGACCTTGGTCTGATTGGGAATGACGGAATGTCCCATATTGCTGCAATGTTCATGTATTACAGATGACTCTCTACTGATCATTCCCAATCAGACCAAGGTCATCACATCTGAGGACAACCTATGGAAAAGGAAGGTGAAGGAGGCAATTGAAATACGAATGCGGAGACCAACACTAAACAAGGATGAGGGGCTTGAACTACCACCTATCTGCACCAGTCTCCTTGTATCACATGACCATTATAAGTCACGTGATCAACAGTAGTCGCTGATGAAGGCAGTGTGATATTGCTGAAAATTTCAAACTTGAAGACTTTTATGCTCTTAGTAAGGGAAATTCCTAGTAATCATGAATTATCCAGAGCAAGGAACCAACCTTTTAAGTTGGATCAATGAAGTCCATAGTATTGCCCCCCCCCCCCCGCCCTCCACCCCCCCCCCCCTTTTAGGGCTTGCATTGAATTCAGACACATAATGATCTATGACAAAATGACTGAATATTAACTATTCAGGTGAGTGATATCAGACCCACTCTGGCCTCTTGTTTTTATTTATTTATTTTTTTTTTTTAAAATACCCTATCACAGTATGTATGTATGGCATGTCAGCACAACACTGGCTGTACAGTGTTCAAAAAATGTAATGATGAAAATTGCAAAAGAAAAACTTTAGTTACAAAAGTGGCCAACATTTCATTGTCAGGATTACAGTGTACTTTAATCTGAATTTATATTCTGCATTATAATTAATGTTTACAGTGGCTGCTGGAGACTACTGAAAGCTTCACAGCCATTGATTACCTTCAGGTTTATAACCAGGATTATTTTGGGGAATATGCTGGGAATACATTCTTTTAAATTGTTTAATACTTTGCAAAAGTGTGAAACTCCAGAGCTGAATCGGATGACAAAATTTGAATATTTGTGTAACCCTTTTTCTCTTTTTTATATGATAATGTATCTTTTTCTGAATAAAATGGTACATTAATATTGATGTTGTGGGCAAAACTAGAGTACTTACACTTACTTTGGTCTTCTACATACTTGGGACAGTATTGTGTGTGAAATATTCCTACTCATGGGAAATTTAAAAGTCTTAGGATATTGAAATAAAATCAGTTAAATTTAAAACTGCTAAATTAAATAAAAGCACAATATAGCAGAAATTTATCTTTTTATTTCTTATCAATAAAAATAAGGAAAAAAGAATGACATCACTGCTTCAGAGGCTTCCATATACTGATGTACAGTATGAAGAATTAGCAAATATTTTGCACCTTGTGACCTTTGACTCCAGTGATCCTGATCTGTTCCATCCCTTTTCAATTGTTGAATTTATCTGTGAAATCTCAGGAATAATCATGGCAAGTTTCATGTACCAATATTTTAGCATAATATTGATTACATTCAGAAGATCTCTCACTCTTCACATATGTATGCTATGGAGGGTGTGTGTGTTGTGGGGTCACTTATAAGACTTTGGTACTGATGTATACTTTTCTGTAAAAGGAATGCATGGTAATTATTCAGAAGAAAGGTCTAAATAAATTAGATTAAAATTTTTCAGTTCTATCACTCAAAATAAATCATACAATAACTAAATATGTTTGGACCTTATGGTTCCAGTCCAGGATTTTGGGTCACTTCTGAAACAGAAGAAGGTACAGGGCAAAGTTGTTTGCTCTGCAACTCTCACAGTATAGAGAAAGTAAACATTCACCTATATGTCTCTAATATTTGGGTTGAGAGTTATTTTGTAAACACTAGGCATTACTACTTCATGAAAGTATATTTATAACATTTTCAAACATCAAGAATACAAAAAAGTTATTGGCTTTCTTTTTATTATAATTTACCTCAAAAGTTCAGAAAGTGAAAATTGCCATGCAGAGCTAGCAATCTTTTGAGAGATACACATCAGAATTAAGGCCCAGCTTTGTACTCTCAAACCCAAATTGACCTCTATTATTCAGACATCAAAATAAAGAAACTTGTAGGTTTTTTACTTTTTTCCTAAGATATACACATTCCTTTTTTATAACTGGTATTACTGGTGGGAAAAATCCTGGGAATACCTTGTCTTTAAATTTTTAGCCCAGAGCAAAAGTGTGAAACTCTGGAGCACAACCTGTAGTAAGGTACATGTACATGTATTTCATGATTGTATTGCTTAAATATAATTTTTGGTCTAAATGTATGTACCTTCTGTTAGTTAATCAGACTGCCTCATGGGAGAATAGCTTTTAGCAAATTGTTTTATTGTTTTGCTCTCTTTAAATAATATAATTATTATTATTATTATTATTATTATTATTATCACCAATTATTCTCTTTGGTGAATCTCCTCTCTTTAATTTTTCTATGCAAAGTTCAAGCCACTTTATTCCTGCTTCACAGCAATCTACTGATAAGGAATTAACAATATCAATCTTATTGTCTCTCTATACATAGTTTAAAACACTTAGCAGTTTCATAGTGTAGATTGTTCTTTACATTTTGACATCTCAGCCACATTTTGTGTTCTTTCATTAAAATTCATTCATTTCATTAAAAATTATTTTGTTTTGTTTTGTTACAGTTACGTCTACAAGGCTGCGTAGATATAAATGTAAGTATATTATTCATTCATCAATGTACTCATACAAACAAAGATACACATATGATACAGTACAGTAGTTTGAATCAAAATACTTTTATTGTAGGGACCTTTTCTTTAGGCACAAATTTTGTTTGATCCCATTAAAGTTTCTGATGTCATTTTGTTGTAAAAAAATTTCTTTACTAAACCTTCTGTCCAGGGCTTGAAAATTCCACTTGTCTGCTTGTATTTACAAGTGGCTATGGAGGAAGGACAAGTCATTTTTTAAGATGCTTATCCAACTGGACAAGTGGCATTTGAAGCAGATTCATTATTATGTATAGTGTAGGATGAGTAAAATCTGTGCAGGACAAGTAAAAGTTCAAGTCACCTGCCTTGCAGGACAAATAGCTAACTGAACATTTGTTAACCCTGTGGTCTTTTTTAATTGGACCTTTTAAGCTCTGTAATCTATAATATTTTAGTATCAGTTTTTTGTACCGTTAAAGCTCTTATACTTGCAACATACACTATTTAATAAATCACTGATTTAAAATATGTTTATCACCTACATTATGTATTATGTCATCTAATTTGTCATGAATAGTATTTTTGGAGTTTGTTTCCTTCCTAAATTCATGAATAATGTATGCTTGTTAAAATTGTGTGATTTACTGTACCATGAATTGTGTGAAATATATTTATAATGTAACTACCATATATACTAGTTTATAAGTCGAGTCCAACGGCAGACAACATAGACTCTGATCTGCCATTGCTTAATGCGCTGGTAAATCAGGGTCTATGTTTGTGCTACTGATTACTCCTAGCAAACTGCGTAGACCCAGATCTTCCGGCGCATTATGCAATGGCAGATCTGAGTATGTGCAGTTTGCATTTGGACTCGACTTATAAGTGAGTATCTTAAAAGCTGACAGTATAATTGGTACTTAAATTCATAAACATACTTTTGATAAAAAAAAATCAATGTGTGACTGATTGATAAAAAATAATTATCCCCAATGATGCCACAAAACTACATTGTGCACACTCAAAGAGCTGAGGTAATACGAACTTTGGCATCAACCTAAATCGATGTTAATTAACATTATTCTGAATTTCCTACCTACCTTTACTGAATATATGAGGTTGATGTGTTCATTTGTTTTTCTTTTTAATATGACATTGTAAACACAGTTTGATTTTCTTCCAGTGCATGTTGTTCATCCGAAGGTTTTAGCATATTTTGAAACATGCATTTTTCATTGTATCCTTAAATTGTTCCAAGCACCTGTATTTGATTTTCTGATTTGCATTTGAAAAATTATTGCAAATGTAGGTAGAACAAACCCAGAAAAGATCTTCAGTAAGTATGAAATCTGTCTAGCAGTTTAGTCTAACATGCATCTTGAGGTGTGTATGTTTAACTCATTGTACCATTCACCAAATTAAAAAGAAAAGTAATCCTGACTTAATAATCAGGAAAGAATTGGACAGTTATGTTTATGTGTAGCATAATACTTCAGTAGCAGTCTGGTTTACTGAGATGTAATGAAGTTTATGATATTTGTTTTCATCTTGTCAATTGTTTGTGTAAAATAAAGATTTTGAGTAATATGGGAAATCTCTCAAAATTGTTTGATATATATGGGTCCTCTCATTTTATTTTGTGGGAAAATTTGTCCAAAGATATTTATTTAGAGAAATATTTGCACATCGATGAATAATTTTTTTATTTGTTTTACCTGTGGAACTTTTATAAATGCGGGACATAGTCTAATACAGTTTGAAATTTTTTTATTCATCGCTAAGTATACTTTTGTTTGATATATTCGTGAAACAATTTTTTTTCCTTAACAGTAATTACATTTTTTGTTAATTCTAACATTTGTGTGACACTTGTTAAACCTGTAGAAATTTTTGTCACATATGGTTTTTCATCATCATGAGTGCTTCATAATAATAAGTGTGAAGTCAATGTCATAGTTTTGTTTAATCCTACAACAAGTCAGTAGCTTATTTCTTTAGTCAGAGAGTAAGTAGAGTTGCAGATGGACCATGATTCAATTTGAATTTTGATATTTGTTTTGTTTGTATAATACCGCCGGTAACTTCAACTTTGTCAACTATATCATTCATAGGCAATATCACCTTTTTAAGGTACATGCATGGTAGAAATGTACCTTTTCTTACAAAAGATATGTAAATCCTTGTAGATGACTGTATTTATGGATCCCAAAGTTTTCAGTTTCCCTATGATGTGGATTGTCATTATCTTTTTATATTTTATGAGGCTTAGTACACATTTCATATGAAATTTCTGAAGTAAGTTGAATCATTCTTTATTTTTTTTGTAAATCCTTTAGCAAAAGGTTGATATTGTTCAAAAACTTAAACACATCTTATGAAAGTGTTCAGAAGGAAGATTCTGTTTTTAAAATGACGAAAAATTGCAGATTTTATCAAAATCTATACAGTAGTGTAGTGAAATGACTTTGTTATAAAAATACAGTGAATTAACTATTTTTTCATGTGGTAACAATTGCCATAGAGTAGCAATTTTCATGATGTACCTGTTTTCATGGGGTACCAAGGTTAAATGATGGTCTATCACTTTGTCTGACTATCAAGTGCCTTGGTTAAATGATGGTCTATCACCTTGTCTGACTATCAAGTGCCTTGGTTAAATGATGGTCTATCACCTTGTCTGACTGTCAAGTGCCTTGGTTAAATGATGGTCTACCACCTTGTCTGACTATCAAGTGCCTTAGTTAAATGATGGTCTGTCACCTTGTCCAGTTTTATTGTATAACATGTACAAATTCAGACTGTTATAACTTCACTATCTTACACCCAATTTTGTGAAATTTTCAGTATAAACAAATATTATTTTTTGATGAAGTGGTAAAAATTTTCAAAAAGAAAATATTTGACTTTAAAGAAAATGTTGCGTTGATTAGTAGACATAGGTATCTCTGATTTGGCGATTGTCATTTGTGTCTTATACCTCAGGTTGTAAGGATGAGCCTATATACCTGCTCTATAAAAAACTACTTTAAATATTGTTTGCATATGTGTGGTGTGGTTGTGAAAATAAAATAGGTAAAATTATGTTAAAAAATTTGATGTTCTATGGAAGGTCAAATCTCATATCCCACCATTTTCAGTCAAGGCAGTCCTTAAAGCTGGCCAGTGTTGGGGTGCTTATGACAGCCTCGGGGAGCGAATTTCAGTCATTGATCACTCTGAGTGAAAAGAAGTACTTGCTTATATCCAATTTACAATGCTTCAGTAGTTTGTACTTGTGACCCCTTGTTGCTGATTCTGATAGAGTAAAGAACTTTTCTGATGAAACTCTGACTACCCCATTCAACATCTTATACACCTCAGTCATGTCACCATGCCTTCATCTGCAGTGCAGTGAGTGCATGTTGACGGTTTTCAGCCTATTTCATTCTTGGTATTGTGTGTGTTGAAATGATGCATATCAATTGTCATGTGGTAAATTGTAATGTTTTACATGCTTCATATGTAATTTTGTGAATCCTTAAATTGCAGGAGATTGCCTGGGTAACTGGTTGTGATTATCTGCCCAACATCCGTAGGGTGGCTTGTTGTACAGAGAGAAGTATCAACATTTGGGACAACAGATCCAAGGGGAAAAATCAGGTATACATTTTCTTACCCAGGCTTCATGTCAAATGATAAATGATAAATAAATGATAAATCAGCCATGCTTTATTTTCTCATTTGTCAATGTGTTAAAACCAAAGGGGAAGGCATATTTATCAAATTTTTGACAGCACTTTTATCAAAATAGGCATTACCTACATAGGAGTTGTTTGCAGCTTTCAGTTCCATTTCTTGAGCACTGTTCATATGAGGGCATGAAATTCCATTGGTACATTTCTTTTGAGGAGTACTGCTTGCTACCTTCAGAGAGTAGGTTACAATGAACTACTTCATTGGCTTCTACTGCCGCAGTAGCTTATTTGGTTAAGCATCAGACTCATAATCCAAGGGTTCTGGGTTTGATAATTGCCCAGGCCAGCCCATGCCTGCTGCATCTGTATGTTCTTGGGAAAGAGACTTACCGAAAGCTCCCATTTTCATGGCAAGATATAGCCAGTAATGTGTTGAAAGTGCCATTAAAAAAAAACCAATGGACCATCTTACACATAGCTCCATTTCTTGAACACTTTTTCAAGTACCAGTATGTTCATTAATCAGTTTATTCAGCTTGAGGAGTTCAACGCACAGCCATCCAAAGTATGCCAGAGTAACCTACTTTTCATACTCCAGTGACTAGGGTTTATGGATCATGCAAGAAGGTGAAACAAAGCATAGAATTCTTGCATTACTATCTCCAGTTTCTTTCACTTTCTCATGAGAGAGATTTGAATGTTCTACATGTAAAATTCCAAATTCTTACTGTAGGTTTTTTTGTCAAGCCCACAGTAGTGGAAAATGAGACGTAACAGTCACTTTTCTGTCATTGGTGTCAATGTCAACAGTTTGTTAAGGTTTTGTTTAAGTTTCTATTTGCATATATTTTCTAAACCCAATGATATGTTCTAATCATACTTGGCATGAATCTTGATGAAGCTAAGACAACTCATTCTGTGACATGCGTGCTCGCCCCTTTGACCTTGGGATCAAAGGCATTCATTTCCTAAACCCTAAGATATATTTGATTCATACATGAGATAAATAATTATGAAGATAAGACTGTTCATTCAGCAACATACTTACTTGCCCCTTTGACCTTGGGATCAAGGCTTTAGTTGTAGAAAATTTGCATTAAGGTTTGGGGTTTTTTGCACATATTTCCTAAACCCCATGATGGATTTTGTTCATGCTAGGGAAGAATCATTATGAAGCTAAATAGTTCATTTTGCAACATGCTTGCTTGCTTCTTTACCTTGGGATCAAGGTCACAGTCATAAAAAATGTGCATTAAGGTTTTGTTCAAGTTGTTTTTATTTGTTTTATTTCCTAAACTCTTGATGGATTTTGTTCTTACTTTGGGTGAACATACATTTTACAGAACTAGGATTTCAAACCAGTAGATTTACAAATTTTGATCTGTTGATTGGCCTCAAAACCAGTAGATTTTTTTATCAGCATACATTTTATGTTTCAAGGGGAAAACACAACAAGTGCTTTCTTGTGCCATAATATGTATTCTCTTCATACTATAATAAATTAGCAAGTATGAATATGAATCAGATTCAGATTCTGATGGATAATGTTACAGTACTAATTAATTATTATGAGTCAATATATGGTCGAATAATGAAAAAGGAAGAGTTCTTTATCTGATAGTTCACTGCAAAGATTTTTCTTTTATAAAATCCAATAGCATTTTTAGTTTCCTTCACAAGATCACTGTCTAGTGATCACTGATGAAATTCTTTGTGATTATTAAGCTTAACAGGCTTTCAATAGTTCTCTGGTCCAGATTTCCCCTTGAATCACTTTGTATTTTGCGAAGAATGGAGAATGTCCTCTCTGTATCAGCATAAGAATGTTGTAATGACAGGACAACCACCCTCAGCCTGCAAAGAAGTTATAACTTCAGTTTTCCTGTTGCTGGGTTTGTAAGGTTGCTGACTAACTCTCCAATACTCCTCCAAGCTCTGTTCACCCCGAGGAGGAAGTTCCTAACTTGGACTTAAGATATATTCCTGAGCCTCATCCTCAAGGGCTTCTTTCTCTTAAAGGCTCAGATCCAAAAATCTGTTGGAAAGTTTCACCACTGTAAATAAAAAAATAAAGATTGACTTAGACTTGAAATAAAAATGAAAAAAACACATGATGTATTTATGCTTTTATGAATAATTTATCCAAACTTTAAAATTAATTATCTTGTAATATATTTTGAACTTATATATTTTATCAAGGACTTGAACTAAATTTATGTGCATGAAAACTTAAAATAGTTTATGAAATACAAAAGATGCAAACCTTTGAAACGCACAATACAAACTCTGAACCTTTGCTACTCACCTGCACACACGTAAACTCTGATATCCAAGCATTGTTGAACTTGTAATATTTCTTAGCCAGTGCTTTCTTGGCATTGGGAGCAAGCACAGGTTTAGAATTGAACAAAAAATGTAAGAGCTGTCCTCTTAAAACATCTGGAACAATACAATAACAATTAAACAGGACAAAAATAAAAATACTTACTCTTGTCTGTCTGCCAAAATAATTTTGTATGGTCGGTCTCATCATTTTATCTCCCCTCTGCCAAGGGTCAGCCGATTTTCATCAAGGCTCAGAAGACATCATGGACGACCTTTCATCCCTTTATTACTTATAACACCTCAAAAAACATCCTGCATTTGGCCTTAAACTCCTTAAATTCCAACAATAAGGTAATCAGTTAGCAGCTTGCTGTGTACACATGTCAGCTATTCTTTAACAATTCTAATCCTATTGCTCTGCCATACATCATCACACCAGTTGTTGTACTGGTGGCACATTTCTGGTCCCCAGTAGTGTGGTTCTGGCTGGTTTTTCTAATGTGTTGACAGAACACGTATAAATACCGTGTTTGGGTATTTTTAATAAAAAAAATTTAAAATTCTTATAATTTTCAAAATCGGTACATTTTAACTACTAAACGGTATGTGCGGTGGACAGCCTTTAAACCGCCGGTAGAATCACATGTATGGGTGAATCATCTCCCTTCAGATATGGCCACCATTACTTAAAATTGAAAAACCTTTAAATGATTTCTTCTCAAAAACTGTTAAACAGAATTAGACTGAATTTGACAGAGAGTATCCAGGCATGGATGACTTTCAAGTTTTTACAAATGATGTTGATCTGCCATCAAATATGGCAGCCATTACTAAAAATAGAAAAACTTAAAAACAACTTCTTTTCGAAAGCCGCTCAATTAACAGAATTTGACCATATTTGACAAAAAGCATCCTGGCATGTAGGTCTTTCAGTTTTGTTCAAATAATTTCAATCTGCCATCTAATATGGTAACTAATACTAAAATTAGAAAAACCTATAAATTACATCAAATAAAAAAAATGCTTATTAGAGTTGGACCTAATTGAAAGATAGCATCATGGCCTAGATGGCTTTCAGATTTTTACAGATGATGCCAATCCACCATCAGATATGGTCACCATTACTAAAAACAGTATTGGAAGAAATTTTATTGAAAAATCCTATGGACCCAGAGTTTTTGACCAACTGCTCTTGCTGTTAGGCAAATGTTAGCCAGGCAAGTGATCTCAGGCCCACTGGGGCCTCTTGTTATTTGTTTATATTTCTTAAACCCCTTGATGTGTTTTCTTCATACTTCAGATGAATCAATATGAAGCTCATACAATTCAACCTGTGACATGCTTGCTCAATCTTTTGATCTTGGGGTCAAGGTCACTCATTTTGCAGCAATGCATCAATTGTGGGTTCAAATCACAGGTCCTGACCTTGTATATATGATAGATTACTTAGAAGTTGATATTTTATGTATATGGACTACTTGAGGGTTTGATATTGCTTTTAAATGAGTAAGTTATAGAAAGCAAACAGGGACAATGATTCTTGGCTTCAGGCTTTTTTTTTGTATTGACTCACATTGAATAAGAAACATATGAATTATTTTTCAGCATATATTCTCCATCAAGCCATTTGATCATTCCCCCCAGTGTATGACAGTATTACCAAGATCCTACAGTGCTCTTGAAGACTCAATACTCTTTGGAGATGACCAGGGTTACCTACATGTACTGACATTAGCTGCAAAAGATCTCACCATGAAAAACTCCAAGGGCGGAGAGAAACGCCAGAGCAAAGACCAAAATTTTGTTCATGTCATAGAGCCACCAAAACTTACCCAGTATGTAAACTTACACTTACCCAGTATATACACTTACACTTACCCAGTATGTATACTTACACTTACCCAGTATGTATACTTACACTTACCCAGTATGTATACTTACACTTACATAAAAAGAATACATATTATACTGATGATGATACACTATAGCCTGTCTTGAGAAATCACCACATCTGTCAACAAAACGAAAAATGATCTCACAAGACAGGTAGTCATACTAAAAATGTCACCATGCTACATGTAAATAAATTAATCCAAGCAAGACAGATGGTCTACCAGACCGAGAGCAGTGATATTTCAGGTCAGGTTTTACTGTACACATTTTTGCTTGATGCAAACTTGTTCAAGAATACCTTCCTAAATTCTTAAATACAATGATATAAGGAAAATAGTGCTTAGTAGAAACAATGCAAGGAAAACACTCGTCTTCTCATAACTTATTTTTGATCTCCATTCAGATGCTTCTGCTCATATTTTTATATGTTTGACTTAAACTAATTATTTATTGACAGAGTGGATATTTTATGAAAAAATAGGTTCATCATAATATATTTTTCATAGCATAGTTACATATTTGATTCTTGTGATAAATTCAATTAATTTCACATTTTCCTTCTGTTCCAGTCCTATTGTCAGTCGAAAGTTACATGATGACTGGGTCCTAAAGGTAAGCTGTACACATGGAATATGGTCCAACATAATTTGCACTGTATAGCAGTTTTTAGCTCACCTGGCCATACAGCCAAGTAAACTTATCATATGATCCTTCATCTGTCTGTTCACAATTGCTATTTACAACTTCTCAAAAACTATCAAAGAATTTGACCAAATTTGAAAAAACGCATCCTGGCATGAAGCTTTTTTAAATTTGTTCAAATGATGCCGAACCACAATCAGATGTAGCCACCATGACTAAAAATAGACAAACATTTAAATGACTTCATCTAAAAAACCACTCAACAGAATTGGACCAAATTTTACAGAAAGAATCATGGCATGAAGTTCTTTCAGATTTGTTAAAATGATGTTGATCCACAATCAAATATTGCCATGGTTACTAAAAATAGAAAAACCTTTATATGACTTTTCAAAAATTGCTCAACAGAATTTGGACATGAAGATAATAAATTTGTTCAAATGATGCTGATACACCATAAAGTATGCTTGCAATTTAATAATAGCAGAAAGACCTTTAAATGACTTCTTCTAAAAAACTGCTAAACAGAGTTCAACCAAATTTGACAGAGGGCATCTTGACAAGAAGTGCTTTCAAATTTGTTAAAATTATGCTGATCAAATATGGTCACCATTACTCAAAATTGAAAATCTTTAAATGACTACATCTCAAAAGTCGCTCAACAGAATTTGATCAAATTTGATGCAAAGCATCCTGGCATGAAGAGATTTAAAATTTGTTCAAATGATGCTAATCCACTTTTGAGAATGGCCACCATTACTAAGAATAGAAAAACCTTTAGACATTTTGAAGAAAAAACTGCCAAGCAGAATTTTACAAAATTTGACAGGGCTTTCAGATATATACAAATAATGCCAATTCAGCATCAAATATTGCTGTCATTACTAAAAATAGACAAAACTTTAAACGACTTCTCAAAAACTGCAAAGCAGAAATTGACCAAATTTGACGGAATGTATTTGCAGAGAATTATTGCTAAAAACTTGACCATATTGGTAATTCTTGAATATTTGGAACCAAATTTGGTTTGTCTGGTTAAATAGAGTTTGACAGTTGCTAGAATTGTCATATTAAAGCACCCGAAACATTGGTTGTTTATGTTATCAGATGAATTGTGCATTATTTCAAGGCATTTCATATATTCAGTGCCATAACTCACATATTGTTTTAGATGTATAGTTTATATTTGTTAGCTTTATTTAAAAAAACAAAAACATAATAACCCAATATGCTTGCTTCCTGGAACACTTTCCAAATACCAAGAGCATAGAAACCCATGATCTAACAAAATCCTGAGAAATTCTGTAGTCAATAAAGGCTAATCAGATGGTGGGACTTGAACCTGCAACCTTCTGGTTACATGTCCAGTGCCTTAGCCACAGAGCCACCTCAGCTCCCCTGGGTACAGATCTCAATGATTTCCAAGTTATGACTCCAGAAGCAGAGCCTCAGTGGGGGTAAGGACAGACCCAAGAATCCATGCAGACTGAACAGATTAACTCCCCTTGTAGTACCAAATAAATGTGTATACTTTAAGGGTGGGACCATGAACAGTTTCTAAGTTATGTATTAGGGCCAAGTCCCCAGAGGCTGGGAGGGATCTAGGGGACAATGCTGGTTGCATAAATGACGTCCTTTTTATGCTGAGAAAGCAATCCTATATATCATGTAGGAAAGAAGATAAATTACACAAACATTAAAAGACAATGTAGCAACTATGTGCTTCAAGTTTTTTCCCCCACTAAAGTTTCAATACAAGTGTGAATTTACATTCACAAGCAGACATATAACAACTACCAAGATGAGCTATATGAGGCCCACTTGGGCCTCTTGTTTTTTTTGTGTGTTGGTGATACCAAAATTTAGCATTTCTTATCCTATGACATTTTTGGGTGCTTAATTTTGTGCTGCTGTCTGTCAGACATTATCTCAGGCATTTACATTTATAGTAATAAATTTATATGAAATTTATACTGATTTTTTTTGTCACCAGAAGACAGATTCATAGCATAGCAAAATAAAACCCACTATGAAAACAGCCCACTTGACAGTGCTTGTCACATGAGACAAAGGTTATATAAAAATTAAAAATTTAGGTCTCCTTTAGGTATATAATATATGTAGCCGCAGCTTGTTGATTCTCAAGGTTTCTATAACTCTTAGTAGATTATTACAAAAGAATTCTGCAATGGAAAATCAATGCAATGAAAAAGAAAGCTATAATGCATATGCAATTTATTATATGCCAATATTGAAAGAATGAAACATCTTAAGACATAGATGTATTGACACCTAAATAGGCTGCATTTGTATTGAAGTAATCTGCAGTAGTCAAGTGCACATATGTCAAAAAAAGATGTATATATTTGCATATGTGAAAGATATAGTAAATTTAGCTACAAGGGTGAAAGTTTTGCATTCAACCATAAACCTTTATTTTTTTATCACTTTTCTTTATATCTTGCTCATAATTTAGTTGAAGCATGGTCATTCAGTTGCATACATCTCTATCACTTTAGCAAGCAAAAAAGTTGCCAATATTAATTGCTGTGTGGATATACTTGTAGTTAATTCTATTGTTTAAATATTCTCTTGATCATGACTGACCACGTGGCCTCTAATTTTTGCTTATTTTCTTTTATTAGCTTTTGTCTTATTATTAAGATTTTGACCATATATACCCAAGAAAAATTTGATAGATTTACACATCTTTTCCCAAAACTGGGAGTATGTAGTTTTTGGTGTGGTAGTTGTGAAGAAAACAATACAGAACAAACCTGGTATTCTGAATTCACTTTTATTCTTGGTGTACCATTTATACTTGCTGATAAGTCAGGTCCAGTTGCAAACTGCTTAGACCCAGATCTTCCATTGCATAGTGCACTGGCAGATCTGGGTCTATGCAGTTTGTTAGGAGTAATCAGTAGAACAAACAACACAGACCCTGATTTGCCAGCACATTATGCAATGTCTGCAGTTTGACTCAACTTATAAGCAAGTATATACAGTACTCATTTTCTTCATTTACATGGTTTTTATAAACCATAGATTTAGAGACCCAAAGAAAAGGATTGACCTATGAAAAAAATATTACCTCCTACTCAATCTGTGAATTTAGGTACTGACGAAAATGTAATTTTCTAAATAACCAGGACAAATGGTAGTATGAAAAATACATGAATCATATTTTCCAAACTTAACAGTAACATTAGTTCAAATCAGTCATATGTGTTTGGAAGTTCCATGCAGTGTTAAATGAGCACACAGATGTACTACTTTCATTCCAGGTTATGCCTAATAAAATTGTATGTTGAATTTATTATCATTTTTGTAACATGATGTTATACTACAATCATTGGTTGATTGAATATTAAAGTGAACAATTATCTTTTTTTAGATAAAGTATTTTCCTGAGCTCCGATGTTTTGCTTCTTGTTCACCCAGCAGTAGACACTCCTTTGTACTAGAGGATCCTGATAGACTTTTTGACAATGGGTAAGTATTACTTAGTCAATCAGAGTAGAGTACATATTTTGTATGTGGTAATGCACTATGATACCAGGCAAAAGATAGGAACTAGAGAAGCAAGCATAGAAGAAAAGCAAAAATAGCTATTACAAAGATAGTACTGTGTTTTGTTCAACTGACTTTGGAATTTATCCTCCACTGATGTAGGCACTTTGAAATGTTCAGTATGAAAATGCCAACAAAATCAACCAGTAGCTTTTATGCTTAGCCAAATCAATAACTGATGACTGTAAACTTGTATATACAGTTTGGGTCAAGTTGTTTCAGTAGCATTGGTGATGCCAGTGGAACAGGACAACTCACCTAATTTGCATATGTGGATAGAACCAAGACCTGATGCAGGGGTTACAGTTGTATTGCTTGTTGTATTGCTTGTTAATTGTACTATCCTTAAGTTGAAATGACATCACTATTCTTTATGTATTAAGTGTTTAGTTGTAAACAAATTCATGGAACAAATGATTGGGAAAGAAAAAATATAAAATAATTTCATTGAACCTTTTGTACCGTAAGGGACCCTGAGGTGACGCATAGGTCACATGACTGGTCTGTATGCAAGTGATGGTTAGTTCATGTTTTTAGTTACTAATGAAGTTTTTGTAGTTCTTCAATGAGTTCAGGGTTTTCCCTTGTGTTTTCAGGACTCCTCTAAAAGACAATCAGACTCAGATTACTACTGTTTCCTTGATATTGCACTTAGTTTACAGTGATTCCTTCCTATAGCAATTTTTGAGTGCATGGGTCAGTGCTGCTACCATAATGGCGGATGATGTGCTGCCTGCAAAACTAAAAGCCAGCCTCCCATTGCACATGGATTTTTGCAAGAAACTATGGCCAACAGTGCATGGTTACAGATGAATAAAAGGGTTTCATTCTTGTTGGAAACCCACTGCAACTGTATCTAGTATTGATATGGTTCATGACACCAAGATTAAACATGTTGTTGGAGCTCATGGGGCTGCAGAGCAGTCATTTTAATCAGCAGGGCAGGTATCGTCCTCTTCACCTCAAGTGACATCACGAGAGATGAACAAAGGGTTTTGTTCTTGTAGGAAATTTACTGCAGCTATATCTAGTATCGATATGGTTCGTGACATTGAAGTTGAGCATGTTGTTGGATCTCATGGGACTGCAGAACTGTCACTTTGATCAGCAGGGCTAGTATTGACCTCTTTGCCTTGAGCAACGTCATGAGAGTCATGTGACACAAGTATGGTTGCTTATGGACCAGATAAATCACCAGTGCGCTACAAATTAACAGTTTTTACAGCAACAAGCTGATCTCCTACAAAAGCTCTCTAGTAATGTGGCATCGCTTCAAAGCCAAATGTTGGCTGTAACATCCTCTAAAAAGCGCACACACAAGCAGGCGTTTAAAACATCCCAAGTTGATGATAGCAACAAGGAATCCCCCTCCCCCCCCCCTCAGCAATGATGATGATTCACTCAGGCAACACTGGGGGATGAATTAGAAGGCCTCTTTGCAGAAAACATTGCAAATGAACTTGATAAAGGCTTTTCAGTAGATTTTGTGGCAGAGTTGTCACAGTTCTATCAACTCCAGGATCATGCAGGGCCTGCAGTATCTGACAAATTGGCTACTCTTGTGAATTTTGCCATGCACACTCAAGTGACGCAATTATCAGAGCAATTCATGCGGTCAAAGAAATGTTAAAATTGAACAGTGCTGAATGTAAATCTGGAAATTTGGTTGAAAATTTCAGACCATAATAGGTTTCCTGACATCCAAGTGCAAAATGTTCAGGGGCATATAATCAATGCCATCATTCCCCTCGTATTCCCCCTAATGGACTTTTTTCTCACAAATAAAGAGAGTAACAGGCCACTAGAGGTGTTCAAATCTGGTGCTTTGGCAAGTGACATATTTTGCCTTCTCATCAACAGTTTATGTACAAGCCTTTTTTTTAGGACACAATCAGTCCAGTTCATGCTTTAACAAATCAAATCTATCATTACAATAAAAAAGTCCCATGTTCAAAGAAGAAGCCGATCAAAAGGGGACAGGGCTCAGCTTGGCAGTGGAGGCTGTCACCAATGATGCCTTTTCTGTAAGTACTTGTATGGATACCTTTCTCTTTACCTTCCAGCTGAATAGGGATTTTCTTTCCAGTGCTATTAACACTCCTGCCAATTTCATTGCTGGCAAAACAATGTCATATTTCCAGAATGGAAAAAAAAGTAACTTCAGACACTTGGATTTTAAAGACTTTACTGGAATATAAAATTGAATCTGACTAGTTTCAAATGAAAACTTTTCACCCCCAAAATAACTTAAGTGACACTGAGGAAGTGCTTGAAGTTGATTTTGAAAAAAGTTGTCAGCCCCTGCTCCAACTGGCCAGCAAAAGTTTTCTCTTTGGCATATTTGTAAGGTCCAAGAAGGATGGTACACACAGAATAATTCTTAACTTCAAACACTTGAATCAATACATAGAAAACATGACTTTAAGATAGAAACTTTACATTCTGCCTCAATCTAATGAAGAAAGAACAAAAAATAAAAGACTGCTGGTTTGCCTCCATTTACTTAAATGATGCATACTATTCTATTCCCATTCAACCTTTGCACAGACTTTACTTAAGGTTTTGTTGGGGTAACACAGTTTATGAATTCACTTGCCTTCTAAATGGGTTGTCCTCTGCTCTTGTATTCACAAAGTCATTAAAGCCTATTTTTGCATACTGCACAAACTTGGCCATTGTAATGTAGTCTACATTGATGAGTCTACTGCAGGCAGACACATTCATTGACTGTGTAAAAAATGTGCAAGACACTGCATTTGGTGGATAACTTGGGATTCATTATTCAAGTTATTGTGTTTGTGGGCTTCATTCTTAGTGGTGATATTAACATAATATGAGGTGGGGTAGATTTAACTGTGATTGAGCTTTTCAACAGAGGGCCATTGGTCATCAGAAGAAAGACTGTGGCACATTAATTTCCTGGAACTAAAAGCAGGTTCTTCACTTTACAATGCTTCTGCTCAGAAATTAAGGGTCAACATGTAAGACTGCTTATGGACAATACTGTTGCCATTTCATACATTAATAAAATGTGGGTAGGGTTGAGGAACTCAACAATCTGGCCTTTTGAAATATGGGAATGGTGTAGAGCAATAGATATTTGTCTCAGTGCTTGTTATCTGCGAGGCACATTGAACATGGAGGCTGATTTTCAATTGCACAAATTAAACCATGATTCTGAATGCATGTTGAGGCCTGAAAATTTCCAGGAAATTGTACATAATTTGGTAAATGTGATATTGACCTTTTTGCCTCAAGACCAAATTGTCACTTGCCAAGATATATTTCATACAAATCAGACCCTCAAGCTTCACTTGTTGATGCTTTTCCTGTATCTTGGAGTAATTTCACTCTACAATATGTTCTTCCCCCTTTCAGTGTAATTCGTAGAGTTCTACAGAAATTGGAGGAGGGGGGAAGAGAGGTGGTGATGGCAGCACCAATCTTTTGTACTCAGCCATGGTTCACCAAACTACTGTCTTCTGTGTCAGATCAGTTGTACATACTGCCAAGAACATCAGAGATTCTGTTCTTCCACAGGACCCCACCATAATGCATCCATTGAAAAAGCTCTTGGATATGTTGCAGTTATCAGGAAGGCTATGAAAAACAGAAACTTACCACAGTCAATTTCTGATATTTTATGCTCGACATGTTGACAGTCAACACAGTTTCAATATCGGACATATCTCAAGCGATGGATGTGCTTTTATGACCAAAACCAGATCAATCCATTTAGCTCATCTGTACATTTTGTTTTGGAATTCTTGGCTATGCTTTTTCATAATGGATTAGGATATAGTGCTCTCAATACAGCCAAATTTGCTATTAGCACAGTTCTAGTTTTGTCAGATGGTTCCAATATTCTCAACACCTATTGCTTAAATGTTTTAAGAGATGAGTGTTTAACAATAGACCTAATTTAACCAAGAATGTTGTCACATGGGATGTTGATATTGTGCTAAAATACTTACAGTCACTTTCACTGGTTTGTAAACTTCCCTTGAAATTTCTCTCATACACATTGGTTATGCTTCTGGCATTGCTTTCTGGACAAAGAGGGCAAACCCTTCATTTCTTAGATGTAAATAAGAACAGAGTTACCTTTATAATAGGTGATCTTCTTAAGCAATCACATGCAGGAAATCATTTGGGTGAAATTTGCATAGCAGCTTATGCGCCAGACAGACGACTTTGTACAGTCACTACTCTTATAGTTATTTAGACCAATCAGACAGTATTAAGAATAATGAAACCAAACTATTTGTTATTTTCCAGGCCCCTTTTTGGGCAGCAAACAGGGACACTATTTCAAGATGGATAAAATCCACCTTGCAAGCTGCTGACATCAGTACTGATATTTTACCTTACATAGTACAAGAATGGAATTCACTAGTGCTACTTTTTCAGACAAGGTACCTGTGGCTTTTTTTTTCTTTCTCCCGTAACCTTGCTGGTTGTAGGGGTGCCACTGATGACTTTGCGACAATCTCTCTCCATTTTGCCCTGTTCTCCACTGCTCTTTGGGACTTTGCAAAGTCCATGGCTGTCCACTCTTTGATATTGTCTTCGCATCTCTTCTTCTGTCTGCCTCGTTTTCTCTTTCCTCTCACTGTGCCCTGTAGGATTGTCTTTGACAGGCCAGTTGAGCGTGAGACATGACCATACCATCTTAGTTTGCGTTTCTTTACAGTGGTGAGCAGATTTTCATAAGGTCGAATTGTACCTTGGATTTTAGTGTGCACCTCTGCATTAGAGACGTGGTCTAAGTATGAGATTTTCAGGATCCTTCAATAACATCTCATCTCTAAAGCATGGATTCTTCTCTCTAATTCTGCTGTTAGGTTCCATGTCTCACATGCATATAGGAATCTGGACATGATGAGGGAGCACATAAGCTTGATCTTGGACCCAAGCGTGATGTTGCTGTCTTTCCAAATAGGCTTCAGCCTAGCCAGAGCAGCTGTTGTCTGCACAATCCTGGAAAGAACCTCAGGTTGTGGCTACAGAATTAAAAACAGCTGGTTGGAGCAAAGACTCATGTTCCTGAAATATTATCAGAAATCAATCACATTCAGTGAAAATCTTTTTGAATCAGCTCCAGCCTATTGCTAGTAATCCATTACATGCATTTGCCATGTTCAGTTGAATTTGTCTGCATAATAAATTCTCATGATTTACGATACGCAGTGAGTTGCCTTTTTACCCTACTATGCTTCTGTCACAGGATACACTCTAAACATCTTGTGGGGTCCCTTAGGGTACTACAGGTTCAGTGATATTGGAAAATTAAACGATTCTTACCAAGTTGAAGTTTGATGATAATTTCATTGGACCTGTAGTACCCTTAGGGATCACCCACCCACCGACCCTTCCTGTCTCTCATCTTGTATCCTGTGACCTCCATAAAGACTGACCAGTCACATGACCTGTGCATCATCTTGTGTGATCCCTAAGGGTTCTACAGGTTCAATGAAATTATCATCAAACTTCAACTTGGTAAGTATCGTTTAGTTTTCCAATTATGGGCAAACTCCATCATGTCCTTCCCTCCCTGTTATTTACAATGGGCTTTACACCAATATCCAAGTACATGTATGTTGCTTTTATGCTATATATGCAGTGCTTGAAATTAGGATTTTATTTTACACTAACCCACAGGATCACCATGATAAAATTTTTACTGATCTTGCCTAAATTTCATTGATCCTGCTAAAATCTGAACAGAAGCCAGTTTAGTTTCTAATTCAACATTTATTATTCATTACCATCAACTCAAAACAATATAATAACTGTATTTAACAAACAAGACTCACTGAAAGTTTAAAGTTCATATTCATTTTCTTTATCTGATTCATCATCAGATCTTGATCCATAAGGCTTAGTCTCTGGCCTTCTGTTTCTTGGTCCAGCAGCATGCCACACCTTGATGACTTCACTTGGGTTATAATCCTTGATGTCTGGTGAGTTAAGGAGCACCATCATTAGTGTGATTCCAGGGACAATTTATTCAAGTTGTTACACCTATCGACAAATTAAGTACCCTGCACACTTTCATATTTCTTCAAATACTCAGTGCAGAAAGTGCACAACATCACAGCCTTTCCTGAGCCCATACTTCACCGATTTGTATGCATTTTCCCAGCATTTCTAGTACTTTTTTACTCTCTTCTCTTGGTCATATTTATGATCATACTCTCTCTTGTCATCATCTAATTTCTGACGTTTCGGTGATGGCAGCGCACCTTGCAAAAATGTCCATGTTTCCAATTGTCACTGCACAATGCAATGAATGTTGATCAACAATGATATAAATATTGAAACACATTATTCTGTATAATTCTGGATTATTCGTGGAGTTGGCCAACATGACCTTTTCCAAATGACCTCTACTGGCCTGATACCCAAAATCTTTTCTTATCATCAGTATTGAAATCAGTGTTTGGGGCCTGTACACCAGGCTAGTTCCACATATGCAAAGACTGTCCATTTTCGCCATGGGCATTTATTGTACTTTTTCAAGTGCAGGATGTTGGTAGATACTCAATCAACAGTGACAGTAAACTGATCAAATTACCATGAAATGGAATGTAATCTCTCGTTTTATTTGGTATCATCAGACACAAGACCACTTGTTAACTGTTATAATAGTGACCAGTGGAAATTTTCACTGCACCAATGGATTAATGATGGCTGGAGGTTTAGTGATCCATGAGCAAAATCACTGACTTCAGGTTTGTGGATTAGCATTAATATCAAGCCCTGTACATTCAGTTATTTCTGCATGTTACTTGGAGAGCCTGATACAGTTATTCTTGTTGTGTTTTTATTCCTTGCCCTCTTCGTCTACATGAATTCCATTGTCATAATAATATAAATTGGATTTCTCTGTGCAGAAAGGAGCTTATTCCTTTTTATAGAGCTTTTTTTAGTAAATGCAATTTTTGAATGTGCATTTTGATAACATCAACTTTGTTGAAACTGTCCCTGCAAAAAATCACTTTGCTACCAGAAGACACTTATAACATTTTCGTCACTAATGAAGAAAGTTTATGTTGATGTACCACCAGAGAAAAATGTGGACATTTTGGGGAAATGTGGTTTATATAAAAAAAATTTGACCCTATACTTTAAGGATTTGATATTTGTACAGTTATCTTTTATTTTGTATACCTTTTAAAGAATTTAACATCTTTACCTTTTATTTTTTATCTCGAGACTGAAGAGTATACAACTTTCAGAAAGTAAAGCATTACATATTGAAGCAAGGCCTCTCTCTTTCTCTTTCTCTCTCTCTCTCTCTCTCTTGCAATTTTTGTGGACATGACTGCAGAAAACAACTTGCAAGCTTGAGCTTGCCTGAGCCAAATTTGAGCTTGTCCTGGGGAATGGGCAAGTGGATTTGTTTTATTTGTTTTTATTAAAATTTATAATGTAAATTTAAGCATATTCATTAATAATACAGCAAGTTTCTCAATGTTTTTTTGTAGTTTGCAAAATAACTCTTTCATAATAATACTTCTAAATCATAAGAGCAAATTCACTTTAACTTAACTTTTATTAAAGCAAAATTAGTATGATTGTATACATAATAACTGTGACTTTTTCTGTGACTTTTGTTCTTATGACTTTTTCCTGTTAGTTTTTTCCATTATCTTTTTCTGTGACTTTTTTACTTGTGACTTTCTTTCCTGGTTCTATTTATGCATTCCTTAAAAGTTAAATTGCATCTTTATGATTCAATTATTATTAGGTTATTGCAGTAATGTAGTAATTGCATTCTATTTGTTAAATACATATTGTAGTGCATCAGAGTTTGCTGTAAATTACTGTTATTAAATCAAATATTTTATCATTTTCTCCTTGTGACAAATACTTATGTGTAGCACTTATTTTTATAGACATTATTTTGTACTTAAATCTGTATTTTTTAGTGCAGGATATGTTACTTAAGTTCTTACCATTTGATCTTGCATCATCTTTGTGTAATAGTCCCATAGTCACAGAACTTAAGTTTTAAGTCCTAAGAATACTAGGCCTCATTATAAATTGTGTATTCTTTTCAGAGAGGTGAGAGGGGTTTCAATTCCTAAAGGTGTGAATGCCTTTGACTATTGTGTCAAGGCCAACATAATTGCTACAGGTGGTGTTGATAAAGTCATCAGAGTTTGGCACCCCCACATCTTCTCCAGACCAACTGGTATGTATAACCCAACTTGTAAATTGCTGCAGATATGTCCATCACATAAAGAAACAATTGTCTATGAAATATGAAGAAAAAAAGTTGGGCAAACAATGGATATGACTTTTACAGGCCAGTCATTGGCTCTTTGTTATTTACCTATCAATATGGATTGAACTTATGTTTTCCAATACCAGGTGCCAAAATATTGCTCACTTTTGGAACAAGAATAAAGCATAGATCATTTGAGATTACTTTTTGATGCCTTGGGTTGTTAACAATGATGATTTATATTCTTCAGCATAAATGATTGTTCATATATTTTAGGAAGCTTGGTAAATTTCTAAATAAATGATTGTTCATATATTTTAGGAAGCTTGATAGATTTCTAATTCTACCATATGTAAGGACTAACTGCTCATTGTGGGTAATAGTACACCTTAATTTCAAACTTTTTCATAAATTTGTAAACTGACCATGTTTTTTCATTAGATTTGCATGCTTCATTAGTAAAGGTGTAACAGAAAGAATACTTAAAACAAAAATATTGAGGGTCCTGAATTGTCCTAGTAATCACCTTTTGCAGTCATTCATCTGTCCATCCATTCACACTTCTTGTAACCACCATAGATCTGCAGTCTTTACACATAATTGGATGCCATTTGGTAGGTGAATGGCATATTACATTTAGATGTGCCATTTAAAAGTTTTATCTTTTCAAGTCCAATTTTGATGGAGTTATTGCCCTGTTTTAATCAATTTTAAATTTCCACTACAGCAGATCCTTGAAAGCAGCATATCTCAGGTACCATTCAACATATTTTGATGCAATTTGGTGTGCATATTGTCTCATAGAGCTTGATGTACTATTTATTGGATATTGTCTCATCAACTCCATTTTGGATAGTTTTGGTCTTTGACAAATAACATTATATCTTCACATGGGATGTGTATTGTAACCAGCATAGCTCAAGAACCATTCAACATATTCTTGTAGATATGCATGTGCCCTCTGTGTCAAGTCTCATTTAGAAGAGTTATGACTCGCTGATTGCCCTCCGGACTTTCAAGATAACTTCAACAAAATTTGTTGGATTTCAACCAGATTTGGCATGTGGCTTCAGATTGATGAGACCTTGAATGAATTTGATTTCCAGCATTCCAAAACATCATAAACAGGAATTATGGCCCTAGATTGCCCATTGTTCTGACTTTAGTTTCCACAGCATAACTTTACTGTTAAGCTGTGTTGGATTTAAACCAAATTTGTCATGCAGTTTTATATTAATGAGACCTTGAATGAGTTCAATTTTAAATATAAAAGAATTATAGTCCCTGATTGCCCAACCTTCTAACTTTGTTTTTGCCACGATAACATTAATAAGGATTGATGGATTTCATGCACATTTATATTTATTAAACCTTGAATGAACTGGATTTCCAGCATTACATGTCATCATTTAGAATGGCCATATTCTCCAAAAATTTGGTAGTTCTTCTGTTTGAGGATCTGTTGAGCAAATTATAGTGATCAGGGCTCTTGGCAATACACCCATCACTAATAGCTGGTAGTGTTATGATTAATCAAAATAATCGAAGACTGGTCAGCAAAGTAAAACAACCAAGTGTTCTGTTATGATTTTCCATAATCAAATATAAACAGTTTTTTTTTTTTAACTGTTCATTTTTGCGAGATGAAATCTTCCAGGAAAAGTAGAATATGTAAATAACAGTGCCCAGCTAATATGACTTCTGTTGTTTATTGCAACCCAAGCACCAACATGGCACATGATAAAAGTGCCAGTAAACTGTTCAATACAAGCAACTTGACTGTTATAACTATGGAATATGACATTGTCTATCAACCAATCATCAAGCTTTGAACAGATTTTTTTAAATTTTTAAAGTAAGACTAAATATATATAAAAAAAATTGATTAAGTATGATTTTGGGACTTGTGGACCCCAAAAGACATCAGCTGTGTGTGTGTGCATGTGTTTATATATATATATATATATATACATATCAGAGATCCTGAAATTCTAACGACTCCTGCCAGATATTTTTTCCCAAAAATTATAATGTGGTGGCCATATAACAACTTGTGACAAAAAAGAAAACATTGCTATACCTAATTATTAAATGTACTAGAAAATGTGTCATTTTCAGTTCCAGACTTGCTGCTGCTTTGGTATTTGTATCATCCTTTCACGATTAACTGGTTTACTTACAAACTATTTATTTATAAAACATTTTTTTCTTTCACCTAACAACAGTATTTTTATTCCACGCAATAAAAATGAATTATTAATTGTCAACAAGCTGATGTACTAACTTGAAAATATGTAACACCTAATTAACAGGCATTTCCGGCAAAGTCATAGGGCCTAGGCTTTACATATTTTGATCTAAAATTATCATTTGATGACACACCATGACACAAAATGACTGATGTAATGTCTGTATTATAGTACTGACCCTTGGGCAATCATTCAGTTATAGGGCTTTTGATAAGTCCAGGACATAAGTTTTCACACCTTTTTGTCTTGTGTTTTGAGGCTGGAGTGTTATAAACATTTGGGAAAACATAATGACCAGACACACTTAGTTGGCAACACATCTATTGATTTTCCAACAATGTAGTCAACTTTGAATTAACCTTAGTTGGCAACATCTTTATTGATTGTTTTACAAAGAAACAATTTGTAAACTAAACCTAGTGACCTTTAAATTTTTACTTTGTTAAGGTGTTTATTTGGCAGTATAATGGATAAACAAATCGAAGACAAATTGATATAATGATATTTGAGAACTCCTATGACTGATGTCCAGTTGCTCAGAGTATGTGCCTGTCAAAACCTTTGACTTACTGGACATGTCTGGCAAATACAGATATTTAAGGATCTCTGATATATATATATATATATATATATATATATATATATATATATATATATATATATATATATATATATATATATATATATATATATATATATATCTATTACTTAATTTTCAGGCTGCATATTGCCTTCATTTTCATATTACCTGACATCATCAATATGTTTCAGGCAAACTTTTAGGGCATCTGTTCACAATAGTTGATATATGCTGCAATGAACGGGACCAGCATATCATAAGTCTTTCCACTGCTCGTGTCTTCCGTGTGTGGGATATACACACCTTAACAAGCCTTCAGGTAAACTCTTCATGAAATTAGTCTATTGACTATGATACTTCCATTCTTAGCAACATGTGGAAACCATGACCATTGTGGCAAACAAGCCAGCAAAGGGGTCAGTATCGCTACTGTGAACAGAAAGGAAATGGAAACAAGTCACAAGAAAAAAAGTCACTATCAGGTTTTGGATGAGATAAAAAAAAATGAACAGGACTTAATAATAAAGGATCGATAGCTGAATGAAACGGCTGCCATTTATGTAATAAAACCATGCAGTACATATAAATGCTATATAAAGGTGCTGATACTGTGGTTAGATTGCAGAGTATTAAACTTGCAGAAAGTAAAGCAATATGAGCTGAAACATGGCTGAAACATGGCCTATCTCTCTCTCTCTCTCTCTCTCTCTTTTTCAATTTTTTGGACTTGCCCATGCAATCTTGAGCTTGCCTGAGCCAGATTTGAGCTTGTCCTGGGCACTGGGCAAGTGGATTTGTCCAGCCCTGAACACATTTTGTTTTAATTTTTTTTATTATGATTTTATAATATAAATTTAAGCACGTTGATTAATGATAAAGCAAGTTTCTTCTTCAAATATGTTACCCAATCATAATACCTTAGGAGAACTACTATTACCTTGCAAATCCAGCCCTCCCATGCTAAAACATTTTAGCTAAGAAACTAAAAGTTATCTGGCCACATAGGTGGCAGTTAGATAGAGTAATCTCTCCAAGATGCAGGAATTGGTGCCAAATCCTGTGAATACTTCAGTTACTACTTCCACTCATATCGAGTAGCATGCTCTTTACAGACAAAGAGGCCTCGCAATCCACCTACAAGTATTCTGGAAGTTTTTTTGCCTTAATTAAAGCAAGTTGGAGGAGTTTTCTCTTCAAAGGGATGTTCCAACCTTTCTTGCTTCTTTCTTTCAACAACAAAGTTTTCTGTCTTTATTTAGAATTAAAACTTTGCTGTCCTCACGCACTTAGGCTCCCTTTGTACGTACCTGCACGGGTCACTGGTGCGTCCCCTCACATTGTTGTAGCTTGATTTTATGTGCATGTTTTGTGTGTGCTGTAGAAAACTCAAATTAATATTTTAGCTGTATAATTTCCACTGTGGTAAGATCCATACAGGTAAGTTTTCTATACATAGTCTAGTCATAGTGTCCACTTCATAGTTATTATAAGTGATGCTTCAGTGATTTTTATCTGTATAGGCAGTCAATTGACCTTTCCTACAGGTATCCTTTTATTAGAATTGATATTATAGCATCCACTTCGTAAATATTAATTGTGACACTTCAATACTTTACATGTATGAGCTGCCACATGGACCCTTACAGTAAATTGTCACATAGTGTGCAGCAAAAGGGGAAGGTGCAGAAGCACACTTTGAGGGACGAAAACAGCATCAGTATACATGCTGACGTCACTTCAGTGAATTTTTTACTTTTCGACGGGTATCGCAATCCACAAGGTTCATCAACCGCAAAGCGATCCAAGCTATCACAGTTAGTGACAAATCTGCTTCATCATGATAAACCTTTCTTTGCAGAACCAGTGGGCTGATTACCACACGGGTTTGATGATCAATTGCCTTTATCACCTGCAGTTGAGTGAGATTGAGATCAAAGCTAACCACCTCAGTTACTGTCTCACACTTCAGAAGTACAGACTGGCTATGTGGATCAAATATCCCGTACCCTGTCCCAACTTAATGAACTGGACAAAGTCAGGCCAACTAAGATGGCCCTGTTCTGTTATGACCAGATTATACCATATGTCTCCAGAGATGCTGCCAGAGCAGTGATGCACGAGAACTCCCACAAATTAGTTCAAAGTCGTGCATATAAAAATGTACTCTGCACAGTATAAAATTTTTATTTAGCTGTTAACCCTTAAAGTGCTTGTCATGACATAAGCCACCGGTAAAGGTCTCATAGCACTTGTCACGACGTGTCTCTTTTCAGGTCAACATCTGGGTACTTTGGCATGACTCAAATGGTTGTTAAACTAATTTGATTGGCACATTGGGCCCTGAAGCAAGCATTGTCTTAGTTTTAACCTTGCAGTCATCAAAGAAGTTTTACAAATGCATGTTTAAAATATGGGCTACCTAGAAAATACAAAATGACTGAATCCCAACATGGTTCATCTTCAGATGACAATTTTGTTTGGCAAATACTGCCTGATGATAGCGATGATGACAATGATTTTTTTAGTTTTGAAGTATATTAGATTATTGGAGCTGGAAAAATGTTACTGTAAATACCAGTGAGTAATTTTGAACCCAAAAATGCTGTCAAAGATGAACTCAAACAGATGGCATGCCGGTCAACCTCCAATTCAGCAGTATTTCGAAATTAAATGTAGAACAGGCAGAATACCAAGCCTAATTAAAGTGCAGGCAATTTAAAAGTAGAGTGCAGTTTTCATTTCTTTTCTCAAACAATTTTACCCAGAGGGATCTTGTGCTGTAAACTATATAGCATTCTAAGGGTTATGATAAATTGAATAAATAAGAATCTAAAAAGAAATTGAAAAGTAAGGATATTTATTTGATCAAAATACATCTGTCTGAACAAGCAGACTATGGCATTGATGGACTTAAAATCCTAATACAGCATTATGGAAACAGATAAGAAATCTGGGATAGTAGTCAGCAAAGCAATGATTCAAGAAAGTGAAATTTTGGCAGCTCATGTTAGTGAAAAATCTTATTTTGGAGCAGAGATATCCAAGAGACAATACCTCTGAGCTGTGGAAAATTGTACATAACAATCATAAAGAACAGTTTCCCAACTTGTTCAAGCTAGCTATGCATATGCCCCTTCAGACACACAGCAGACTGTGAAAGGGGCTTCTCAACACAGAACAATAATCGTACACAGATAAGGAACAGATTAAGCTCAGAAACAATCAACAAATTATTGCTTATTCAACAAGAGGAGACATCTTTTGAGGATTTTTATTTCAATAGAGCTCTAACAGAGTGGAGCAGGAAGAAAGACGGATATTTAAGTGTTAGGTAAATATTGAACTATGGCAATTTCCTCCTTCCCCTCCCCCCTTTTTCTACTTCCCCCCTTATTTTGGTAACAAGGGGGGAGCTTCCCCCATTAGATAAAATCTTGGCAACATCTCTGATGGCTCAGATCACAAAGGGTCACCACCACAGTCGATCATACATTGTAAGCCAAAAGACAACAGGTATTTGTTCAGTTTGCTGAACCCACATCATGCAGGCACTCTCATGGATCAGCCTAACCCGCATAGTGTCACAAGTCACTCAATGTGCCCGATGCCCAGCTTAGTGCCTCAGTAAACACGGATGTAAATTCACTTCGTTCTCAAGCCTTTGCCACTCAAAGGGAGCATTTACTTACTGACTGTTTGGAAGTAACAGTATTGCCAATCAGGATGTTCTGTGAGCATGGTGAGCTGCCCCCTTAGACATTCTTCTCTAGCTACATCACAGATAGCACAGGAGACATTGGCATTGCCACATTCATACAGAGATGGACTGTTGGACTTCGCATCAATTTCTATCTTCCAACAAGCTGAACACAGCTTATCATATCCCACCCTGAATCCCACAGGACATGCATGGGTATCTGTCTCTAGAATGACCCATGTTTTAAACAGAGCTGCCCATCACACCCTGGCCAATGCCATCAAAGCAGCTACTAACAACTGGCAGAAAGAAATGCAGTGCTCACCACTTCCATCTTTCTTAAAGATCATCATAAAGCCAAGTTACAAGCACAGCCATTATCGTATAATCTCCTCATCAGTGGCAATGTTGAGGAAATCCGAAAACCAGCTACCAAAAAGACTGGTTTCTCTCAAATATAGCCTCAGCCACAGAGGAGGGATTTTCAGGGAAATCAACAAAAGGATTGAAAGGACTCCCCAAGGACACAGAGGACAGGGAAGCAGTCCTACTGACCCTATAACCGGTGAAGACCATAGTTCTCATGAACGAAAATGGGCAAGAGGCAGAGAGAAGATGATCACCATGCCAGCCACCCTATAACAAAATGTGACATCATTCTCATGCCACACTTGTCAGATATCCTGGTGGGGAGAAGGCTTCTATTCTTCACTACCAAATGGGAAAGTATTTGCCATGGCGATCAATGGACCCAGCAAGTGGTTTGAAAGGGACTCAGTAACACCTTCAGCGCACCTTCTCCATTGTCCAGGGTCCCTTTAGCTACAAATGTCCCCAACGACCCATTCAAAATAACAACTCTGCAGCAAGAAATCAACAACCCTCTCCCAAAAATTGTTGTAGAAATCGTTTGCAATGTAAATTCCCAGGGTTTTTATTTGAGACTGTTCCTGGTCCAAAAGGCCAATGGCATTCTTCGAACTGTCATAGACTTAAGTGCCCTCAATCATTTCATTTGTGCCCCACGGTTCAGGATGGAAACATCAAGACAGGTTTTAAATGCTGTTCAGGAGGGAGACTTCACAATCAATGAGGACTTACAAGATGCATATCTACATGTCCCCATTCACAAAGCTTCCAGGAAGTTCCTACAGTTTGCTTACAAAGACACCGCTTACCAGTTCAGGGCACTCCAGTTTGGACTCAACATCAGTCCTGGGTATTCACACGTCTGTTGGACAGACTAAATGGCCCATGTCAGGACCACCTCCACTGCAGTAACATCAAACTATCTGGATGACATTCTGCAAAAACATCAGGTGAGTCATATTTTGGAGCAAGACATGATATCCCTTGTCCCTCTCCTCCTCAGCCTTGGATTCCTTATCAACAAGGAAAAATCCGACCTCATACCAACTCAGTATTTTGTTCATCTCGTAATGGAGTTCATAACACAGATAAACAGTATGTCTTGCTCAAGAACGGGGATTTGAAAATCAGTACAATGGCGGTTTCATTGCTTACACAGGACAGTCTTTCAGCCCGAGAATTCCTTTGCTTACTGAGTTTGTTCAATGCGGCAGTGGCTTCATCGTCCTAGGTCGCCTTTTTATGAGACCATTACAAATAATTCTGTTGTCCCATTTTAGACTAAGACTTTGCCCCTTGGACCAACCTATAACAATCTCAACTCTCAACACATGTGAGGTTCCATCTCAGAAGATGGGACAACCTAAATTGGCTCACGTTGGGTGTTTCCTTGCAGGTACAACCACTGGAAATCACGGCCTGTATGAATGTGAGCAGAGAAGGCTGGGGTGCACACCTCCTTCCATCATTCCAGGAGGCCAGTGGAGTGTGGCCCACTCAGGATTATCTTTTGCACATCGACATCCTCGAGATGAAAGCCATACTGAAAACATTTCATTGGTGGCAGGAGGAGCTACATAGAAAGGGCATTCTCATTCTGTCCGACAACTCCACTGTGGTGTAATATCTCAGAAGGCAAGGGAGAACCAAGTCCTCAGACCTTTGGATTCTTATTTGGTATTTACTAAGGTGTTGTCTTCAGTGACAAATCCACGTACAAGTTCATCATATTCCATGCCGGCTATATGTATTAGCGGTCTCGCTGTCTCGGCAGAATCAGTTAATACAAATGGAATGGTCTCTTCATCCCTCAGTTTTCACTCGCATATGTGCCCGCTTGGATCAATCAATGGTGGATCTATTTACGACAAGGTGGAATGCAAAACTCCCAACCTTTAACTCACCAGTCTCGGATCTGAAGGCCTGGGCAGTCAATGTTCTTTACATAGATTGGAATGGTCTGGATGCACATGCTTACCCTCCAACACCTCTGATTCCAAAGGTTATACAAAAAGCAAGAGAATTGGAGTGTTGCCTCATCCTGATTGCTCCACTCAAGTGGGAAAAATTGTGGGTCAATGACCTGATAAATCTAGCAGCAGAAATCCACAGGAAATAGAGACATTTCCACATCTGCTCAAGCAACCACGATGGCAGGCATTTCATCTCAATCCAGAGCTTTTGAACCTGGATGTCTGGATCATATTAAACAAGCCCTCAAGAACAAACAGTTCTCTCAACAAGTGGTGGATAGAATTGCTTGAGCAAGATGGCCCTCCACTTTGAAAGTGTAGATAGGAAAATGGATCCCTGATCCAAACACTTGCTGTGATGGATGAGTGATATTACTGGAATTAGGTCAGAGGCCAAGCATCTATAAAGTACCATGTTATTCCAGATGCATTCATCTTAACTGCTGCCTTTATTTAAATTCTTAAAATAACTGAGTCATGTGACCCAGACTATATAAACTCTGCACCTTGTCAAACTGGTCATAATTTTAACGTATTTATGTTGGCTCGAAAAACAGAGCTGAACATTCTTCGAGGATATAGATAAGGGGGGGGGGGGGTAGATAAACATTCTATGGTCTATAGCACTGAACAACATCAGGTGGATACTTATACATGCTTGGCCTCCAGCCTAATTCCAATCCTGTCCCTCATCCATCACAGCAAGTGTTTGGATGAGAGATCCATTATTTTCATCAGGCCTCAAGCCTCTCCTGTATAAGTTGCATCTTTAAAGAGAGCTAACATAAACCAGAACTTGACACGATAGCATATTAACTATAATCTTGTGGCAAAAGCAACAAAGAGAAAGAAAAATTAGTTCGGTAAGTATTAGACAGTGAGAACAGTGTCACTGAAGTTTACATGTATGACACTTGAGGATTGGTCCAAACCACATAAATAATAATGTTTAAAATCTTTAGCAGAATGCCAGTCCTCTGTCTTCAGAATTTCCACAAGAGAACAGCCTCTCATGTATGCTGCAGAAACTGATGCAGAACAAAAAGAATGAGCCTTGAACACATCAGTGTTTATTCCAGACAAACACAGAACTTCTTTCAGCCACCTGGCTATTGTGCTGGTAGTAATGGCTTTAAAAGTATAAAAGGAAATAAAGACCTGGTCACTCTTCCTTATTGTCTTAGTCCTTTGTAAATAATGCAAGAGTGTTCCAACTGGACATAATTCTTATTTATCAAACTGCCTGATCTCCATAAGAAACGGAACTCCTGACTTGGAAGTTTTTAACAGATCTGTACAAATGAAGACAAGTTTATCATGGCGAATCTGACAATTTCTGATCTTTAGTGCTAACAAAGTCTGTGCTCTAGGAGCTATTGCCAAGGCAACTAATGCAACTACTTTCAAAGTCAATTCTCTAAGGGTCAATGTATGTAAAGGCATCCATGAAGCTAACAGCTTTAACACAAAAGAAATGTCCCAAGTAAAAGTATATCTAGGCTTAGCTGGACATCGTTGAAAAAACCCTCTCATAAATCTGGTGATAATGTTGGAAGAAGTACCCCAGGATATATTGATGATTTTCAGTGTCTGAAAGATTACTGATTTATGTGTATTCACAACACTGTGGGACTTTTTCATATTCACAAGAAAGGTCAAGTACGACATGAAGTCAACTTCTTTCGGGCAAAAGGGACAACAATTCTGGATAGAAGCCCAAAGGCACCTCTTCTTCCAGGTTGCATCATATTGCTTTCTTGTTCCTGAGTGCCAACTGTCTGTGATGATGTTGACAGCTATGTCTGGAAGGCCCCTATAACTGAGGCATTTCCGGATACTAATGCTCCAAGAAATCAAACACTGTAGTAATAACGGGAACCATCTTTGACTGGTCCAGTGGGAGACCACTATCAAAGCATTCTCTACCTTATCTTCAATAATCTTGTTGAAAACCTTCCCAATAATCTTAAATGGTGGAAAGATATATGTAACATGATCTGACCAGGACATTGAAAAAGCATTTGTATGACAAGCTCCTGGATCTGGTACCCAAGATACATATCTATCTAACTTAGCATTCAATCTAGAGGCAAAGAGATCAATATTAGGTTGTACCCATTGTCTGGATAATCGATTAAAAATTTCCCTTTTTAACATCCATTCTGTAGAATCTGAAAAATGTCTAGACTGATAATCTGCTATCAAATTATGTATCCCTGGCAAATGAAAAGCGGTAATATAGATATTTCTTTTTAAACACCATTCCCACATTTGTTTTGCAATATTATCCAAGACAAAGAAGTCATACCACCCATATTATTAGCATATGCTATTGCAGTGGTATTATCCGATTGTATGATGATATGTAAATCCCTGCTTGATGAGAACCAGGACTTCAAAGAAAATAAAACTGACAGTAGCTCTAAAATATTAATGTGGTAACCCATCTCCTCAAGAGACCATCTTCCCCCAATAGATTTACTCCCAAGTAACACAAACATCCCCCCATCCAACATTAGATGCATCAGTTTGCACCCTAATAGCAATGGGATCTTGTCTGATTTTATAAAAATTTTTAGTATCAAGATTATTGTACCACCAATTAAAATTAGCAATACTGGTCCAAGAGAAGCAAACTGATTCATCATAACCACCATGAAGATGCAAACCTTCCACTTTATCCTGTTCTAAACTTCTGTAGTGTAAAGGGGCTTCTAACACTGCTGGGAAGGCATTGACTAGAAGTCCAATGAAGGAGGCTAATTCCTTGATTTGAACTCCCTTCTGATGCAAAAGACCAGAGGCTAACTGCCTTATTTTTTCTACCTTCTCACTTGGGAGAAACATTTAAAGAGAACAGAATCAATCAGGTACACAAAAAGGTTATCCTCTGAGCAGCGATCAGACATGATTTGTCATAATTGATAGTAAAGCCCAGGGACTCTTACTTCTGTAACATTGAGTGTGCATTCTCTAAGCACATCCATCTGTCTGAATTAATATTTAACAAGTTATCAATATAATATAAACATCTGATACCCACCATTCTGAAAAAGGCAAAGACTAGTTTCAAAATCTTGGTGAAAACCTGTGGCACGGAGGACAGGCCAAATTATACAATGTGCCATTCCAAAAAAAACTTTAAATATTTTTGACTTGTTTCATGAATGGGAATACTAAAATAAGCATTCTTCAAGTCCAAAGAGGTGAAGAAATCATTCTTCTGAATCAACTCCAAAACAAAAGAGAAAGTCTCTTGCTTAAAGTGTTTATATTTGACAAAATTGTTCAAATGCTTCAAGTTAATAACAGGATGAAACTTGCCATTATGTTTTGGAACCAGAAAAATATTTGAAAGAAACGGATACCTTTCATTTACAGTCGGCACAACAGCACCTTTCGCTAAGAGTTCTAAAACCTCTGTGTCTACCAAAACATTTTTTGCTTCCAAACAAAGTATTTGATATGGCGATTTCTGCTGATGAGGTAATTTATCAAATTCAACCCTATACCCCTGAACAGCCTCTAAAATCCACTGGATAGTCAAAATCTTCCATGCATTGAAGCAAGACATTACTTTTTGCCAGTTACTCACCCCAGACTTACAGCCCTGGTTTTTCTCTTATCTGATGGATCCAGATTTGGGGGGAGCTGTCGCCAATGGAAATGGTGCTTTTCCCCCATGGCCTGCACCCAGAGTTGCGTGCTCATATCTATATGTGGTAGTGTGCTGTGATGACATGTAGGGATGTTGCCTAACATTCCCTCAGGAGAAACCCCTGCCTCTAACTGGCCCACCTGGCCATGGTCTACTGGAAACCAAAAAAGGCCCCGTACCTCTTCTGTTCTGGTAACCAGAAATTTTTTTAAAGCTACGAGACTGGTAAGAATTACGACCGAACTTCACCCAGTTTCACATTTTTTAATTTCCTTTGAAACATCATCTCCAAACAAGAAATTTTATATTGGGGTTGTGAGATTGCAAATGTTAGAATATTTAGTTTTTAGAAATGGTCTGAGCATATATCATTGTCTAAATGAAATATTGAACTGAACCTGCCCCAAAAGGGTAACTGCATCTGAAATACACCTTTTCACTTCGGGTGTTTGTGAGACAAAGGGCTTAAGGATATTAGCAAGCTAAAGAATGGGCAACAGACCAGTTGACAGCAAAGACTGAATATCTTGTAAACTCTTGTAGGTAGTCTGAACACATTTGAACCTAGTTAATTCGGTCCAAATTTCTTCGATTACTCTGAGAGGACACAAGTTTTCACAATTTTGTGGTACTTTGTACCTGTCAAATATGTCATTCAACATACATTGGCTTGTGCAAGCAGTGTTGATTAGGTCAGCTAGTGATGGGTTAACATTCTCGACCCTTTCTGGCACCTTTAATTTTGGCAACTTCTACATAATATCAAAATCACTACAAGGCTTATTGTGAGCAGACTGAAATGCAAACAATGCTCCAGCCAACTTTTGTCAAAGCTGCTAACCTGGTCATCGTACTGATTGTATTCATCAAAGAACAGCCCACACCGGGTTCAATATCGCCCAAGTTATCTGTCTCATTAGGCTCGGTGCCTACAATCTGTTCATTTTCAAATGGAATAGCAATAAAATCTGGCTGTGTGTAGGTAACACCTAACATGCTGCTGAGTTTTCGAACATCGTCCTGTGAGAATTTATTCAAATCAATTATGTTTTTTGGCATTTCTGGTTGCACTGGAATGTCTCAGCTGTCATGGCTTTTTGCTTTACTTTCCGACGAACAAGTCACCAACTTCAGTTTTTGTTTCGGTTTTTTGCTCTGCACAATGTCACTGGGTTAAAAACCCGAGAATTCTCCATCACTGGAGTTAAGCAATGAAAGGACATTGTCCTTTCTCTCTTTTATCTTAGAGGTAGCCAATTTCCTTCACAGATACACCAGAGCTCAAAGGCCAAGCACGTGAACTTTGTTCACAGCTCAAAGAATTTCAAAACCCTAAAGAAAGAAAAAATAATGACAAATAAAACCAAATGGAGAAACGACAATGCTGCTCTAATGCATTAGAGAACAAGCAAGCAGTAGGAAAATTCTCAACAACCAAATTTATCACATGTAGATATAGCTACTCTTGCTCCAACGTATGCTGTGATACGCACAGGTCACTCTCAGCGGTCTGCACTGAAATAATTATGACCAGTGTGACAAGGTGCTGAGTTTATATAGTCTGGGTCACATGACCTGGTTATTTTTAGAATTTAAATAAGGCAGCGGTTAAGATGAATGCATCTGGAATAACATGTTACTTATACATGATAGGCTAGAGATCTGATGAAAATAATGGAGAATCTTCACACAGTGGTGTGAGCAAGAACACATTGCACCACTAAATGCATCCATATCTCAGATAGCTAACTTCCTACTGTGACTATTTGACAAGAAACATTTAGCACCAATCACAATAAAAGGCTATTGTTCCACGATCTCCAACATGCTTCATCATCATGGAAGAGAGGATATCAGACAAAACAAAGACCTATCTGATCTTCTGTCAGATTTCGATTTCACATGTCCAAAGGTGTTGGCTCTTTACCCAAAGTGGAATCTATAATGGGTACTAACCTGGCTGAATCAGGCACCATTTGAAGCACTCTTGAGGGCTTCATTGGTTCACATCTCACATAAGACCAGCTTCCTACTCACACTAGCGATGGCAGGCAGAATCAGCAAAATACATGCTTTATCAGTTGACCCAAACTACTTGCAGTTCGACAGGATGGGTCAGTGTCACTCATGATGGCCCCTGCTTTCATTGCCAAGAACAGGCTCCCACTCATGGGAAATCAGGCTTTTGTGGTGAAACCCCTGTCTATTCTGGACACTTCATCTCAAGGTCATCTGCAGGACCCAGTGAGAGCTCTGAAGTGGTACCTGAAAAGGACTGAGCCAGTGCATCGAGGGAGATCCTGCTTCTTCTTACCTCTCAAAGAGGGAAAGGACGACATATAAGTGCAGGCACTTTCATCCTGAATAAAATGGGTTATCCACTCCACATATTGTGAATTCACCAAGATCAAATAAAATTGCTACACATCTCAGATCATGAAGTTAGGACAGTCGCAAGAAGCATTGCATTTGAGTGAACCTGTTCCCTAGCTGACATTATCCAAGCCATGGGATTGAAGTCAGGGTCCACTTTCTCCAGCTTTTACCTCAGAGATCTTTCATCCCAAAAGGCTCAGCTCGACCTGGTGGGGCCTATCACCATGGCACAACAGGTTACCTTCCTGATCATTTGTCAGCTTCCTAAGGATGCAGCTTCATGATTTCCATTGGATTTGCGGGAGTGAAAATGTTCCCTTTTCAGAAGCTGCTCCCCGGTGTATGGAGGCCATTCTCCAGCCGGGTTATCTATCTGGAAGCTGCCTCACATACCTTAGGGGACTGGAGATGGCCTCTCCAGGGAAAGGGGATGTAACTCCCTCCACCTCTTACCTATTCTCCTAAGGCATTATGATCGGGTAACATATATGAAGAAGAAACCTATTTTTTTCTAGTAAAATATGTTTCTTCGATAATACTTACCCGATCATAATACACATACACCCTCCCAGCCTCCCGCAGTTACATTGATATAGAGAACATGCACTCCACTCCAGTAGTAACTGAAGTATTCATGGGATTTGGCGCCAATCCCTATATCAAGGGGAGATCACTCTAACTGGCACCAATGTGGGCAGATAACTTTTAGCTTCTTAGCTAAAATGTTTTAGCCTGTTTAGTGTTGGATTTGTGAGGTAGTCGTAGTTCTCCTAAGGTATTAGGATCGAGTAAGTATTATCAAAGAAATATATTTTACTAGAAAAAAATTAGTTTCTCAACATTTTGTATAGCTTGAAAAATAACTTTTTCATAATAATGCTTCTAAATTATAAGAACAAATTAATTTTTAGCTTGATTTATATTAGAGAAAAATTAGTGTAATGGTATACTTGATAACTGTGACTTTTTTCTGTTTCTTTTCTTTATGTGACATTGTTTTTATGTGACTTTATTTTCATGTGACTTTTTTATCCATTAGTTTTTTCCAGTTACTTTTTTTCCTGGATCTAAACAGAGGACATATGGCAAAATTGCAGAATTTATAACTGAATTTTACCAAATCAAAAAATGATAATATATTGATTCATACCCATACTGGTCCTTTCTAGCCTTATATGTTTTAACTTGCACTGAATTTTTTTTTACTGAGATTTTATAAAACTGTAACCACAGAACAAAGAAACACAACAACTCAAATAACAATAGCTCATACTATGTGCAAAACCTGTCAGTAGAGTACACTGTGTATCCAGGAGTGTCCATTATCTACACATCACCTTTAATGTACTGCACAAAGACGAGTTGTGTTAGACTAGGCTTTTCCATATATATATATATATATATATATATATATATATACACATCCATGACCATATACAAGGTATAAAAAAATGTCTGATTTCCATAATTTAACATTTACAATTTATGAAAATACACATATTTCAAATTACAAACACAACAGGTTCAATTTTCACACATATCCTTAGCAGTTGTCAATTCATACACATATTGAAAAGATGGTACATGTACTGGTAATTTACAAAGTTTTATATGTTTTGTAGGACTTGATTAAATATAGTCCAAAGAATGATAAACTTACAGATTCTTAGCACTATATGAACTGTGATGAAATTTGTAAGCATTTATTCTTGGTTTGCAGTGAAGTTTAAAGTGTTTTTGAAAAAGAAAGTGTCATTTAGATATTAGATAATATTCTGTATTATGGAGGCAAAACATAAGATGGGCCAATAATTATTGGCAGATAGATATTCAGATAGATAATCAAAAATGACTAGGTCTCTTGTATGAATGAAAAGTCTAATTTATGAGTGGTAATCAGACTTAGTCATCTCCTATATGATATGTACTCACTTATAAGTTGATTTGTTTTTACTGAAAATTCAATTCAGGCAGAGTAGGGGTCATCATATAAGCATAACATACAAAAAATGTGATAAATCTAGGGGTAATATTGGAAACACTAGATGTGTGCAGTACATACAAAATACTGTCAATTAAAATATTTTTGTTTTCATACCATTATTCCCATCCAGAAATGTATATATAGTATGCACTTTGTTTATCCATTTTCATTATGGTATTCATTACACAATACTTGTATCTACATTTATTTGGATTTTAATAATTTGAAAATATTAAATTAAATATTACTTACTGCAAAGTGAAGTGTCCATCAGTATTGTTTACCATGGGTGTTTACGAGTAACTACATTGCTTCCATTTTCGTGCATGTCCAAACAGCCCGTATTTATATTGTTTTTTTATTTGCTGTATAAATACTATTTGTGTTTGATGCAATAAAACTTTTAATTTGATTTGTATTTATCTTTTTCATCAGCCAGATCTAATTCCATAGTGATATTTCCTAAGTTATTTGCCAGTACACATGTTACAATAAACCTTTACCTTGTAAAGGCAGCACCCACTTTGTTTTCTCAGTAGGCAACTCCTTTGATAGAGCTGTGAACGTGATATATGTTCAGTGCCCAAGTATAGTCCTATATTCAGTTAAATGTGGGTGCTACTTTTGAGCAATTTAACAAATCCCAGTGAAAGTCTGACCTTAGTCCCTTAGCTTGTAAAGGAAGCACCTGCTTTGTTTTCACAGTTGAAAATCCTTTGATTAAGCCACAAATTTTATATTTGTCTAGTGTCAAGTAGAATCCTCTATCCAATTAACTGTGGGCACATTTTTTAATTCTCTGTGATCATGCCGCACAGTTGACACCTGCTCAGGTGCAGTGATCCTTTAATGAGATTTTACAGTCTGTATGATCAATGTGTCCCTTACAGAGCCCAAATTCGGTCTCTACATAAATAATGGTCCTTTAATCTGAATCCTGTGTTATGTCACTTATCGTGTGCCTTGTCACATGGATGTCGTACATCCTGAATTGCTGAACTTAAGTAGTTTCACCAATATGAGGAAAAGGAAAAAATGCTTACGATGGAGCATTCAGGTTAAAAGTTATAGACCTTGAAGAGAAGCATAACAACTGTCACAGAACATGAATTTGGTTTGTTTATTTGTCCAAAGTGAAACTTTGATTCACTGATAAGTCACCCCTTAGAGTGATTTGATTTGCATCCTGACCTATAAGAGGGTTAAAGAGAAATAAGCTTTCTGCAGCCTTTCTCAACTGAATTTAAAGTTTTTTATTTTTATTGACTTGAATTCAACAACTTTTATGATTTCTACAGCTTTTCGAAATGTGTCATTAACCATAGAAGTCTATGTGAGTTTTAGGAATGGCAACTATGTATGGCCAGATACTGTAGATACATATATGTGTCTGTTGTTTGTTTACAATAGTAAATTTGATATAATTAATTAGTAGTATGGATAAATATTCTGTTGACTGATTATGTTATTTGTACCATCAGGTTTTCACAGATAATGAAGAAAGGCCTGGTGAAAGAAGGATATACTCCATGATATTTGACAATAAACATGAGCGTCTTCTGACAGGCTCAAGCGTGATAGATGCATGGCCTCTTACACGGGCTGTCCAAGATACAATGCAGGTTCCACATACCCATGATCGACCGATTAGCCAGGTACTGTCTACCTCTTTGTTTTAGAGTTTGCACAAAACTGTAGTACTACATTAGGAATGAATTTTCTGCAGTGGTGATTCAAAATTTTGGATTCATTACAACTAAGACAGCAAAATATTTGATAGTTTTATTTCCTCTTTGATAACATGAAATTCAATCAGTCATTCTTTTGAGGCATGTTCATAATAGTGTCCTGAAGTTTGAGTAATCCTCTAGTGTAAATCTAAAGTACCATATATATTCACTTACAAATCGGATGCAACTGCAAACTGCATAGATCCAGATCTGCCATCGCATAATGCACCAGGAGATATGGGTTTATGCAGTTTTTTAGGAGCAATCAATGGTATGAAAAATTACACTTTTAACTGATATTTCTGCAAATTTAGAAGAGTGGAAATGATAGTATTAAAAAACCAAAATCTTATTATTCTCAATTTAATCATTCAACATTCAAAAGAGACATTAAAGTGAGTTATTTTAAAGACCAGCAATTGGTTATTGGTACTGTTTAAAATGGACTATATCAGGCCTACACTTAGCAATGGATTTTGGTCAACAGCAAGTGTCTCGATACACCTCTCCCTTGATAGCTCATGCACTATGGGGTCCATAAACATAGACTGCAGCATAAGTGAGGGTCTGAGATACTGAGGGACCTCTGAAAAATTAAATATGGGAAGGATATCAACAGGGAGAAGAGAGGGGGGAGGGTTATATGGTTGAAAACTTGTTTTATTATCATGTTCAGAATAATTGTCAATAAATAGTTTTTTCTAATGAACTTTGTTGCTTTTCCGTAACAATTACCTTTATTTTTAAGATTGCCAATTCTTGAAAGACCATTAAAAACAATCCTCCATGAAGTTTCAAAGACACATCACATGTGTACTTGCAAAAATATTGTGTATTATGTCACTGCTTTTTGCATGTGAATGTGGATACATTCTAGTGGTATTGTTGATTCAGCACAGAACTAGAGTTCATTTTTTCAAAAAAGATGAACCATTATTTCAAGAAACAACGATGTTGAAACACAAAGTTGTGTTGTTTTATCAGTGAAATATTTAGACTGTAATTTCATTGCAAGTAATCATGAAAATTCTGAAACTTTTCGAGTAATCCTCTGAGTTCCAATTTGGGAGTTTAAGCTCACAACAAACTCTGGATCACGCTTCTCCATAATGAACCCCATCTATGAAACTAAGCTTTTCATGCAGCAAGTATGCCTTTCACTTGTTTGCCTTGCTATCCTTGATCACATTTGTGATTGATTAGGATAAACCACTGATTAATGTTAGATACTTTAATGATGTTACTTACATAATAATATTTAAAACAATGTTTGATTAGTCAGTTGAAATGAGTTATCTTGACACACGACTGTGACCTGTCGGCTCTTATACAGGTTGAATTTGCATGCCTTTTATGGTTTTTATTCAACCCCTTTAATATATTTAATATAAAAGACATAATTTAATTGATAATACAAAGCAGGTCTACTTTTAATTAATTGTAACAATGCAACAAACACTTATGCAAGTCACAGATCAAACACATATGGCATTAATTAGGTTCTTATGCGAATGCTCGTGGGCATCACTTTGATGGTTGATTAACACTTTTCATGTTCAAATACAAGAGGGCATATCACATTTATGATGATTACACAGAAACTGAGTCAAAAGATAAAACTAAAACACAAATTTCACTTGACAAGACTTATTTAATTAGTATTTATTTCTTAAAGTGTTGCCACCAGTAGGCATTACCAGCATTTTCATTGATCAATATTTTGTCGTATATTGTTATTTACAGTGTATTGAGATTTTTTAAAAAAGAAAATTGAACAAAATATATAACTTCTTATTAAAAGTTGCAAATTTCATGATGTTGATTCCAAATTTCTGAGCACTAACTGCCGTTTCTGACAATACAATGAGCAATATATCAAGGTTTCATTTACCAATTATGATTTTTTTCATGTTCAGCAAATAGGGACCTATTATTTTAGTATTTTCATAAGAAAAAAATGGGATCCACACCTGCCAACATGTTGATTGCAAAATAAATCACCTGTTCGCAGTTAATTGCCATTTGCTACATTTCATTCAACCATCATATTTGTTTTGCCCATTTTTAACTACAGTGACACCTACCTCAGTCAAACTTCCATATAAAGGACACCTGCTCATCAAGGACAAAATTTAAGAGCATTTAAGTTGGCTGCCATATTTAACATCAATCTTGTCCATAAAGGACAACATTTACATACCACTTAAATTTACTGCCATATTTAACATCAATCTAAAGGACACTTGTCCATAAAAGACAACATTTACATACCACTTAAATTTACTGCCATATTTAACATCAATCTAAAGGACATTTGTCCATAAAGGACAACATTTACATACCACTTAAATTTACTGCCATATTTAACATCAATCTAAAGGACACTTGTCCATAAAAGACAACATTTACATACCACTTAAATTTACTGCCATATTTAACATCAATCTAAAGGACATTTGTCCATAAAGGACAACATTTACATACCACTTAAATTTACTGCCATATTTAACATCAATCTAAAGGACACTTGTCCATAAAAGACAACATTTACATACCACTTAAATTTACTGCCATATTTAACATCGATCTAAAGGACATTTGTCCATAAAGGACAACATTTACATACCACTTAAATTTACTGCCATATTTAACATCAATCTAAAGGACACTTGTCCATAAAAGACAACATTTACATACCACTTAAATTTACTGCCATATTTAACATCGATCTAAAGGACACTTGTCCATAAAGGACATTTGCATACCACTTAAATTTACTGCCATATTTAACCTCTATCTAACAGACACATGTCCATAAAGAACAATATTTATATGTTCCTTAAGTTGGCTTCCATATTTAACATCAATCTAAATGACACCTGTCCATAAAGGACAACATTTACATAGCCTCAAGTTTACTGATAGATTTAACCTCCATCTAAAGGACACCTGTCCACAAAGTCCAACATTTACATATGGTTTACTGACAGATTTAGCTTTTATCTACAGGACACATTTTCATACAAGACCAAGTGTATTATTCTGTTTAATGTCCTTAATAGACAGGTTTCATTGTATAGCTGTCATAAAAAGAACAAAAACTTTATGGCTTGTAGCTCTTTGTCAGATAATAGTAAAAAGTGCCAGAATGTTACAGCCTATAGCTTGTTGTTATATAATAGTACACATATGCAGTGCCGGAACTTTACAGCTTATAGCTGTTATAAAATAGTACACAGTACCAGAACTTTACAATCTATGGCTCTTAGTTATGTGATAGTACATGGTGCCAGAACTTTAATTCCAGCAGTTCTTTGTCATGTAATAATACTATGTGCCAGAATGTTACAGCCTATAGCTGTTACATAATAGTACATAGTGCCAGAACTTTACAGCTCTTAGCACTTTGTCATATAATAGTACATGGTGCCAGAACTTTACAGCCTATAGCTCTTTGTTATATAGTAGTACACACTGCCAGAACCTTACAACCTATAGCTCTTTGTCATATAATAGTATACACTGCCAGAACCTTACAGCCTATAGCTCTTTGTCATATAATAGTACACACTGCCAGAACTTTACAGCCTATAGCTCTTTGTCATATAATAGTACACACTGCCAGAACTTTACAGCCTATAGCTCTTTGTCATATAATAGTACACACTGCCAGAACTTTACAGCCTATAGCTCTTTGTCATATAACAAACAGTACACACTGCCAGAACTTTACAGCCTATAGCTCTTTGTCATATAATAGTACACACAGCCAGAACTTTACAGCCTACACACAGGGCCAGAACTTTACAGCCTTGGTAACACACAGTGCTAGAACCTTTACAGCCTAGATACATTGCTAGAACCAGTGGTTCCCAAACTTTTTTTTATTGCAACCCTAAATACAATCTTTTGCAACCCAAAATGCAGTACCAATATAGGGTTGCAAGGGTCCTCATGACCCTCATTTGGGTCATGACCCGGGGTTTGGGAACCACTGCTTTACAACCTATAACTCTCTGTCATATAATAGTACACAGTGCCAGATTGTATTGGTAATGCATCAGTTGTTTAATTCTTTTGAGGTGATTCAGATTTAAATGCAAAAAAATGAAATAAAAATATTGCTTAAATATGTTGCTTTGATTGCAAAATAAACTAATGATGGTTGTGAGATACAGTCATCTTAGATACAGCGAAATCTGCTTTTAATTAATGGACACCTCCATGTGAAAGATACCTGTTCATATAGGAGAACATTTATAAACCCATCTTATTTTACTTACATATTTAGCCTTTATATAAAGAATACATCTCCACAGAGGACAAAAATGTGCAATCCCATGAGTGTCTTTTGTGGAAAGATTCCCAATATCTTATTTATTTTTTTACAACAATACAGACATAGAAGCAAGGTGAATACCATTGATACACTCTTTAAACATTGAATAATGTTTTCTAAAAATGTCCAGTTTGCAGAATTATGTTCTTTACATCCATGTCTCTAAATGTTTTAACTTAGAAAAAAAATCAGAACAATGGAGATTAATATTTTGAAGAGAAAATCATTATTTAAGAGATCCACTAGTTGTCTATCAGCTTGTTGATTTTATCTCAGTGTGATTTTTGAAAATTCTACTATGCCAAATATATTTTGATGCCACATACTGATATTATATGATAAATGCTAATTAGCCTACTTGTTTTTTGCAGATTTTATTTAATAAAGACCTTGGACAGATTATAACAGTTTGCACAGAATCAGTATTAAAGGTAAATTTGCACAGAATCAGTATTAAAGGTAAATTATTCATGTCATAATTTATGTTATTTTTGTTCTTTATTGGTACATCTGACAGCATTTGCAAAACATCATGACATCATTCTGAGTGAAGTTTAATTAGAGACCATAATTATAAATGAAATAATAATTTGTATTAGTTTTCTTACATTTTTTCTTTATTGATAACTTTTACAGTATTGTAATCTAACTAATCTGTTGTAATTTTGTACTTGAACTCAAATGAAATGTGAGAAACAAGTGGGATTTACCTATCGGGTATGTGAGATTTTGCTCATTTCTCCATGATCTTTTTCTAAAACTTATGTTAAAAATAATCACATTTAATATTTCATGTCTCACTTCCTTTAACCTAATAGTGTAGAGCATCATGGTATCTGGCCTTCAAAATGATTTTTAATCAATGGCTATTCCTAAAGCCTCAGTAAAAGAACATTTCTTTGTTGTTTTTTTTTATAACCTGAAACAAGAAGTTAGATTAGTCAGCATTCATAGAATATGTTAAAATGTAAAGTCTTCCACTGCCTACTAGTGGCTTGTAAGGGCAGATCTTATCCTGGCTACTATAGAATGAAGCACTGTATAGTACAAGACACTCTCTAGATGGGATGCCAATTCATCATGGGTTAGACAATTTCAGACTAACTCTTTGCATCATGCACTGCCTATGAGCTTGAAGTGTCCTAAAATGTACAAGTGGAATCATGACTGTGCCTGTGTTGATACTGTGTATATGATATATTGTAGGTATGGGAAATGGATACAGGGAAGCTGGTATATACAATCCCAGAATGCCATGGAACTAACATTGAAGTCACAGCAATTACTCTTGACTCTTCAGGATATCGCCTAGCAACAGGAGCATTCAATGGTAACTCAATTTGTATATGATTTTTAAAAAAAATTTACACAAAGAAATTGTATACAGATAAAACAGGGCTTGAATAGGAATTAGAGTCTCATTCCAAAGAAATCATCAGGTAAGCATAGGACATTATAGCAAAACTATTTATAAAAAAGAATGCTCACTTAATTGCGACAAAGTGCAGTGGGTGTGATAGAAGACAGAATTGCAAGACCAAAGGAGGTTTCATTCCAGGACTTTCTTAATTTTTTCAAATAAGCTATCTGGTTGTGTATATACAGAACAGTAATGTCATTTATAATATTGATCAGTCTTATGCATAGTTGTGGGGTAGAGAAATCCCACTAGAAAGGCCAGCAGTCATATTGCAGTAGCAAGGTCTTGCCAGTTGGTTTGGTTAGGTGGGAAAAGTTCTTGCAAACTGGTCATCAGTGGATGAATATTTAATTAGCAAAGTCATGAAAATTAATACAATGGTCCCCTCTTATAAGGCCACCCCTTCTGCAGCAGGAAAGTGGCCTTATAAGAGGGGTTGGGCTGCTAGAGGGGTATCACACCAGTGTGAGTAATAACTGCATATAAAGTATGAAAGGCATAACTAATTTTTAGCTCTACTGGTCATAGATGGTCTGTTGTCCATCATCTGTCCATCCATTAGCACACATTTGCTATTGCTACTCCTCCTGATATACTTGGAGGATTGCCTTGAAACTATTCACACACATTCATTCTATAGTCTAGTTGGTCCTAAATGAAAATGGTGCTGCTTGGACATCCAATATGGCCACCACAGTAGCCAGGTTGAAAATCTTATTATAGCTACTTCTCCTGAATGGATGGTCATATCAGCATGGGGTTTTCGCTAAAAGACTTCTTATGATGTCTAGTTGGTCCTAAATGAATATGATGCCACTCTGATGTCTGAAATGGCCACCACAGCAGTCATCTTGAAAATGTTTTTATCACTACTCCTCCTACATGAATGGTCATATCAAAATGGGCTTTTTTACAAAAAGACTTCTTATGATGTCTCCTCTTGAATGGATGGTCATATCAACATGGGGTGTTTGCTTAAAGACTTCTTATGATGTCTCCTCTTGAATGGATGGTCATATCAACATGGGGTGTTTGCTTAAAGACTTCTTATGATGTCTCCTCTTGAATGGATGGTCATATCAACATGGGGTGTTTGCTTAAAGACTTCTTATGATGTCTAGTTGTTCCTAGATACAAATGGTGCCGATCTGACGTCCAATATGGCAGCCATCTTGAAAATCTTGTTATTGCTATTCCTCCTGAATGGATGGTCATATGAACATGGGGTTTTCACTGAAAGATTTCTTATGACGTCTAGCTGGTCCTAAGTAAAAATGGTGCTGATCTAACATCCAATATGGCTACCATGGCATCCATCTTAAAAATCTTATCACAACTCTACTTGAACAGAAAGTCATATTGATGTGGAGTTTTCACCAGAATTCTTATGATGTTCAGTTGGTCTTAAATGAAATGGTGCCAATCTGACATCCAGTATGGCTGCCACAGCAACCATCTTGAAAATCTTGTTATTACTACTCCTCCTGAATGGAAAGTCATACCTTGAAAATACTGTTATCTCTACTCCTCTCCAAATGAATGTCTATATCAACATGGGGTTTTCATCAATATACTTCTGATGATACCTAGTTGGTCCTAAATGAAAATGGTGCCAGTTGTACATCCAATATGGCTGCCATGACAACTGTCTTAAAAATGTTGTTGTCACTACTCCCCCTGAATAGATGATCATTATGACATGGGGGTTTTCACCAAAAGACTTCTAATGATGTCTACTTTGTCCTAAATGAAAATGGTGCCAAGCTGACATCCAATATGTGTATCATCTTGCAGTTTGCTGGCAAAAGAAAGCATTTTGCAGAATGTTTGTTATGTTCTCTTATTCATATTGCTGTTATTAAATAGGATCTTTACGTATCTGGGACTTTGGATCAGGACAGCTGATCAAGAAACGGGATGGCCGTCCCACAGATGAGGACCTGAGCATTTCAGGCCTGGTGTACTCACTTCTGGAAAATGATAGAGTCCTTATTGCCTCAGGCTGGAACAATAAGATCAAGATATTTTTGGTGAGTAAAAGAAAATAACATTTTTATGTGTTTGGTACAAATTACCAATTTATCAGACTCAAAATTATTGTTTGATTAGCATACAAGTCCCCAACATTTTTTCAGGTTATTCCTACTTACATTCATGTTTGAATTCCTTGTATAGTAATAACAATTTTCAAAAATTTTCAAGACTTACTTCATTGTATGTTACTAGGACAATCTTAAAATATGTCAGAATCAAGTAAATATTTCTAAGTTATGCTTGCCCAAAGTTTCTTTGCATTTTCAAATATGTCTTTTTTAGCCTTGTATTTCGATAATTGTCCCAGAAAATATGATGTGTTGATACCTTTAATATTGACTGTAATATTTTCTTTTACCTGTTGTTCTTCTATGTTAACTCAATAAGGGTCAAGTCAGATAAACTTTTTCAAATGCTATGAAGTTTTAGATGGATCCAGTGGTTGTTGGTAATCTCTAGTTTTATTGCTGAACCAAAGATTTTTCCTTTTTAAAAAGTTGCAAATAAAACTCCTCCTTTAAAGACAGGGTCCATAAATATGAACCATGACATAAGCAAACGCATGACATAATGAAGAAGACTCTAATTTTGGTTGATGTTTGTGGCAGAGAGAGCGTGCTAGCAGCTTTTGTGGATACATGAGAATTACAATCTTCATTTTCCTTCACAAATATTTGTCTAATGGGTTTTAATATTATGGATTTTAGATCTTGAGAAGTAAATTAAAGTCAATAAATTGATGACATACTTCTAGTACAAATCAACTCCATGTAGTTTTCTACTAATAAATACAGTTGGCATGCAGCAGTTGCATGGTACCAGAACACTAAATTGAGATCAAAAGTAAATCGACCCAATAAAATAGCAAAGACCAAAAACACCTCTCTCTCTCGATAATTGGTAAATGAAACTTTGATATAGCACTTGTTTTATCATTGAAAACCGCACTGAGTGCCCAGAAATTTGAATCAACATCAAATGAAATTCACAACTTTTATTAGGATGTGATATATTTTTTTAAATTTCTTTAAAAAAAAAATTCTCAGTACACTATAAATAACAATATTCGATGAAATTTTGATCCATGTAAGTGTCAGTAATGCCTACTGGTGGCAATACTTTAAGAAATAAATAAGTTTTGTCAAGTGAAATTCGTGTTTTAGTTCTATCTTTTAATTTGGTGTCAGTGTAATCATCATAAATGCGATACACCCTCTTGTAGTTCAATGTGAAAAGTGTCAATCTATGTGTCACAGCTATGTCCACGAGTGTTTCTGTGAGAACCTAATTAGTGCTGACTGTGTGTTGATCTCTGACTTGCAGAAATGTTTGTTGTATTGTTACAATCAATTAAAAGTATACCTGCTTTGTATTATCATATTAATTACATCTTTTGCATCAAAGCAAATTAAAGGGGTGGAATTAAAAACAGCTACAAGGCATGCAAATCCTATCTGCATAAGAACTAGCGGTCACAGTAGTGTGTCAGATCAACTCATTTAAAAATGACTAATTGAACACTGTTATAAATATTATTATGTAGGTAACACAATTAAAGTATCTAACATAATTAGTAGTTTATCCCACTAATTCACAAATGTGATCAATGATCAAGGGGAGCAAGTGAAAGGAGTGCTCAGTGCATGGAAGACTTTATTTCACAGATACAGTTAATTATGGAGAAGAGAGTTTAATGTTTGTAGTGAGCTTAAAATTCTTGAATCGGCACTCAGAGGTTTGCTCAAGGATGAGCAGAAATTCACTATAATTACTAGCAATGAAATCACAGCATCAATATTTTATTAACAGAATAATATTTTTTAAAATTGAGTTTCGATGTTGACGGTTGTTGTTTCATGAATTAAATGTCCTTAGTTTTTGAGAAAAGGAAATCTTGTTTTGTTATGAATCAATAATAACACTTCAATATATCCACATTCTCATGCAAAAGCTGTGACATAATACACAATGTTTTCGTAGATACATGTGTTGTGTGTTGAAACTTCATGGAGTAATGTTTTTATGCTGGTATGTTCATTTATTTCTCTTTTATTCACCATCTGTATTAAAAGATATTGAGAAATTTTAACATTTCAAATATATGGATATTGGATGTTCTGTATAATTGGACTTTTGCAGAACAGAGTCTTACTTTGTCATTTTCAGTCTCTTATTTTCCTGGTCAGATTTTAAAAAATGTATCCATAGGTTTTGCCATGTTATAAGCAGGTTTGCAAGTTATCTGGGTGTTGATTAATGAGGGATAGATATAGTGGCAACTTAAGAAAACCATACTTTACATTTGTATCTATAATTATTCATACACCCCAAAAAAGTAATAATTTAAAGTGTAGAAAAATGTCACAGAATACAGTACAACATTTTGAGGGTATTGGCCATATTAAGAGAATGCATTATTTCATATTTTTTGTGTGTATTAGGTATTCTAGATTTAATCTGAAATATCTTCATTGACAGGACACAAATGAAAACTATGATTTGCCTGTGATTAGAGAGTTTAATGATGTATATTACTATGGGCCAAAGTTGACAGGGGACCCTTTCAGAACCACCCCACTGCCTGATATTGGAGAAAGCATCTCACCCAAGTCAACAAGCAGAGGAGGTTCTCAATTATCACACCGCTCAGGAGATATGCCCGGCATCATGAAAAAGGTGCACATGTTTTGTCTTGCCTGCATTAGCAAGTGGGTGAAACATAGTTACAATAGTTGTCATTGTCATGTTAAGCTTCTGCATTCAAGTTTTTGCAAGTCAGATATAGTGGGGATACATTAGTGTTGGTGGCAATGGCATTGTTGTCATCTTTATGATTCTATGTTATAGGTATCACTTTTCTGAAGATGTCATTGTTGTTGTCATTGACATAGGCATCAACATTAGGTTTTTGCATTGAGCTCAGTTTCTTTTTGGCACTATTGTATGTATGGTCATAAAGCTTAATGGGTGTATTCATTGTGGAGGGTTCTGTTCATCACTGACAAAAGGGGGGTACAGTGACCTACTTTTGTTGCTCTTGTGACTTTGCAAGGTTTGTGGATTATGCCACAGTGAAGGAGGCAAGACATGGCATTGGCAGAACTCTGTGTACAGACCCTGAAACAGGTAATTTTACCAAATCTGCATTTTGTTTGCATTCCATTTGTGTTCTGTTTACATTTTGTTTGTGTTCCACTTGTGCTCTGTTTGCATTTCATTCACATTTACATTTCATCTATCATCTCATCATTTTTTAGCTCACCTCTATGAAGTAGAGGTAAGCTATCATACTACCCCAGCATTAGCATTGGCATCTGCACAGATAAAAGCATGTACATATGTACCCCCTCACTCAACTGTTATATCTAGATTAATGAAACTTTGTGAGGGGATGTATCTTGATGCATATTACTTCCTTATCACAAAAGTAGGTCACTCTTACCCATGTATCATACTTCACTGACTTTGATTACATTTTGTGTTTTAAGTTAATTTCTTAAGTGTTGTTCAAGCCAGAATCATCAATCTAGGTGATTGTATGCATCTCTGTTAGTATCACACACTTACAACAAAAGAAGGTATTTGTAACCTACATTTCACATTTTACTGGCTTATGTTAAGTTTTTTCATTTAGCTCATGATCACATTGTTTTTTTATCTCCTGTATAATAATGTTATACCTGGAATCATGAAACTTGGTGAATGGATGCATCTTGATGAGAAATAAACCCTTTTGTTAAAGGTGACTGTGACCCATATTTCACATTTTCAGTGACTTTGCTTCAGTTTGATTTCTTTACTTTTCACACTTTAATCATTAAATTAGATGATTGTATACATCTCTCTTAGTACTACACCCATACCAAAAAAGGTAATTGTGACCTGTATTCCACATTTTACTAGCTTTCTAAGGTTAAGTTTTTGAATTTAGCTCATAACTTAATGGGTTTTTCACATGCTATGCACATATTATTCTATCTAAAATCATGAAACTGGAGATGCATCTTGCTGAGCATTACTCCCTCAATTCAGTAGTAGGTTATTATGGCGCATATTTTATGCTTCACTGATTTGGGTTAAATTTTGTGTTTGATGTCCATTTCTCAGGCATTGTTTATGCTAGAATCATGAAATTGGTGATGATATGCATCCCTGTTACTACTACACCCTTACAACAAAAAAGATCCATTGTTACTATATTTCATCTTTTACTGGCTTCGGTTAAATGTTTGCATTTAGTTCATGACAACAGGAATTTTTGGCATGTTATGTGTATGCTATACTATCTAGAATCATGAAACTTGGTGAGTGGATGCATCCTGATTAAGTTCTACATCCTTTTTACAAAAGAGGTGTATATGTCCTATATTTCATGCATCAATGACTTTGTTCAAATTTTATAATAAAAGCTCATTTATTAAGTACTGTTTGTGTTCCAGTCATGAAACATGATAATTGGATGCATCTATGTTACTACTACACCCATACAACCAATGAAGTTCACTGTGACCTATATTTTATGCTTTACTGACATGAATTATGTATTTGTGCTTATGATCACATTGATTCATCCATGCTGGACCTATATACATCTTAGCCTACTCAGAAAGCCCATTCTGACCTATGTATTTGTAAGTAGGAATAAATATATTTATTCAGTGGTAAACTTTGCATATTAATGAGTATACATTGTATATTGTGATATATTACCCTCAGCAAGTTAACTGTGTATTGTTCATGTGAATGAGTATAGGAATTAGATAAGTGAACTGCATGCTGCATGCTTTTTATGTGAGGCTTCACCTGTGTGGTTAATCAGGTCATTTTTGATGCATGAATTATGTTGGTACTGCTGGTTGTCACTCCAAGGTTACTAAAGCCCTGTGACTTTCACCCAGTAAAATCTGGCTTCTAGGGTTGGACAGTGATAATAGCTTGTCAAGTAGATTTTTAAAATATTGATTTTTAAAAGTAATACAATACAACATTACTTTGTGGTTTCCATGATGTTGTACCTCTACTGTGATATCATAGAAAACAATGTCCTTTTTTATGTTTTATCTCTTTTATGCTCTGCCACAGTAGGTATGTGGTTTCACAATATGTCAGCACAATACTGGCAATTAGTGCCAATTAAAAGTTCAAATTTTACATTTTAAAATGATATACAGTTATAATGTAAAGATAAAAAATTGCAGAAATATGTTTAGTTAGAAAAGAGTCCAAGATCTCTTTAGTCTGAATTTATTTTCTTCATCATAAGGTTTACAATGGCTACTGGAGACTAGTAAATGTAGAGGTGAGCTGTTTAAGCATTGATTACACTCTGGTTTCTTATGGTCTCAGAAGTGCATTCAGATTTTGCATTTATCACTCTCATCCATCAATTTCTTTCATTTTTGCACATTTGGACTGCAGGGTTTTCCATGTTTTGAGAATGTTGAAGGGAGAGAACTCTAGCTTTCATATCTTGTCTTATTGAAAGTGTGCTTTAATGAAATAGCAAATACATCAAATGCAAAAGACAATATTGAATTTACTATAAATTAAAAGATAAACCACAACTACAACTAAATGTACCTGCAGTCAAAGACATGCATATCACTGCACTTCATGTAATTATGTTCTTCTGAACATATGTTTCTTATATGGAAAACAACATTACATTCCCCATCTCTCAAGATCTTTAGAACATTGAAAGATCATAATGTTTCCTACACATCTGTAAATATCCAGCAGTAATATTGTAAAGCATTGCATAAATACTAAATAATCAAAATGACTTCTCAAAATGCACTTTTTTGGAAAATTTGTCAAGAAATGTCTTTAAAACTGTGCCAGAGAAAAGAATTACAAACTTATTGTGCATCTACACCATCTACATATCAAGCCTACAAAGTTTTACAATAAAATTCTTTAAGCATTGTGGGAGAAGAAGCTATGACAAGCAGAATTATCTGTATACCTTCAATTTTGGACATATTTTCAAAAAATATCCCCACAAATGGGCCAGCGGAAGGAAGTAGAACCTTATTGCACATCTACACCAACTGCATATCTAGCCTTCAAAGTTTCTTTAAAAGCTTCCAAGCCGTGGAATAAGAAGCAATGATGAACTGAAACCCTCAAATATCCCTTTTTTGGACAATTTTTCAAGAAATGTCCCCAAGAAAGGACCAGAGAAAAAAATAAAACGTTATTGTGTATCTGCACCAAAACACACATCTAGCCTTCAAAGTTAAAATAAAATCATCCAAGCATTGTGGGTGGAGAATCAGTAATGATTCTCAAAATACTCCCTTTTTCAAAACTTTTTCATGCAATGTCTGCAAAAATGGGCTCGAAGAAAAAAGTATAACCTTACTGCATATATGTACCAACTACATATATAGCTTACCAAGTTTCATTAAAATCCTCCAAGTGGTTTGGGAGGAGTGATGGCAAGCTTTGTCATGAATGGATGGACAGACAGACAGACAGATGGACAGACTGATGCAGATGTGTAGGGATAATAAGAGTAAAAATATAATTGTAGAGTATTTGTAAGCAAATTTTATTTCTTTCATTTCTTTCAAATGAAGACAGATACAGTTACAGGTGATGATGTCATCATATCAGTAGCAGTTGTTTATGTTTGCCTCAACAATAACAATGTCATAGCAGTTGCTGTTTATGTTCACCTCAACAAAAACAATGTCATAGCAGTTGTTGTTTATGTTTGCCTCAACAAAAACAATGTTATAGCAGTTGTTGTTTATGTTTGCCTCAATAAAGACAATGTCATGAGAGGTGAAAAAATGTCTATCAGTGTAAAGAATCTAATTCTGGATTATCATGCAAACGGGCTTTTGAATGTGGAAATTTAGCAGCAGCTTGAAAATAATTGATTTTCAAATTGATTCATGAAATGTAAATGCATTTTGTTTTCATTGACAGTATCATTCATCATTCTGCATTTTGCATTGCACTTTATATTTTCATCAAAATGCGTTCATCATTTTGTTTGCATTCATTCTGCATTTGATTTCATTTACATTCATTCTGCATTCCATTTGCATCCATTCTGCATTCTTTTTGTGTTCGTTATGCATTCTATTTTTGTTTCACTGGCAAAATTGCCAGTTTCAGGATCTATAATAGTGGTTACTACATATACTTGCATATAAGTTGGATCCATCTGAAAACTGCACAGACCCACATCTGCTATTGCATAATGTGCCAGCAAATCTGGGTCTATGCAGTTTGTTTGGAGTAATCAGCAGAACAAACAACATAGACCCTGATCTGTTGGCACATTATGCAATAGCAGATCGGGTTCTATATTGTTTTGCAGTTGGACTCAACTTATAAACGAGTATACACAGTATGTTAAGTTTTTACAATTAGTTTTGTTTATCTGACACTGTATCGTGTATAGTCACATACCTACCAACCTTCCAGACTGCATGGGGGGGGGGGGGGGAGACTCAAAAAGTGTTTTCTGGTTCTGTGTGTGTGTGTGTGGGGGGGGGGGGTTAGTGCATGTGACCCCAGAAAGTCATGTCATACAATTGAGAACAAGTTATCTATCCATATTAGTCTTTGGAAAAAAAAGACTGGAAGTACAAATTGATTAACAGAAAATAAAATGTTTTCTTTGAAGCATTTAATAGTTTTTCAAACAAAAAATAGTTTGTAGACTTAGTAAAGTCAAATATCATCACCACACCCACATATGCAGTGGTGGCATGAGGGGGGGCAGTTGCCCTCGGGCGCTGGGAGGGTACCATCAGGAGTTTTTTTTTTTGCCAACCTCGCCCCCCCCCCCCCTCCCAACCATCTAAGCCCCTGGTTTTAGGGCTTGGGGGGGGGGGGGTTGGAGGTTGGCAACTGACTTAAAAACTGTTCTCTGTGGCAAAATAGGGGCACCACTAAAGAACATTGCCCCCGGGCACCTCAAACCCTCTTGCCACCACTACACATATGTGCACACACTCACATAATTACATCACACACTAACATTAAATAACAAATTTACCCAGTTTCTGTCTTTAAAATTTTTTCTCTTCAGCTAATATGATGGACAGATATAGTTTTCTTTTTCTTCAAATCAGAGCAAGAGTATTGTTTTCATGCTATTTGGTGGCTGGAAATTGTTTTTTTATAAATCCCAGGCCCCCACTTAAAAATCAAATAACTGGTCCCTAACCAGATGCAGACTTTTCAGTGCAAATGTTTTGAAGATGATGCAAGTGTCATTAGTGTTTATCTTTGCACTCATTTGAAATTGGCTGGTACTGTTTGTTCTGATGGTGGGTGTCATTACTATTTAGACTCTCCAGAATGACTAACGTGTTTGCAGTATGTAAAAAATGTTTGGTGTTTGCAGTATCTGAAAAGTATCAAATGCTCCCACTTGCTGCTGTGTGTCACAAAGTCAAACTCCATCAACTAGGACTTATGAAATTTAGTTTTGCAGGGCTTTGTTTTCTTTGCAAATGGCTCATCCATCCCTAAATCACAGCTACATTATGACATTTTGCCCTACAAAATTAATCTAACTTTTACACTATTTAAGATGCTGAAATAATCATGTTTTTCATTTTATACATGGAGTGAAATCCAACTTCAAAGAAACATTGCTGCTGATAATGAACTAGCCAATAATATTTAATGAACTTAAGAGGGCTTAAACATTCTCAATAAAGGCAATAAAGTCTAATAACTTTTTGTTTCTTTACACACATTGACAATCAACTGTATAAACTGCCCAGTGGTGATAGTTCTCCATGAGTATTAAGCACAAATGTTTACTGTTTATACAGGCTACAGGTTATAGGCATATATCATGGTATCAAGAAAGGTCTCTCTCTCTCTCTTTTTATATCATTACTGAAAATCATGTTGGTGTCAAGGGTTTGGGAGTTAAAAATCATGTTTTTTTGCATTACTCATTGTGTTTTGGCAGGTATGCAGTCATGAAACTTGATAGTTGCATTTAGTTTGAGAGATACTTCACACCATGGTCAAAAGTAGATCACATGCACCTGCTTTTCTTGCTCTAGTGACTTTGCATAGTTTTCCACAAACCTTAACAGAGGAGACTGGGAGTCTGATAGAGTGGGAATACATCATAGCAGAGTACACATACAAGATGCTGTATTCCATGGAATCCTTGTTTAACTAAGGAAAGTATTTATATACAGTAGTCACTCTTTGTTGCAAATAATTTAGAGTCCAGACAAATTTTAAAGATGTCTTTATTATGATTACTTATATACATGGGTCTTGTGAGGTCCAAGGAATGTATAATTTTAAATAGAATTTAAGTTATACCACAATATTGTTTTAGCATCTTTGTTTAATAAAAAAAAATCAGTGTATTTCATATTTTGTCATATTATTTTTTTTTAAAATGTACAATTTGCACTCATTGTCATGCTGGTCAAGTTGTAGATATTGCTTTTTCAGCGGCAATAATATTATTGTTATAACAGATGTTAAGATCCTGTTTTAAAGTTTTTGAATATCACATATTTACCCAGAGTGGAAACAGCATAGACCCTGATCTCCTCATGCATTATGTGACTGCAGATCTCAGGCCATGATGTTTGCAGCCATGTTCATAATATACATGAGGAAATTCTGAAAAGCTTGAATTATGTTATATCTTTTATTTCAGCAAAACATTTTTGACAGCCATGAAGTGACATGTGTGTTCTATTTCCCACCAAATCATTTATACACAGGCTGTAGAAATGGAGATGTCCTGGTGTGGAACATAAAGAAGTCATATGTAGATGAAATGTAAGTTTAAGTGTTGATACCCATTTCAGGCTGACTTACAGCTCTTGGTACTCTCATTTTCTGTGTAAGACACTTTGTAACCTAGTGGATTTGTCACATTCTCTGGTTATATATATACATCAGAGACCCTGAAATTCTAATGACTCTTGCTAGACAGTTTTCCCCCAAAATTAATGATGTGGCCATATATTTTTGACACTTAATATAAAAACATTAAAAGGAGATATAACAAGTTATGACAAAAAAGAAAACATTGATATACCTAATTATTAAATGTACCTGAAAATGTGTCATTTTTTATTCCACATTTGCTGCTGCTTTAGTATTAGCAGTATCCTTCCATGATTAACTGGTTTCCTGTCAGACTAATTATTTTTAAAATCATTTTTTTTCTTTCAGAAAACTTTACTATGGAATTTCACCAATAATAGTATTTTATTCCACTCCACTGTTTTAAAATTAATTATTAATTGACAACAAGCTGACTTACTACCTTGAAAATATGTAAAACCTAATTAACAGGCATTTCTGGTAAAGTTGGAAGGTGAAGTTATTTTTTCTTCAGGTCCCATATAAGTCTTGGAGTTGTTAGTTAGTTGCTGTTGCAAGTATCTTTTTTTCTTAATTCTGGCCTAGGCTTCACATTTTGTTCTAAATATATCATGTGCTGACACACCACAACACAAACTATATGGTGTGAGGGACTGATGTAATGTCTGTAGTACAGACCCTGGGCCAATCGTTCAGTTGTAAGGTTTTTAATAAGTCCAAGACATAAGTTTCACACCTCTTTTGTCTTGTGTTTGTGGCTATAGAGTGTTTAAACAATTGTGAAAACATAATACTAAACAAGTTGATGACACCTCTGTTGATTGTCTGATAAAGAAACAGTGTGTAAACTCAACCTATTCACCTTTGAATTAAGTTTTGTCTGCAACATCTTTATTGATTGTATGACAAAGAAAAAATCTGTAAACTAAATCTAGTACCCTTTGAAGTTTACTTTGTTAATGTGTTTATTTGGCAGTATAATGGATAAACAAATCAGAGACAAGTTGATATGATGATATTTTAGAACTCCTATGACTGATGTCTGGCTGCTTAGAATATGTGCCAACCAAAACCTTTGATGTACCAGACATGGGTGGCAAATACAGGTTTTTCAGGATATATATATATACAGAAGTCATGCTTGACTCCATATTTTGGGTGAAATCATTTTTTCTTCCTGTCCAAATAAGTTGAAGAGAAAATTGAGTAAGAAGTAAAGTTTTGTGATTGCAAATTAAATAAGTTTATCAAAAACTGGTGTTGCATAGTTAAATAGTTCTAAAACATACAAAATGCTTCTCATACTTCATGAAAATTTATGAAAACTTTCTATCATGAAAAAAAAATGGCTGCATAGGTAACTGTTTGCAAAAATAGGTGACTGATACTCCAGAGCTGCCATAACATAATGCACTGGCAGATCTGGGTGACTGCAGTTTGTTAGGAGTAATCATTAGAACAAACAACATAGATCCTGATCTACAGGCACATTATGCAATGGCAGATCCGGGTCTGTGTTGTTTGCAGTTGGACTCAACTTACAGTTATCCTCCTTTTGGTTTGAAGGGTTGAAAAAATGCTTTTACTGACTTCATGGAGTTTCACATTTGTATGTTATATCTGTACCCCAAAAATCATAGTGAATTAACAGTATATACAACAGATAGCTTAGCACTAAATATTCCTTTTTTACCAAAAAGTATATCTCTGTTTCTTGAAATGGCTTGGAATAGCTTGGAGCTAAGTGGTATTTACATACACACTGTAACAGGTATTTGGATCAATAATCGACATAAATGAAGCTTGTAAATTACAGAGACACATCAAATTTATGTATGGCCTTTATAACTTGGATTGTGAAAAAGTATTAATTCAAGCTAATTAAATTGAAATACATTTTTAAAAAGTTTTAACTTCGTTACAAAAATTAATTACATCTATTTTTCCTGCAGTTTTGAGCTTCCAGAGTCAGATGAAACCATCAACACAATGAGAGACATTGATGATGAACCTGTTAAACTGGGTGCTGACAAGAAGATCAACATGCTGAAAATTCTCAGTCACAGAGTGCGGAAACTGGATCCTGCTTATGTCAAGTAGGTATATCAATATGGTTCATATTGCAATTGCAACCAATCATATATTTTAATACACAGTAAAATTGTACTATTTTAACAATGTAAAAATTTGTGTGTATTACTTTGTAAGTAAATTCATTAGATTTTAAGCATAATTTTTTGCAATTTGGTTACTGGCAAAACACATATTGTATGATCTTGTTACTCAAAACATAAAAAAATTTACAAATTTAATTGTCATGCAGAAAATGACAAAATTTTATGCTTGTGAATATTTTCTTATTAGTTAATATCATCTCTACATTTGATGCTTTCTTATGTGCTATCATAGATTTTCACATAATAATAATCCAACTTGTTTTTCTCTTTCTGCATGAAGTAAATAAGATAAAATCATTCTTCCTAATTAGGTTTCAAAGTTTTACTTTCATGTATGTATATTTAATCAGATCTTTTTTCTTCAAGTAACTTATATTACTGACAGTGATTACAGATCTTTATTTAGGAATGATAGAGATTTTTCTTTTTGTAAAGTTTTCAGCAGAAGTATTTTATAAATAAGTTTCTCCCAACATATTGAGCAGAATTAAATGCAAACAAACTATTAAATTACTTATTTATCAAGGATTTTTAATGATAAGAACAAGCTTTTACCTTTTTTTTACGTCTAATTAGGATAATTGTCAAATTATTAAACTTTGAAATGTTTTGTATCTTTAACCCTTGCCAATAGGGTAAGTCATGTGAAAAGGCTAATCCTTGTCTACCCTTAACCATATTACAAGCAGTATGCTATAGTTATATTTAGAGGACATCATGAATAATATATCTGCTGCTGTACAGAGAAAATGTATCAATGAAAAATGGCCAATATGGGATCCTTTTAGATCAGCTTCAGTAATTTCACAGCTCTCCTTCCTCCATTTACACGAACAATATGCCTTTAGTTCACTCTCAAAAGGTCATGGTGCTCATAATGTACATTTTTAGCACTGGTTAGAAGTGGCTAGAAGCTGGTATAAGCCAGCAGTTGTCACTGCCCTTGATTAGTCATATTGGTATAGCCCTACAGGGGTGATTGCCATTTATTAATCATGTTGGTATAACCCTACAGGTGTGACTGCCCTTTATTGGTCACATACTACTATCATCTGCATTATAATTTGTGAACATCATACTGCCTATAAGTAAAAAATAAAAGCGTTTGTAAAAAAGAAAATGTTGATAAATACAAACAAAATGTCGCAGACAGATTACTAAAACGGTACATTACCAGAAATCACCCCAGATGTTGGAGCCTGTGCAACCCTGCATGGCAACAGTTTTTACAGTATGAATGCCTTGACCTTTGCATGGTGAGTTGAATTCATACTGTCCACATTAATGAAGGTAGGACCGGTATGAAATCATTAAACCCCATATAAAAGGTACTCTTTCTATACATTTTTTGGCCATTTGCATTAATAGATTTTTAAATGCAGCATAAAGTACCATATATGATGCCATTTGCATACCTGTCAAGTTTTCAAAAGCCAAGTAGGGAGATTGAATAAAAAAATAAGGAGATTGGACCTAAAATATGGATGTTTTTTGTGGCATTTTTTAAGCGTTGTTTTCACTAAATATTGCCCATTTTTAACAAAATACGACAAAACACATTTAACTTTGAATAGGATTTTAATTAGTAAAAATATAATTACCCTTTCACTTTAACACACTAGACCTAATCAAAGTTTTGATTTAATTTATATTTGCTTTTTTCATAAGCCAGATCTAATTCCTGAGTAATATTTCCCAAGTTATCTGTCAGTGCAAATGCCTTAGTTTGTAAAGACAGCATTCACTTTGTTTTCCCAACCCTTTGATCAAGCTGCGAAATTTGATACTTGTTCAGTGCCAAGTAGAGTCCTATATTCAGTTAACAGAGTTTATTTGAATTTCCTGTGCTCATATCGCACAATTGATGCATGTTAACTTGCGGCAAATCCTTTAATACATTTCACGTAATGTATGTTCAAAGTGTCACTTACAGAGCCCAAACCATTCTGTTGTTTCAGTTTATTTTAAAAATTGCTGTGAATACCGGTAAAAAGAAACAAAAGTTGGCTTCCCTTGGTTGACTTTCTTTGTATATAAAAAAATCAGCACACTTAAAAGAATCCAAAGTTGGCTTCCGTAGATCGGCCTACTTTGTATATAAAAAAGTCTGCCCACTTAAAAGAATCCAAAGTCGGCTTTCAGGGTCAGCTTGCTTTGTAATCAATAGTCCAAGTTGAAACAATGGGTTTATTACACTCTACCGGATGTGTTTATTCACCACCCAAGTGAATGTCTGTAGTGTAAATGGCAGGGTACAATATCATATAGTGGGTACGTTCATGTCTTTTATACATAAATTGCTTATAAAGAATAAAAAAGAGGAATAAATGAGAACAGTACAAGGTTAGTTTCTTTCACTGTATTATCAAGAAAATGTTTAATTTACCTACCTTATTGTAACATCTTGTCCCAAGATATACGGTACACAGGTGATAAAATAGAACATGGCTTCTCTGGATTGCATACGATATAGCTATTTATGTAGGATTTTTGTCAAAAAATGAAAATCAGCTGGCATAATGTAATAATCACGAGTTCTCTGCAAAAATTGGGAGATATTATGAGATTGGGAGATAGGTGTGGAATGACCCCAAAAATTGGGATTTTTTTTCTCCTGGCGGGAGAGTTGACAGGTATGTATTTGAAAACAACAGTAACCCATTACATTTAGTGATGTGCACATGACTAACCTGGATAATATGTAATGGACATAAATAAACAAAATGCTGTTAAGCCTTGCAAATAAGTGTTGTTACGACTCTAGGTCTTAAAATAATGTAACAGAAAGAAAGTGAAACCAACAACATATGTAAAATGAACAAACAATTTATTTCTTCGTCATTAAAATGAAAATTCAAAAGACATTTACAATTTGTGAATTAAATTCCAAATGATTCTAAATGTCATAAACACAAGTCAAAAATTATAGAATGTTCCGAATGAATGAATGAATGTTCTGAATGAATGGGTAGTCTTGAATGTCCTGATGTACCACAACAATAGTCTTGAATGTCATGACAAATATCCAAAAGTCATATATGTAAATCCAAAGGTTAATGAGCACTTTATGGTAATTCCAATGAATGTTCAAATAAATAATTCCTTTCAAATTATGTCTGCAGCATTACAGCACAACTAAAACTCTGATCATAAAATTATTCCAAACAGTCTGATGATTCCAAACAGACTGATCATAAATAACAGGAATGATTTTAACACAGGATTTAAAATTGGAATTATTATAATGCGTTCATCAAGTTCTTATATACTCTTTGCAAATGGCCTATTTCATAACAGGACATGTGCCATCTAATGATCCTTATTGTAATACAAATGCATCATTCGAGTGGAAAATTCCCAATATTGTTGTATATAGTTGTAAATAATTGTCACCAAGACTGGCCCTGAACTTAAATGCCAGTAAATACCTTGTTAACATCTTAACTAAACTGTGATTTACTATTTGACCACATTTTAAAGTAGTTATAGACCAAAAGTTTAGGCACTCATTATAGATTCTATATACATAACAGTGTATACACTTTTCTTTAACAGTATTGATGGTTGGATGTGGATATTTTTTATTGTATTATCATTAGTGAAACATTCCACAATGCTACCATGTATATACTATATATACTTGCTTATAAGTCAAGTCCAACTGCAAACAATATAGATCCTGATCTGCTGTTACATAATGCACTGGCAGATTAGGGTCTGTATTGTTTGTACTACTGATTACTCCTAACAAACTGCATAGACCCAAATCTGCCAGTGAATTAAACTTATGCATTTCTTGACATTCTGACATAGAATTTTATTGTACATAGCTTTCTTAAATTAGTTTATTTCAGTATTTGCAGCCAGTGGATTAGTAGTTCATATTGTTAAACTACTTACCTGAGGTACTGGTATATATGTTTGCAACTTTTCTCTGCACAGGGTTTTGTTGAGTTTATTTTTAGCAGGTGTTACTTTTTCAAATTTAATGTTTATTTCATCCCCGAACAGAAAGTCTTTAATGAATGTGTTTTGTGTTACATCTCTTGCTGTTTAGTTTGTGGAGTCACATGTACAGTACACCTGGTAAAGGGAATAATCTTTTGTCATCATGTACAGTACACCTGGTAAAGGGAATAATCTTTTGTCATCATGTACAGTAATAGCTATTGAGAAACAGATTCAGAAATGTTGGAAAAATTAGTGCTAGTGTGTAATTTGAGAGACATTTGCATACAATTGGAGGACATACTAAAATTTCACTATATAAAACAAAACCAACTTACGAACAACCATCCTTGTTTTTATTTAAATAACATGTATTATTCTAATTTTCAATACTACAATAATAAGATTAGGGTTTAACATGAAAAAGTGAATGCCAAGGTCAGGAAGAATCTTTGGGCATTATAACATGTCAATTTAGCTTTGATTTTCACCATCAAAATATTAAACACTGGAATATAAGAATTCTTTTTTTTTAGACTGCATGGTCCATACAGCTAAATTAAAATATAAATGTATTGTCAAAATTAAAAATGTATTGGTTTCTTATGTACAAATAAACACACATATACAGCTAATGAAAGTGTCATTGTTAAGAACAAAATTATGTAAAATATTTAAAAAGTTATTTCTTCCATCAATCTATTATCAGAGAATTAAAATGAATATCATAGTTCCACAGAGATTTCAAGAAACAATTCTGAGATATTATTGTCATCATTGAAAATACACACTTTCTCATGAATTCTTCACAACTAAGTATATATTAGTTTACAAACCTAGTAGAGGCATTGTTCCATCTTGAAAGGCTTAATAGTAAATGAAGACTATTGCTAAAACCAAATAACTAATTTTCTTTTTATATATTCTTGAAACTTTGTCCATGGAGGTAAGCAATACATTGTGGAACAATAAAATTTGATTAATCTAATTTTGATATTCAAAGAACAATTTCTAAATGTACATAAAAACATTTATGTTTGAGTACACAAAATTTTGTATTGTATCATCACATCATCATCTGACAGATTGGATTTTAAAATATGTCCCAAATAGGTATAACTGTTGACATATGCAAGAGCATGACCATTAAAAAGTATAGAAGGAGGAGATGGTAATTTGAAAGATCTTGACTGAAAACCATGCATACCGATTTTTGTGCATTATATATAATATCATTCTTAAATGTGCAACGTTCACATATCTTTAATAATTTCCTTAAACCTGCAATAAAGGGACTTATCAGTAACATATCAGCAAAACTAAAATGATTAAGAAATATAGCATTTGGTGTCAAATGTAGACCCAGGTGACATTGACCCAACTTATGGTTTAAATCATGTATGTAATATATTAAATAACAAAAGTGAAAGAACACCTCCCTGCCTCACTTCATTGGTTACATGGAAGGAATTGAATATTGCACTTCACCAACACACATAATACAGCTGTTTGCCATACCAATTAACTAGGGTATGAACTATATAGATGGCTATTTAATTGTCAGGTAACTTTTTTAAGTGTCCAATGATTGACCATATCATATGCCTTACTGTCATCTAAAAAATATGCATACACAGGGCTACCATGTTCTAAATAATAGTTGACAGTTTCTTTAACGGCATTAGAGGCATAAGTCTGTTGAGTGTTGTTTCTTAAAACCAACAGATTATCAGAAATATTGACTTCACATCATTGTAGTACAAGACATTCAAATATTTTTCAAATAATTGTTGTGAGAGCTATAGGTCTATCGTTATTTTTGTCTGACAGGTTACCAATTTACTTTCAATAGCAGGATACTTGTAACCTTTGTGAAATCATCTGGAGCAAATTGATGTACACTGTACAAACATTCAATTAAATAAAATCATTAAAAGAACATGCTGTCTATTGTCTCAAAATTTAAAATACTCTACATATAACAAATATGACCCTAGACATTTACCCCCTTTTGTATAACAAATATGACATTAGACATTTACCCCCTTTTGTATAACAAATATGACATTAGACATTTACCCCCTTTTGTATAACAAATATGACATTAGACATTTACCCCCTTTTGTATAACAAATATGACCCTAGACATTTACCCCCTTTTGTATAACAAATATGACATTAGACATTTACCCCCTTTTGTATAACAAATATGACCCTAGACATTTACCCCCTTTTGTATAACAAATATGACATTAGACATTTACCCCCTTTTGTATAACAAATATGACATTAGACATTTACCCCCTTTTGTATAACAAATATGACATTAGACATTTACCCCCTTTTGTATAACAAATATGACATTAGACATTTACCCCCTTTTGTATAACAAATATGACATTAGACATTTACCCCCTTTTGTATAACAAATATATGACCCTAGACATTTACCCCCCTTTTGTTTAGCTATGGCACATTTGATCTCAGACAGTGAGATCGATTCTGTAAAACTAGATGGCACTTGCAAACTGACAGAACATAATCCTTATTTAAATTATTTTTATTGAGTAAGCATTCAAAATGATTTTTTCCACATGTTGCATATGTTATTTTAGCCATGGCTTCCATCTGTGCAAATTGGTAGCCTGTTTGAAGCTGTATTAGTATTTTGTTTAACTGGGTTCCAGAATTCATGTTGGTCTAAATTTTTGAATTTATTTGCAAGTGTGTATGCATTTGGTCACTGTGAGGGACATAACAAGGTTTACTGTCCTGCAGTTCTTTGACATAGTCATTCCATCTGGGTATAACATGGTGACCAGGTTTGGATTTGCTCACAAAGTATATACCAGAGTTGGACAAAGTTGTTATCTATATCCGTGTAAAGCATATTAGTCTGATTCATATGCACAGGATTACTACAGCCATGATCACTACAGATCATTACACAATAAGGGATCTCTATCTTGTTTAATAAGAATGCAGATGTCTGAGTATAATTCATAACCTATAAATATATCCTTTTTGTATACCCCTGGTATGTAATACAGGAGGATATAGCTATTGCTTCTGTCTGTAAAATCGATTGATTATTCACACATTTGTTTGAGGAGCATAATTCTCAAACTGTTCAACGTATCTCAATGAAACTTGGTACATACATTGGTCTAGTCCAGATGTGCCTATTACTATCACAATTCTTTAATTTCTGTATTTTTAATGTTTTCTTCCATTTTTCTGTCCACCCATCCATCCACACTTTCATTTCCAGAGCATAACTCTCAGACTGTTCAAGGTATCTCTTCAAAACTTAGTGCACACATTGGACTAGTGGTCAAGATGTGTCTTTTATTGTTCAATATTCTTTGGTTTCAATAATATATTTGCATGCTTTTGTCCATTCTTTCTGCCCATTCCATCCATTATCAACTCTTTTGTTTCCAAAACATAACTCTCAGACAATTCAGAGTATGTCCACACATATTGGACTAGTGATCCAGATGTGCCGTTTGCTGTTCATTGTTCTTCCGTTTCAATATTTCTTATTACATTTTTGTTCATTTTTCTGTCAGTTTATCCATCCATTACTCACATTTTTTTTTCCAGAACAAACCTCCAAAACTATTTGAGTCCATAAAGCTTGGTACACATATTATAGTAGTCCCAATGTGACTTTTGCTGTTCCCAATTCTTCAGTTTCAATATTTGTAACATTCTCATTCATTTGCCTACTCATCCATTCATCCATAATACACAGTTTCTTTTGTGCAGCATAACTCCCAAACCATTCAAAATAACTATATGAAATTTGGTACACATATTAGACTAATGCTCGAGACATGCCTTTTGCTATTTATAATTCTTCAGTTCAATATTTTTACTGTTTTTGTCTGTTTGTCTGTCCACCCAGCCTTCCATAATCCATACTTTCATTTACAGGGTGTCTTTTGATACTTGGAATTTTCTGCATTCAGTATTTTGTTGTTACCATGAAAACAAAGTGTAGCATAAGTACCGTATATACTTGCTTATAAGTTGAGTTCAGCCGCAAACTACAGAGACCCAGATCTGCCAGTGCATAATGTGCCAGAAGATCTGGGTCTATGCAGTTTGTTAGGAGTATGTAGTAGAACAAACAACATAGACCCTGATATGCTGATGCATGATGTGATAGCAGATCAGTGTCTGTGTTGTTTGGAGTTGGACTCAACTTTTAAATGAGTATACACAGTAGTATAAAATGGAGCGCACTGCTCCATAGTGTACTTTCAGTAGGAGTCTTTACATAATTGGGGGATGGTGGAATATGTAATTTCTAGATGACTCTTGTTATAAATGTAGATACTGTATTGCATACATCCATTTCTCAATAATTGTTATAAATGTAGATACTGTATTGCATACATCCATTTCTCAATAATTGTTATAAATGTAGATACTGTATTGCATACATTCATTTCTCAATAATTGTTATAAATGTAGATACTGTATTGCATACATCCATTTCTCAATAATTGTTATAAATGTAGATACCGTATTGTATACATCCATTTCTCAATAATTGTTATAAATATAGATACCGTATTGTATACATCCATTTCTCAATAATTGTTATAAATGTAGATACCGTATTGTATACATCCATTTCTCAATAATTGTTATAAATGTAGATACCGTATTGTATACATCCATTTCTCAATAATTGTTATAAATGAACAACACAATGTTATTGATACAAATTTAAACTAAAAAACCCTATCCAGATAAAGGTGTAAATTTATTTATTCACACTTCATTAGCAGGTTACTATTGTATGTCATGCACTTTTGTTTAGCTTGTCTGAATGAACATAAATGCATGGTCACCTATGTCACTTTCATGGAACTTGGCCTTCAGAGGGAAGTAATGTGTTCCACTTTTGTTTCTTGCCCTGTGTCTGCATTGTATTTCACTGCAACTGCACCATTTTTTAGAGGGGTATCAGGTTTTTGTGTTACTCTGTGATCATAAAATGTATGCTACAACTTGATAATTCAAGCAGCAATTTAATGTTTATCCTTACAGTTTTTAAAAAGTGTCAGGGATATTGTGATACACTCTGTCCATATGACCACCCATCTTTCTGTCCATCCATCTGTTCATAAAATCTCTTCCTAAATTATTCTATTCAAATTCATTAAACTTTGTAGCTTTGTTGTTTCTGTGGCAATCATCTGCAAGAGCAGTGTCATCCTTGGCTCCCATCTTTGATCGATTTTACATTATGACCACTGAATCACTGTCTGGGGTGGTGGTAAATACGTAGGGGTGGCTGGGTGGAATATGCAGTGAAAAGCATGAGGATTTGTAATGGCATGTCATTGCAATTGCTTTAGTATACTTTTGTCTTGAGTACATAAGAGTTTTTCTTTACTCTTTTCAATCTTTTACAATGCAGACTCTCATTGTTAGATCTATTGGTCATAGATCAGAAGAGCCCATGTGGTGGCCTGTTGTCTGTCACCCATCCATTGTTTGTCAGTTAGCACAATAGTGTAATATCTATGCTTCCTAAACTACCATGAGGATTGCCATGAAATTTTACACACACATTCAGCCCATGATCTAGTTTGTTCTAAATGAAAATGGTGCAGCTTAGTCATTCAATATGGCCACCATGGATGGTCATATCAGCATGGGGTTTTCTCAAAGGACCTCTTATTATGTCTTGTTTGTCCTAAATGAAAATGGTGCTGATCTGACTTCCAGCATGGCAACATGGATTGCCATCGTGAAAATCTCTACTTCTCCTAAACATATGGTCATTGCAACATGGGGTTTTCACTGAAAGACTTCTTATGATGTCTAGTGGGTCCTAAATGAAAATGGAGCTGATCTGACATTCAACATGGCCACCATGCTGGCCATCTTGAAAATCTTGTTATTGCTACTCCTCCTGAACAGATGGTCTTATTGACATGGTGTTTTCACTAAAAAACTTCTTTTGTTATCTAGTTGGTTGATACTAAATATGGTGCTAATCTTATCTTCAACATAAGCACTATGGTGCCCATCTTTAATTCTTGTTATCGCTACTTCTTCCAGATGGATGGCCATTGCAACATGCATACTTGCCATATTCCCAGACAGTGTTGGGTTTTTTTTGGGACTCAAATAGTGTGGTTTGTGGTCTCAAGGGGGGTCAATGCACGTGACCCTCCAAAAGCAACATCATCCAAATGAGAATAAACTATCTTTTCAAATCAGCCTATAGCAAATGACTGGAAATTCAAATTTGGATAAAAGAAAATACCATCTGTTTTCTCAGAAGCATTTAATACACTTACAAACAAAGAAAATGATAGACTTAGCATTGTCAAATAACATCACCACACAAATGATCACAACCTCACAGACATTAAATAAAAAAATACACCAAGTTACTATCTTTAAAATCCATTGGATGGTGGAATGTAGTTGTAAATACATGCAGTCTTTCCTGCTTTCATACAGTCTTTCCAGCTTTCAATAGTTCAGTAGTTGGTTTGATGGTAATACAAAGTGTCATTTGTGTTCGCAAATATGCCCACACTTTTCCTTCGCGGATGTGCATCCACGTCTGTGTTGGTGCAAGCAATGGCCAAAGTCGCTAAAAGTGATAAAACCTGTAAGATGGCAATGAATAACCATTTCAAAACAATGACTCTGGCAATGAAAACATTCAAGGTTTTTGTAGTTGGCCAAGTTGCTAAAGTCTTTGACCACCGCTATTGTAACATATTTTCAATGTTAAAGTCACACCATAGCAGTGAAGATTTAATTTATTCTCAGGTTGAATTATGGAAAAAAGGTACTTGTTTATGCAAATACATAATTTGTCATTTGATTAATGATTTATCTTGAAAAGTTTGTTATAGTTACTTCTCCTGAACAGATGGTCATAGAGGAATTGGATTTTCACTAAAAACTTATTGTAATATCTAGTTGGTCCTAAATGAAAATTGTGCTGATCAGACCTCAAGCATGATGGTCATGAATGCCATCTTGAAAATCATTATTACTAATCTTAAGGATATGGTCGTATTGACATGGGGTTTTCACCAAACACTTTCACCATATGTAGTTTGTCCTAAATGAAAATGATGCTGATGTGATCTCCCAGAATGCAAAAAATAAAATTACAGCTACTTCTCCAGAAAGGATGGCCATATCAGCATGTTTTATTTATTTTTAAAAAATCTTTTTTCTTGCAATGTATAGTTGTTCCTATATTAAAATAATACTGATCCAGCCTCCAGAATGGCTACTTTAAGGGCCATCCTGAGAATCTTTTTATGGCTGCTTCACCTTATTGGATCATCATATCAACATGGATTTTCACAACAACACTATAGCAATAATTATGTGGCTGGTTTTTAAATAAATGCTGCTCATCTGACCTCCAGCATGGCACCATGGTGGCCATCTTGGAAATCTTGTTTTTGTTGCTCCTCTTGCATGAATGGTAGCACTGACATGGGGTTTTCACAAAAGCAGACCTTGCAATCTGTAATGCTTCTGAATGAAAATGATACAGATCAGATCATCAACCTGTCTGCACTGTTGTGAAGGAGTTTGAAAACCAGACCCAAATGACTTTGGGATCAAGTCTAAAGTCATTGCTTGCATTTTTGGACTTCATTGAGTTTATGAACCCAGTGACTTTTACTTACACAGATGAATTTTGACTAGACTTTGTATTTGGTTGCATTCCAATAAACCAGTTGATAGTCAACACTCTGACATTGAATTTAAAGGAATGGTCTTGACTCAGGTTTTAAGCTTTACTGGCATTTAGCATGATAACATAAACAACTATGAATGGATTTGTATCAAACCCAGTTTGCGGATATATCTGAAGAATACCTTGAATGATACCAGTTCAGTAACTAGTTGGGGTTTTTTTTCTTCCGGAAAATACTAATTATATATTTAACCAAACTTAGCACATGGTGTCTTTACATTGTCTAAGACAATTAAGTTTAGTGATCTTTTATCAGTAATATCAGGTTCAGCTTCAAACACCATGACAGAATTTTGTACTGCACTTGCAGGTATCTCATGATCATGTTAATTCGAAAATGTAAGAGAATGGTTTAAATCCTCAGCAGTTAAAAAGGATTAAAGGACAGAAGAAACAGACTTATTTTCAATTACTAGAAATTCTTTTGGGCTAGTAGAGTGTCAGTACCTCCAAGGGACTCTTGTTTAGAGTAGTTTCTGACCATGGATGAGGTCATCTTGTAATCCCTTTCTGTGGTATCAAACTTTTCATCCTTGCATTAAAATTTGTATCAGTCTATTATAGTCAAATTGTCTATTTCTGAAGAACCACTTCAGATAAATCTAGATGATTTTTTAAAGAGCACTTTGTTGTGGATAACATTCATGATGAATTTTCAAGGTGTTTGGCACATGCTGGCATTTAGTTTTCTCTAGTGATATGTTGCTTTGATTTCTCTTTATAAACACACAACAAATGTCCTGAATTGGGTACATTTCATTTTTAAACCTTAATTATGCTTTTTTTTTTAGCTCTACTGGTCATAGACCAAAAGAGCTTATGGGATGGTCTGTCGTCTGTCATATGTCATCCATCATCTGTTCATTCATCTGTCCATTAGCAGAAGTTTGTTATCACTACTCCTCTTAAACTACTCAGAGGATTGCCATGAAACTTTACTCACACATTCATCCTATGGTTTAGTTGGTCCTAAATCATAAACTAGAAGAGCTTATGAGATGATCTGTTATCAGTTGACTGTCATCCGTCTTTCTGTTAGCACAAGTTTGTTATCACTACTTCTCCTAAATTACTTGGAAGATTGCCATGAAACTCTACATACACATTCATCCCATGGTCTAGTTGGTCCTAAATAAAAATGGTGCTTCTCTGACATCCAATCTGGCCAGCATAGTGGCCATCTTGAAAATCTTGTTATCGCTACTCCTCCTGAATGGATGGTCATATCAATATGGAGTTTTCACTGAAAGACTTCTTATGATGTCCAGTTGGTCCTAAATGAAAATTGTGCCGATCTGATGTCCAGTATGTCAGCCACATTGGCCATCTTGAAAATCTTGTTATCACTACTTCTCTAAACAAGATGTAATATTGCCATGGGGTTTTCACCAAAAGACTTAATATGATGTCTAGTTGGTCCCAATGAAAAAGGTGCCAATCTGATGTCCAATATGGCTGCCACAATGGCCATCTTGAAAATCTTGTTATTGCTGATCCTCCTGAATGAAAAGTAATATTGCCGTGGTGTTTTCAAAAGAAGACTTCTTATAATGTATAGTTAGTCAAAAATGAAAATGGTGTTAATCTTATGTCCAATATAGCCACAACAGTAGCAATCTTGAAAATATTGTTATCACTGCTTCTCCTGAATGGATGGTCATAACAAAATGGGGTCTTTACTAAACAATTTCTTATGATGTCTAGTTGGTCCTAGTGATGCCATTCTGACATTCAGTATGATTGCCACATTGCCATCTTGAAAGTTTTGTTATCACTATTTCTCCTGAATGAATGGTCATATCAGCACGTGATTTTCACTGAAAGGCTTCTTATAATGTTGAGTTGCTTGTAGATGAAACTTTTGTTATTGTTATTCCTTCTAAATGGAAAGTCATATTGACATGGGGTTTTCACCAGAAGACTTCTTATGATGTCTCGTTGGTTCTAAATGAAATGGTGCTGATCTGATGGCCAGAGTGGCCATCTTGAAAGCAGGGTTACAGAGGTGCTGGGTTATAGAGGAGGCTGCTTTACAGAGGAGGGTGTGTTACAGAATGACTGGGTTACAAAGGGTCTGTGTCACAGAGGAAACAGCGTTACAGAGGTGCTGGGTTATAGAGGAGACTGCTTTACAGAGGTGTTGTGTTACAGAGGAGGCTGGGTTATAGATGGGCTGGGTTACAGATGATGCTGGATTACAGAGAAGGCTGGTTTACAGAGTGGCTTTGTTACAGAGGAGGCTGTGTTACAGAAGGGCAGGGTTACAGATGGGCTATATTATAGATGAGGCTAAGTTACAGAGGAGGCTGCTTTACAGAGGCTGGGTTACAGAGGTTGCTGTGTTACAGAGGGGCTGAGTTGCATAAAAGATGGATTACAGAGGAGATTTGTTATAGAGGAGACTAGGCTAGAGATGAGCTGGGTTACAGAGGAAGCTGGATTACAGAGGAGGCTGGTTTACAGAGGGGCTGGGTTACAGAGAAGGCTGTGTTACTGAGGGGCTGGGTTACAGACAAGCTGTGTTACGGATGAGGCTGAGTTGCAGAGGGGCTGAGGGATCATGGTATTTTAGATCAATATTGATATAGATGATGAAAAATGGCTTGATTATGAACATATCTATTGTTATTTCTTTACTATGGTAGTTTGGTATTCACCAAACCTTTTGAGCTTATAACTTAAATTCTAGTTCAAAACCTGCAATTTGGAGATGACACTGGAAAACAAAAGCATCTATAATATTGAAATTTATAAAAGTTCTTCGGTTTAAACTTCTGTTCTGTTGAAAGTTATAGAACTTGACAAATTTTAGTACTCTTCATTTTGCAAGGACTTTCATAAAATGTTACGAGTGTAACAGGCCTAGCATGGTTAATCTGGCTGATTAAAATCATTGCTGTGTACAGTCATGTTCACTTTTATGATACCATCAGATTTATCAATTTCATTTTGACTGACCTCTATGCTTTATGCTCCACCATGAAAGGTGTAGAGCATTATTATAGTGTTACCCTTGTCCATTCATCCATTCATCCATCTATCCATCCAACAGTCCATCTGTCTGTCTGTCACACCTAGGTTAACTGTTTGCATTTAGATCAGTTTTCAGGCACTGTGATTGGATATCCATGTTCCATGAATCCATTTCTACTCTTGATCATTCTATCACACTGGGCAATACTAGCAACATGGAGGGTCAATAAATAAGGGTAGTATTTGTATTGTTTTGATATTTCCTTTAATTTTTGATTCAGGTCAAATTAATGAGAATAGACTCTATTTTTTATGAGCCATTTCTTTTTTGTGTGCCAGGAAGCAGATAGTATTTCAGCAGACTGGGAAAGAAGAAGAAGAGAAAGAAAAAGAGTCAAAAGAGGAAGAAGAATCCAAAAATGAGGGGGAAGTCGGTAGTCAGACTCAGAGAACTAGGTTGGAATCTCGAGCATCACAATTACTTAAGACAACAGGGAAAAAGGTATACTCTCATTTTTAATATCTCAGTGTTCCTTTATTAGCCCCCAACACTGCCATAATTTTTTATGTCTTTCCATCCATCATGTACATAATCACAAGTTTCAACTCAATAACATCTGAATGACTTCATATTAGATTCAAGCAAAATTTGGTATGGAATGTAATGTAAAGAAGTGTCAAGTCTGGTTCTGTTTACAACTTTCTCAATTGAAATTTGACTGAATTATTGTGTCTGTGTCACTTAAAAATGTGTCCTAGGATAATAAATTTGATTTCTACATATTTTTTTAAAGGCAAGTACATGCATGGATTGAAACCAAATTAGGTAGGAAGTTAAAAATCATTGAGACAATGAAGTTAAAAATCAATGATACAAATCAAGTTTGATTTTCACCCTTTTTTCTCACTATGACTGAGTTATGGTCATGTTTTTCATAGTGATTGACGTTTATATCTTGAACCAAGGTAAAATTCTTCAATACTGGTGTTGGCATCAGTGTCCTAACACACTTTTTTATTTTTTTTTATTTTTCTGTTTCTGGTACTTTTTGAAAATCACAACAGATAGTGTTCTGTGTTATGTTTTGAGATTTTCAAAAGAAAAAATAAAGGGATTTTAGCAATTAGACTAATATTGGTGTGTGTGCATGCATTTTGCTGGAGCATGATGCTCTATGATGCTCTATGATTCCTGCATCAGTTGTCCCCATTTCCAGAGGCCACTCTCAGGAAAGGCCACCACTTTTCTAATGCCACCTAATACAAGAGACAGTACATGTTTTGAGAGTATGGACAGTGTTTTCACTCGGGTTCGCCTAAGACACGAGACAGTACAAGTTTTGGGAGTATGGCCTTGAGGTCTACAGTGTTTTCACTTGGGTGGGCTTAATACATGAGAGAGTACAAGTTTTGAGAATATGGCCCTGGGGTCTACAGTGTTTTCACTTGGGTGGGCCTAATAGAAGAGACAGTAGAGTATGTGTATTATGCTTCCAATATCTTGCAGTCCATGGAAGGAAAAGAGACAGATTCCAAGACAGAGTCAGACACAGTGGTTGATGAGGAGCAGAAACAGCAGCAGCAGAAGTCTGAGGACAAAGAAGGTAATTACACTAATAATAATGATAATAATAATAATAATAATAATAATAATAATAATAATAATAATACATTAAAATCAGAAATATTCATAGAGGATTTGGTTTCTTTTTTTTCAAAGTTTGTAATGAATATCAATGAAATCAAATCCACTACAAAAATATTGTGTTTTTAATGCAGCATATTGTCCATCTGTCTATTATTAATTTCATTTAGACAAAATAAGTCAAGTTGTCCACCATGTACAGTTACCAAACTTTGTCAATGGCTTGCACATGGAGTAAGGAAGAACCCTAATAATTTAGGGGTCAAAAAATCAAAGGTCAAGGTCACTGACAATGAAGAAAAATGGTTTCTGCACAAAAACATTAGTTTTACATCATTTACCTGGACCAAACTTTGTGAATGGCTTGCATTTGGGGTAAGAAAGAAGCCTAATGATTTAGGAATCAAAAGGTCAAAGCTCTAGGTCACTGTGACTGAATGAAGAAAAATGGTTTCTGCACAAAAGTTTCAGTTATTGACCATGTACCTTCACCAAATTTTGTGGATGACTTACACATTAGGTAAGAAAAAAGCCAATTGATTTTAGTGTCCAAAAGGTCAATGGCCAATGTCACTATGAGTGAAAGAAGAAACATCGTTTTAGCATAATAATTTTAGTTTGAGACCCATACCATGACCAGTGTTTGTGGAGAGCTTACACTTAAGGTATGGAAGACACCTATTGATTTTGATGTCAAAAGATCAAGGGTCTGTGTCATTGTGGCTCAAAGAAAACTCTGTTTTGGAGAATAACTTGTGTTCAAGAGTAAGTTTCTTTAACCAGACTTTTTGCATGGCTTGTACTTAGGGCAATAAAGAAACCTGTAGATTCTTGGGTCTAAAGGTCAAAGGTCACAGTCAGTTTAGTTTATGACAGCATTCTTTGACAAAACATCAAGGTCATTAAGACTCATTTGTCAATAATCTCTAGAGTCAACCAAACCCTACCAGTGCCTATGTAGATTACTATTAAATATTGGGCAAGTATAAAATGTGTTGTTCACAGTACTCTTGTTGGCTATTTATGTGTACAGTATGACCCCACACATATTATTATTATTATTATTATTATTATTATTATTATTACTGTTTTATTTCTAGAGTGTGACTCAAATAGTCAGAAATTATTTTCCCTTGAGACTCACTCATATAAATCAAATCAAGTATATATATGTACAACATATAATATACAAAGTAATTGACACTGAAGTAAGTCACTATGTTGTTACTGAGTATATTTTAAGTCCTTGGTACATTATCCAGTGGTCAAGATATCTTTTCTTATTAAAAAAAAACTAATATTTTCTGCCAATTTCACATGCAAATTCCATAGAATTGTCCCTGAGTAATGTATAGTTTTCTTGAATTGTTCTGTTCTTGGTTTTACTTGATGCAGGTTTTGCATTTGCTGTTGACATTAATTGATAAATTGTTGAATTATATGTCTGCAAATATCTTGAAGCTCAATGTAAGCATTTATGTCCAAGCACCAGTTAAACATGGTTGAGTTCAAAATTGCAAAAATTCAACCTTATGAAAATTAGGGATTAAAACAATCACAAAAATTAAACCTGCAGAATGTTTCAAAATAGGAACTTTGTGAACATTCAACTAAGCGGAAATTTCACAGTAAATGGTATATTTCTTGATGACTTTCTTTTCACAAATGTACATATCTTGAATTACTTGCAAAAATTTTGAATTTGCAGTCATTGAACTGCATTTGCTTTTTAAAAAAATATTCTTTCCTTTATTGCACAAAAGATTCAATTTTGTTTTTCTGGACTTCACAAATGTTGACAAACATCGCACTTTAAATGTGAAATTCTTGAATTTATTTCACAAAAGATTTAATTTTGCATTTTGAGGACTTCACTAGTTTTGGGAAAGATAAATCTCACTTTCAATGAATATACAGTGTATTGTATTACCTATAACTTCATACACACATTATTTATTTTTCAAGTATGCAAATAGTTATAGATAAAAAATAATTATTATTTTCTTAGGTACCTAAAATGTGCAAAATTTCAAAAAGAATGTAGTTCTTTATAGCAAAAATTAGATGACCCCCAAAATTAATATTTGTCTCTTGCCTGTGAAGCATAGGTAAGAGAGGAATCACTTTTCTGATAGCAATTCCTGTTGTTGTTTTAGGCATCAACATTAGGTTTTTGCATTTAGCTCAGTTACTTAGACAGTATTGTATGTACAGTTATGATCAAGATTACTCTGACTGGAAGAAGAAAAATGGTTTCCACACAATAACTGGAGTTCTCCATTATCTATGGTTATCAAACTTTGTAGATGGCTTACACTTGGTGCAAGGAAGAACCCTATTGATTTTGGAGTCAAAGGGTCAAAGAGCAAGGAGACTGTTATTGAAATAATTAAAAATGGTTTCTGCACAAAAACATTATTTCTACATGACATAACCTCAACCAGACTTTGTGGATAGCTTGCACTTGGGGTAAGGAAGGAGGCTACTGATTTTGTGGTAAAGCGTCAAAGGTCAAGACCACTGACTGAATGTAATATGGTTTCTGCACAATAACACTAGTTCTGCATCACAGACATGGCCCAGACTTTCTGGATGGTTTGCACTTAGGGTAATAGCTTATTGATTTTGAGGTCAAAAGGGCATATGTCAAGGTCACTCTGATTGAAGAAACATGGTTTATGCACATAAATATCAATTATCTACATGGAGGACAATGTGCTCTTCACAGTACTCTTGTTGCATTTGGTTCAGTTTCTCTAACACTGTTGTATGTCCAATCATGAGTCATGGTGACCTACTTTGTATGATACAGCAATTGCATTAAGTTTTTGCATTAGCTCATTTTTTCTGACACCATTGTTTGTGTAGTCATGAAATGTGATGGGTGCGTTCATCTTGGAGGGTACTACTAACTATGGGCAAAATTAGGTCATGGTAATCTGCTTTACATGCTTTTGCAATTATGTTAATGTTTTAGCATTTTGCCCAGTTTCTCTGACACCATTCATACAATTTGATGGGTGTGTTTATATTAAGAATATTAATCACTTCATTGACCTACAGTTAAGGTCACTGTGATAGACTTTTCTTTCTTTAGTGACTATGTAAGATTTTTGGATTATGCGACAGCGAAGCAGCCAAGACAACTCTTGATGGTATATGAAAGTTAAGAGACATTACAGTAAGTGAATTACAATATTAGTTATAGATGTAATATGCTATATTGTACAGACTCAGAAGATAAAGATGAAGATAAGAGTGAAAAAGAGAAGAAAGACAAGGAGGGGGATGAAGAGGAAGAGGGGGAAAAGGTGGATGAGGTGGAAGAAGGCAAACCTGATGATAAGAAGTACATCATAGAGACTTATGATCCAATACTTGTTACTGTACATCAGGATTCATACATCAGGTTCTGGGACATGAAGGTGAGGTTGATAAAAGTAGTCATAGTTTGATTTTTAGAAGCTAAAAAAATTAAGGAAAACAAGTTGAAAGCAACATAAGTGGAAAGGGTAAGATGTATGTAGTGTAAATAAATGATCCATTATTTGTGACTGTATTTTGACTTTTTAAAAAGAAGGGTAAGTTACAATTTCTTCTTCTTTGCAGAATTTTTGTCATTTAATAGAAAATGCCCTGATTAACATTTGAAAATGTCCTGCTTAATGTTGATGTCAGAAAATATGTGGTTAACTTCTCAGAAGAATTTATTATAATGTAAATGATAAAAATGTTTTTACATTTCTTGAAATTTCTTGAAAGGTTTGCAGAACAACTTTAAGTTAGCAATCTACAACCATGGTGAAATAAAATAACAGGAAAATAAATAGATGGACAACAATTTTAATAAACACTTGTGGTGATCAGTTTAGATGTAATATATCTGTGTATTCAGGGCCATGTGTTACGGGAAGTAATGGCCATTACAAGAAGAACTGGAATTCCGGTGACAGTTGTGTGCCATGATGAGGATTGTAACATTATGATTACAGGAGACCACAGTAAGTCAACACCAGTCGGTTATATGTACCTTTCACATGCATGAAAAAAAGAGTGTGGACGTTATTTTCATTCATTCTGATGCATATGTAATATAGTTTGCCCATGTTAGAAAGCCGTGTGGGATTAATAGGATCTTCACATGTGTGGGCAGGATGAGAAAATCCAACCAGAAGAGATAAGATTTGTGTGAAGGGACAGGGGTTGCAGAGTCTCTGGCACAAATCTTAGTGTGAAGTTTGCTGAGTCTCTGACACAAATCTCATTGCAAAGGGACAAGGTTTGCTGAGTCTCTGACACAAATCTCATTGCAAAAGGACAGGGCTTGCAGAGTCTCTGACACAAATCTCATTGCAAAAGGACAAGGTTTGCTGAGTCTCTGACACAAATCTCATTGCAAAAGGACAAGGTTTGCTGGGTCTCTGACACAAATCTCATTGCAAAAGGACACAGTTTGCTAAGTCTCTGACACAAATCTCATTGCAAAATAACAGGGCTTGCAGAGTCTCTGACACAAATCTCATTGCAAAGGGACAAGGCTTGCTGAGTCTCTGGTACAAATTTTAGTGTGAGGTGACAAGTCTTGTTGAGTCTCTGGCACAAATCTTAAAGTGAAGTGACAAGGCTTGTTGTGTCTATTGCATAAATTTTAGTGTGAAACGACAAGGCTTGCTAAATCTCTGACACAAATGTTAGTGTGAAGGGAATGGACAAGGCTTGTAGAGTCTCTGGTACAAATAATAGTCGCCAAGGTTTGGAATTTTCAATTCTGATCACACACATGGGGAATATTATTTTTATCACCCACCACAATCCATATTTTTGAGCCTATCTTTCTATGCAGGTACAAATATTTCCTTTCAAAGGGTATTTATTTGACTAGAGAATGTAGCCAGAACATCTTTGATACATGCTTTCTTTGACATCTTTAATGTGAGCTTCTCTCTCGAAAGGAGTTTTAGTGGTGGAAGTTGTATAGTTTATTTGCTGCACCTTGACTGTCCTAAAATTGAATAAGTGTAAACACTACAGAACAAATCTTAGAATTTTAAAGCCTACTTGAGTTGCATTTTAAGTACATGCTTGTGCTTTTTACAATTTTTAGCTCACCTGCTATGAGGCCATGTGAGCGTGAGCTTATGGTATTTCCTTTTGTCCATCAAGTGTTTATCTGGTGTCCTTCAACAATTGCTATATCAACTTCTCCTAAAAAAAATCTCTAGACCAATTTTAACCAAACTTGGCACAAAGCATCCTGGCATAAAATCCTTTCAAGTTTATATAAATGATGCCAATCCACCATCAAGCATGGCCACCATTACTAATATAGAAAAACAATCAAATAACTTCTTCTCTAAAACCTCTGAACAGAATTTAATCAAATTGATGGAAGGCATCCTGGCATGAAAACCTTTCAAGTTTGTACAAATGATGCCAACCTGCCACCAAATATTGCTGCCATTGCTAAAAACAGAAAAACATTTAAACAACATCTCCAAAACCACTGAATAGAATTTGACCAAACTTGATAGAAAGCAACCTGGCATGAAAACATTACAAAATTTAAAGAAATGATGTAGATCTGCTATCATTACCAAAAATAAAAAAACTGTCTGTTATCCATCAACTATATGCTATATTCAACTTCTCAAAAACTGCCAGACCAGTTTGAACCAAAATGTGGCACAGAGCATCTTGGGATAAAGGCCTTCCAGGTTTGTACAAATGATGCCGATCTACAGCCATAAAATATGGCTGTCATTACTAAAAATAGAACAACCTGTAAATAACTTATTGATAAAAACTGCTGAACAGAATTTGATCAAATTTGACAGAAAGAATCCTTGTATGAAAGTGTTTCAATATTGGACAAATGATGCTGATATGCAAGCAGATATGGATAAAGATGCAAAAACTTTAGAAACCTTGAAACAGTTGTTTTCATTACATATTCAGTCAACAGCATTGGAGAAATTTCAACAGAAAACATCCTCCTGACTCAGATTTCTTGGCTAACTGCTCTTGCATTTGGCTATTAGGCAGATGTCAGCCAGATGAGCAATCTCAAGCCAACGTGGGCCTCATGTTATAGCTTAAAGTTTAATTATATTTTTTGTCATCATTATTTTTATATACATCTAACAAAACTGGTTGTTCATATAGAAGGAACAGTCAATAACAGGGATTACATAGCCTTCCAATAATTGTGTACTTCCTGTTGATGAATCAGTGCATGATGAATCAGTGCAATGGCTAGAGCCAATACTATGATCCTATACACATTATGACATATTTACCTCTGATCTCTGCCAATCACATCTTGTCATGTGCTGTTAAATCTACTGAGTAACACTTGTATGACAAGTTTTTCCCAAGTGCCTGTTTGTGAACACTTAAAAGCAATGCCAAACTGAATGGAATGAGGTAAAGGTTCTGGCAAGTAAGATTTACTAACATTCGATTGGGATATTTTAAAATAAAAATTCTGGGGCTGCCAGGCGGCCCCAATTAATATAGCAGAATCATCCATGTACTTAGAAATCTACTGACTACTGGAGCAATTTTCAATGCAGAATTCCATACTCTGGGTGTCCTTGACAATGACTGCATTAAATATATGGTTAAATGTTAGATTACATTGAATGTAGATATTAGGGCACCAACTAGACAAAAGTGGAATGTTAAACAAAATTTTAAAAAATTCAGTCTTTGTGTTTTGCAACCCAAGGATACAATTTACAGGCTTTTTGTCCAGATTTAAAACAACCCTTGCCTAAAAGACTTTCTTCATACCAACACGTGCAGTTAAGCAGTGTAAAGTTAGCATTTTTATTCTGTAAATTAAAATGAGTTACATGCAAATTTATATGCTATTTTGATAGTTATACTTGTGTCTGGTGATGCATCTTGTGTTTTTACATGATCATATGTCTAATTCAGTGATACATCCTGTGTTTTTACATGATCATATGTCTAATTCAGTGATACATCCTGTGTTTTTACATGATCATATGTCTAATTCAGATGTTATGGGAGAGTCTCAAAATAGAAACAGCTTTTAATTTTAAAAATGCACATTTTCCAAAACAAAATGTTTTTTATTCCTTTCAGTAAGGGTCATAAGTGATCCTTGAAAAAAATCAATTTCACCCAGGAAAAAAAATGGAAAAGACCAGGACATTTTTATTTTAAAAGGGTGGGAACCCTGAAAATGGTTTTTGCACAGAAATTTCAGTTCTCTATCATGTCATACCTGCCAGTCTCCCAGACACTGGGGGTGGGGGTGGGTGGTAGTGCAGTGAGACTCATAAAGTGTGTTTTGAAGTCCCAAGTGGGGTCAGTGCGCACAACCCCAAAAAGTGTTGTTGTACAAATGAGAATAAGTTTATCTACACATATAAGCTTATTATAGAAAATGAGTGGAAATTCCAATTTGAATAAAAGAAAATAAATGCACTTTAAAACTGAAAATAGTTAGTAGACTTTGGAATGGACCATTTAATTTTCAGGAGATTTTCTTTCAAACTAGGATATTTTTTTTCTGTTATCTCAAGATAATGTATTTTTTCAACTAATGTAATGGATTTAATTAGTTATATTTTTCTACAAATCACAACAAGAATATTTATTTCAAACTATTTGGGCCACAGAAAGTTTTTTCAAAAAAATACCCAGCTTCTTCCCCTCAACCTCTGCCAAAAATTAAATAGTCTCCCTTGGCATTGTCAAATATCATCACTACACAAACACACATATGTATACACACTCACATACAACCACACAAACATTAATTTAAAAAAAACACACCAAGTTTCTGTCTTTAAAATTCACTGTACAGTGGAATACCATCTTAACTAAATGCAATGTTTACTGCTTTCAATAAGTTCATAGCATAGAAAATGGTCTTTTCACATCTGCATTGAAATTGCTATATGTGTTGGAATGTTTAAACATGTTAGATAGGTTTGGGAATGAGCTCTGTATTCGTGCATTGTCACGATGCTGGGTGGTGTTACTATGTCGACAGATGTTGTACACAACAGAATAACTAATCTCAATATGATCTTTGCTGTATGTGCAAAGAATATAATGCTCCCCCTTGCTGCTGCACTTTATAAAGTCAGACTTCATCAAACAGGAGTTTTAAAATTTAGGTTTGTTCGGCTTTGTTAGCTTAGCCGATGACTCATCTTTCTCTGAATCATAGCTGTGTTTTGACATTTTGCCGTAAAAAATTAATCACACTTCCACACTATTCCAAATATGGTAAAATTCAACTTCAAAGAAACATTGCCACTGATCACGAACTACCCAGTAATCTTTAATAAAGATGGATTAAACATTATCATTCAAGGCAAGGAACAGTAATAACTTTTGTTTATTCAACACACATCTCTTACTTAACAACAAATGAATTGGGTTGTTCCACTTTGTGTACTTTACTTCTGCAAATAAGACTAATGGGTTCTCCCACAAAGAATAACACAACATCACCCTAGTTATTGTCAGTCAGTTAAGTAATCTGTGCAAGGGTGGTTGTTTATCTCTGACTGACTTATATTTTAATCACCTCTATGACAATCAACTGTATAAACTGCCCAGAGCTGATAGTTTTCCATGAGCATTAAGCACGACTGTTTACTGTTTATATGGGTTACAGACATATATTGTGGTGTCAAGAGCACTTTCTCTCTTTCTCTCTCTCTCTCTCTCTCTTTGTCTTCTCTTTTCTTGATAAGATGACTGTAAATCAAATCATGCTAGGTTTAAACTGAAAAATTCAGTGTAAACTTTAAATGACATTTAAATACATTTTACCTTTCAAAAGACAGTGCTTGAGATGGCTATGATAATGGCAATTCACAGTGTTCAAATTATGTACTGCAGATAGCTTGTGCAATGATGCAAATGTGAACAGGTAAAAAAGAAATTCCACTTTTATTCATAAGATTAATTGAGAAAGACAGAAAATAATTATAAAGCCCTTGATTCAACTCTGATCTAGAATTGATTTACCCTTCATAAATAATAATGAGAATATGAATTTTTTTTTAAATAACTCAACTTGAAATCAGACTGCAGAAGTTGTACATGTAGCTAGGTCAATCATTCTGAAAAGGTCTGTTTGCAGGATACTTAACTTCAACCACTGCTAGTTTTAGTACGTAAATGTGTTGCAATTAATGTTTATCTTGACTGTTGTGAAAGACTGTTTAAGTGATGATGGAAATTGGGGAATTTTTGTAACTTTGTGTGCAGTATGCTGGCAGTAGAAGGTACAAATTGCCCCTGAGTCAGGACAAAGGTCATGTTTGAGGCAGGATAAGGATTTTCAGCCTGGAACACCTCTATCCATACTGATGAGGAATGTGAGAAATTGTCTTTAACCTGGCATACATCAGTCCATCCATCTGACCTGAAATTCTGTCTGTCCACCTGTGACAAAGTTTCTCATCATTACCCCTCCTAGACCACTTTGAGGATTTTATTTAAACTTTGTAAGCTAAATTTGTGGTTGGTGCAGTTGTGCAGTAAGTTTTACTTTTTCCCTCTAACCCAAGTTTCCTTAAATTCCATGAAAAATTGTCAAACGGAGGAATTTTGAGATTATTCAGCTTGTTATCACCTCTCCTCCTATACTGCTCAGAGGATTTTTTATAAACCTTCTAGGCTAAGTACATGTGTATGGTTTAAATATAGATGTGTAATAAGGTTTTGCTTTTCTTTCTGGGTCATATTTGTGGAATGTTCATGAAAATTTGTCAACATATAGGTATTTTGAGAATTTCATTTGTCATTGCCTCTCCCCATACACTGGTTGGAGGATTGTCTTGAAACTTTGCAGGCTAGATAGGTACAATGTACATATGCTGCAGTAAGATTTTACTTTCTTCCTCTGTCCCATTCTTGGAGAATATTTTTGATAAATTGTTAACAGTGGGTTTTGAGATGAACATTGCATGTCTGTGACTGGATGTACATCTAGTTATTACATGATCCACACACACGTCTCACCCCCAGATTTCCAGACCCTCCACTTAAATTTCTGGACCAAGACCCAGGTGTTCTAACACATAATCTTATACATTTATTATATATGTCTCCTCCTGCTTTGGATACATGTATGAAGTTTGGTAAAAATATATTCAGCAATGTTGGTGTAATTGCAATGTTTGAATATTTAACTTTTGCTCCTCTGCCAGTGAATTATACACCTCTCAGAGATGGTTACCACAGGGGCAATCTGTGTACCAAGTTTAGTGAATTTCCACTAGCAGTTTAGGACAAGATACAGTTACAGAGAGATGGATGGACAAATGGAGGTTATCACAATATCTGCTCAACTAAAGTAATGATTTCATTGTGGGAAACTTTATGTGACAGATGTCTTTCCTTTATGTGACAGATGTCTTTCCTTTATGTGACAGATGTCTTTCCTTCAATGAATATGCATTGCATTCCACATTCATATGAAATTAATTGTTCAAAATTCAAAACAAATTTTTACCAAAGTGTGATAAATATTTGAATTACAACAGAGATGGAATAATCCCTGTGTTTTGTCATAGGTTAAAGAATACAGCCGTCAGTATTTTATATGCATGAAATTTATCTACTGTAAACAACCCTTAATGAGTAACTAACATACTGTTTGGTGGGTTATTTTTGCCATGCCAAAAGTTTGCATTTCCTCGATTTTCATGGTGAATTTTGTGCTGCCATCCATTGGACATTATTTCCTGGGTTTAAGTCCTTAATATCAACTTTTTATTGCATTTGCAGAATATTTGCTTTTATTGGAAGACCAATTGATCACTAAATTAAATATAGTAAAAAATGAAATTTCTATGAGAATAACCTGATATAGTCAATTACATTAGATTACTTATCAATTATCAATTCTAAAAATGTTTTCCTTCTATATTTCACACGCACATGTCTGTTTGCAGAGGGATATCTTACTCTTTGGGATATTGGCAAATTTTTGGAAAATCCAGAATCTGAGCAAGAGGTAAATATCATCTTCAATTCTGTTTTCAAATTTATCTATGTTTTCAGTACTTTGATTCTATAGTAAGTGCAAACAACTTGTGAAGTACCCTCAACAGTTTTTATGTTTGGATTGCTTGGTGTTTTACAGGAGAAAACCTAAAAATTTGGAGAAGAAAAATGACTATGGATTGAATGTGGTGTGGTATACCCATGTATGTAGTATCTGAACTAGGGTTTGGTGGGTGGGGGACCTAACCCATGATTGCAGAGGTGCAAAGTGAGTGTGTGTTACCACTGCACATTCCAATCCTCCACTGTGCTTCAACACATTTAAAATAACTGACATAATACTGGTAATTTAGGAGTAATTTTACATTAATTTTTGCTGCTTCATCAAAAACTTACATGTGCATGATTCACAAATGAAGCTGATATGTCTTTAAATATGGATGCCATTGCATGATATTTTAAACTGGTAAACCTGAGACGTAATAGGATTAAATGTTAATTTAATTTGAGTTGACTTATAAAATATCTAGATTTGAACTTTATGACATAATGAAATTGGACTCTGATCTGTAATTCAGGATCTAATCAAGCAGGTGATCTGCTGGAGAGCCCACCTGTCAAGGGTAGTAACTCTGAGCTACATTGACCACTTGAAGTGTATAGTGTCTGGTTCTGTGGATGGGTCTGCAAGGTAAGGAATTGGAGTTTCGATTTAAATTAATATCATTCTATGTCAATCATCCAAAAAGGTATCAAGCCTTATTATACACCTACCATAATGTGGAGCATGTTATGTTGTGATGCTGTGCATCTGCTTGTTTCCAATTTGGTTTCTATACAAAAACTTTAGTTGCCCACCATCTACAGTTACCAAGCTTTGTGGATGAGCATGTTATGTTGTGATGCTGTGCATCTGCTTCTTACCAATTTGGTTTCTATACAAAAACTTTAGTTGTCCACCATCTACAGTTACCAAGCTTTGTGGATGGCTTGCACTTGGGGTGAGGGAGAACCATATCAATTTTGGGCTTAAAAGCTCAAAGGTCAAGGTGACTGTGACTGAAAGAAGGGAAATGGTTTCTGCACAATAACTTCCGTTCTCCACAATCTACAGTTACCAAACTTTGTGGATGGCTTGGAATTGTTGTAAGGAAGAACCCAATCAAAAGGTCAATGGTCAAGGTCACTATGACTGAAAGAAGAAAAATGGTTTCTGCACAATAACTTGAGTTCTCCACCATCTACAGTTACCAAACTTTGCAGTTGGCTTGCTCTTGGGGTAAAGGAGAACCCAGTTAAATTTGGCTAAAAAGGTCAAAGGTCACATTCACTCTGACTGAATGAAGAAAAATGGTTTCCATGCAATAACTGAAGTTCTCCATCAGCTATGGTTAACAAACTTTGTGGATGACCTGCACTTGGTGTGAGGAAAAACCCTATTGATTTTGGAATCAAATGGTCAAAAGTCAAGGTCATTGGGACTGAAAGAATACACAAATAGTTTCTACACACTAACATATGCACTACATGATGTAACCGGATTTTATGGATAGCATGCACTTAGGGTAGGGAAGAAGTCTATTGAATTTGGTTAAACAAACAAAGGTCAAGGTCACCGACTGAAAGAAGAAAAATGGTTTCAGCACAGAAATATCAGTTATTTACAAAGAGGAATATTAAACACAGGGTGGGTGTATGTGCCATTCATGATACTCTCGTATTCCTACAGGCAGAAATTACATAAACTACTTTACAAATCTGACTCAGACAAAGTCTTTGAGGTGGAGGAAACATGAGATCCCAGAGGAAATCACCAACCTTGATTTGGGGGACCACTTACTGTGATATGTGTTAGAACTGGGGATCAAACCCAGGACTGCGAATTTTCAAAGTGACCATGATACTGTATGACTATTCAGGTTTCTAAGTTTAATTAGGATCTTAGAGAGTGGGTTGGCTGGGAGGAGAGTATATTTTTGGTACATGAGACTATGAATTTCTATTTCTTAATAAAATATTAAAGTTACATTCACTTTGTGTCTAAAAGCTGGCTTTGCTTTTCTTTGTATAGGCTTTGGTGGGGAATGAATGGAAGATTTGTAGGGTTTTTCAGTCAGCATAGACCCTTCAACTTTCCAACCTCTGAGGAAAAGGCAGGACCCCCCACTTTGCCATATGATATCACAGAGGTAAATTACAAAACACATCACTGTAAATTCATTTATTTTCATGGGCATTCATTTTCAGGATTTTATCAGTACTTAAAATGGTGGATTGAAGTTGGGATCCTATTTTGTTTTAACAGAAGAATTGTTCCATGGCTCTTGAATCTTGTGGCATGTAGCAACAACAAATTCTGTGACTATTAGCACCGCATGAAAAATAGTGAATACATAGTAACTGAAATGTTTGATTTTGTTTAGAGTAATTGACCACATAATGTATCAGTTTGCTGGATTAAATCTGTAATCAGAGCCATTTCCAGCATATCCTTCTTGATATTTCATATTGCTCTACCTCTGACTCTGTGGAAGAAAATGCAGTATGTTGCATTTTTGTTCATTTGAAATGAAATTTATGAAAAAAGTTGAAAGATATATATTGTTTGTGAGCCTTAATGAGCAAGAGATAGAAATTATTCTCATTTGAAATAAGCAGATTGTCAGATTCTTTTGATCATGTGATGAAACAAAATAATGTTTTCAATATACAGTTCTCCCTCATTATAACATGGTAGTTGGGGTTCATAGCCAACCATCACATTATGTACAAAACTGCAATATAGTGAGAATAGCATTATATACCAAACCACAGTATAGTGAGAGCTGCATATATACTCATTATAGCCAGAATGATCAATATTTGTCAATAATGTTTTAAAAAGGAAATAAGGTTAAAGTACTAGGCTTCCTCTCGTTATCTTTCAACTCATATTGTCATACATTTGATAAACTAATTCAAATACAATGGTTTAATTTGTGTCATGGTGTCCATAGTGGTACCACATTATATCCGGAATCACATCATAACAAAGCACACTGTAATGAGGGAGAACTATATATTTTGAAAATTGTCTTGGTTTAGGCAAAAATTTCATCTGCCACTGGTAACATGATGTGCTTCATCAGCCACTAGTAACATGATGTGCTTCATCAGCCACTAGTAACATGATGTGCTTCATCAGCCACTAGTAACATGATGTGCTTCATCAGCCACTAGTAACATGATGTGCTTCATCAGCCACTAGTAACATGATGTGCTTCATCAGCCACTAGTAACATGATGTGCTTCATCAGCCACTAGTAACATGATGTGCTTCATCAGTCACTAGTAACATGATGTGCTTCATCAGTTACTAGTAACATTATGTGCTTCATCAGCCACTAGTAACATGATGTGCTTCATCAGCCACTAGGAACATGATGTGCTTCATCAGCCACTAGTAACATGATGTGCTTAGTTATTGTAATGTCATGATATGATAAACATACCTAGTATTTTATATGCATTATTTATCTGATTGACATATTAAAAAATCTGAAACAGGTCAAAACAATGTCATATCATGGATGTTATGTAATAACTCCTGATAATTGTTCTTTAGAAATCATATTATCGTAGATTGCAAGATTGCCTAAAAAAATTTGGTTAATATTTATTATATGATGTAAAATATCACATGAATTGCTTGTGTATGAGGATAATTGCATGTTTTGAATAATGTTGATTTACTGACAAAGTTGGCATGATGTGCTAGAGAAAATAGCTTATAACCCTTGAAAACAAACTAAATTTATAAGATTTCTTCTTATAAACTAATTCTGATTATAGATTTAGACACTGTAAATGATTAATATTTAGCACAATTAATGCAGTGCCCCATACATACTAAGATAAATATGTGCCAGCATTTTTACATAATATTTATTTAATTATTTTATTTTCTTCAGTTTGACATGCGCTAGCAATAATTTGTGCTAAAAGATCCATAGGCTGATGTGGGAGTGCTTAAGTTTCAACATGCTAATATTAGTCAAGATACAGTATATAAATTCAATACTTTTATCTCTGTTTATCAGATAATTCTGTTTGTAGCAAAGAGTCCTTAGTAAAACATACATAATTAAATCCAAAAGGTAATTAAGCAAATCATTTTCCTAATTGTCTCTGTTTACTTCAGTCATATCACATAAGAAGAGTTTTCAAATGGTAAAAAATCTACATGTCAGTGTTAATTTTTATATATTTTTTTTGTATAGGGACCTCTGTTGCCAACAAAGTCTGTTAGTGCCAAACAAAAGATCAGGCCAGTCAAGAAATATGAATACCCACTCAAGTTTGATGAGGAAAAGTAAGAAGTTAAAAAATAATTAAAAGTTGAATTCTGAGTGATCACACTAATTTCAGGAAAAATATGCAGATTTGTATCTTCTTCAAGGACAGTCAGCTCTCAGCTGAGTGCCTAGTGAGATTTTGAGACTCTGTAAGTGTAATTTTTTTGTAATGGAAGTCAAGGAACCACAGGTCTACACAGATTTGATGATATGGGCAACTCACTGGTCTACACAGATTTGATGATATGGGCAACTCACAGGTCTACACAGATTTGATGATATGGGCAACTCACAGGTCTACACAGATTTGATGATATGGGCAACTCACAGGTCTACACAGATTTGATGATATGGGCAACTCACTCAGACTGAAAGCAGCATGTAAACAATTATTCACTACTTTTACATTGCAGAATAAGTTTTAAAGATTTATGGTATATACTCGCTTGTAAGTCGAGTCCAGCAACAAACAACAGAGACCCTGATGTGCTCACAGATCAGGGTCTATGCTATTTCTTCAACTGATATTGCTCCAAACAAACTGCATAGACCTAGACTGGCACATTATACAGTGGCAGATCTGGGTCTGTGCAGTTTGCAGTTGGTCTCTATTTATAAGTGAGTATGTATGTTATGTACAGAATAAGTTTAATCACATACACATTTTAATGATAGCATGGATCATACCATCAAGAATTGCTCAATTCTATCTAAGGTGCATGTCTGCATGTACAGTGCACTGCTAATTTGGGATTTGATACACATGCATAAAAGTTGTCACCCTTTTTGTAGACCATGAACCCATATTTATGTTTTGACAGAACCTGCATGTGTCATCAGATCTGTGTAGACCTGTACTATATCTGTTCTGTAACAAAGAATGGCTCCTCACAGAATATATGTTTTTGCCACCATTTTTTTTATTAATTATTCCCACACGTTTTGAACACAGTTTGGCAATTATGTCATCCAGCCCCATCCATTTGTGTTTACATGCATACAGCATTCCCACACTGCAGAGATAACTGTAGGAATACTGCACTGGCAGATCAGGGTCTATCATGTTTGTTCTCCTGATTAGTCCTAAGACACTTCATAGACCCAGGTCTGCCAGCATTATGACAGGTCTGGGTCTGTGCAGTTTGCACTTGGATCCAACTTATAAGCGAGTACATATGGTAAGTTTGTTCCTGACCAGGAAAATCCCTGTAATTTTACGCAATTGGTCAAAGTTGGTGAAAAACCAGGAATATTCAGCTGCCACTTAAATATACCGGTAGATCATTGGCAGAAAAAAAATGAGTTGAGAATCATAATTTAACTGGTCATGAGCTTGAATTGTTGACTTAAAATTACTGGAGTGTTCAGAAATTGTTTAACTCCTCAGTTAGTTGATGTACAGTTGCTGTATAGATCACTGAGACATATGAAAGTCTCGGTCGGCACCTTGTCCAGTGAACAGAAATCACGAATATTTGGGAACTGTCCATGTTTTCTAAGACGTATGTCAAACAACATGTAACATCAGTGATGTCAAAATAAAATGGGGAAATTGTACTGCATATATTGGCAGTCAGGAAAACTGGCACAATTACTAGGAACAGTACATGGGGAAAGTTTCAAACTATTTTATAAAGTGGTAAACCTTTTGTGTAAGGTTCCATGAAAAGTAACTATTTCCAAGCTTGCAGAGTCACTATTTGAAATCATGTTTATATCTATGAAAGTCAAGTGAAAATTAAGCTTAATTTAAAAGTTATATAACATTGCTTTTCCTCTTGAACTTTGTAAGTGATTAATTTACTGTTATAAAACCTTGAGACAATCCCCAGTTTGAAGCACTGTTCTGCTGAAGCAATGCTGTTGCTATTTTTTAGTAGGGTTTTGGAGTAGGCTTTGTACATTTTCTTCTGCATGTATGTTACAGGAGACATTCAGGATTGGATTTATCAATCGGAAAAGCACTGATTGAGTGTAAAAAGGCAAGTGTTATGATATGATCAAAGTATTCCACATTGATTTTGGCAGCTAAAGCTAGTTAAAATTGTTGATAACAAAACTGAAATCTAGAACACTGTTGCATACATAGGGCCTTAACCTAAAGTTTTCAACTAGTGTGTTCCTAATGACTGTACAACTTGCAGCTAAAGTTTTATTGACCCTTGCCAAGACCAAGTCATGACACAATCGCCTCACCACCACCACCACCAGATACTTTCAGATCCTGTGGCAGTGGACAAAAGTGGCAAAGCAACAAGTGTGGATACACTGGGAGCTGTAGCTGCAGACCTGCACACAAGCAGCTCAGGGCACATGGTTACTTTTTATTGGACCGAAGTAGTGCTGGAACTCAGCAGTCCCCTGGGCTACTGAGCAGTCCTATCTAGGATCACACTGCTCATGTTTATAGCATGAGGAAGGGCTAGAAAAGATGCCCTAAACATTGCATGTTTTACCTTAATCCTGGTCAGCATACCATGGCTGATGGGAATCCCAACTTAGAGATTGAAAATCACACAAACAGACAAAGGTGATGTCACTCACCATCAGTGACTAGAATGGACAGTACATTAGCATATAGACCAGAGAGAAGAAGAGCTCTAGTTGGTAGAGAACTGGCCAGATTCAACATTCAGATAATGGCTCTGAGTGAAACTTGCCTAGCTGTGGAAGGACGAGTTACTAAAGTAGGAGCTGGATACACCTTCTTCTGGAGTGGCCAAAGTAAAGAAGAGTGACAGGTAGCTGGTCTTGGGTTTGCCATCAAATCACAGGTAGTCAGCAAGCTCACAAATCTTTCAAAGGGCATGAATGACAGACTCATAAATGAGACTCCCACTGTCTGGAAAAAGAGATGCAACTGTCGTCAGCACTATGCACCCACCATGAACATGCCAGATGAGATCAAGCACAAATTTTATGAAGACCTGGAGTCTCTTATCACAGAAATGCTGAAGGCAGACAAGCTTATCATCCTTGGTGACTTCAGTGCTAGAGTTAGCACAGATCACCAGACATGGCCAGGTGTCATCGGCAAAAATGGCTTTGGCAAATGCAACAACAATGAACTCCTCCTTCTGAGGATATACAATAAACACAACCTCCTCATCACCAACACAGTTTTCTGCCTGCCAGACCGCAACAAGACATTTTGGATGCACCTGCTCTCCAAGCATTGGCATCTCATTGACTACATCATCATCAGGAGAAGAGACAGGCTGGATGTCCCAGTGACAAAGGCCATGAGAAGTGCAGAATGTTGGACTTGCCACAGGCTCATAGTCTTCAAGCTCAATATCTAGATTCAGCCTAGCAAATAACCACAAGGCAAAAAAGTGCCCAAATAAGTCAGTGTCTCCAAATTGAAACAGGAGAATTGAAAGAGTCATTTGTTGAAGAACTGCACAGCCAACCAATAACAATTAATCCAATCTCCAAGAGGTTCGAGGAAAACTAGGCATCCATTAGAGACTGTGTACTCAGCTGCATCCCAAACCCTTGGTCCCACCACACAGTAGCAGCAGGATTGGTTTGATAAAAATGATGCTGACATATGGAGACTGCTGAACGAGAAACATGGACTCCAAAAGGCCTATTTAGAACACTTCATCATCTAAGAAGGCAGTTTTCAAAAACATCAAGAGGAGTGTCCAGTGCAAACTCAGAGAGTTTCAAGACTCATGGATGAGCAACAAGGCAGATGAGATTAAGTCCTACACAGACAGGAATGATATGAAGAACTTTTATGATGCTTTGAATATATTCTTTGGGCCACATCAGGAACATCTCCAATACTGAGTGCTGATGGCACCACACTGCTTACTGACAAAGAAAAGATACTACAAAGATGGGCAAAACACTTCAACAGCATCCTCAATCAACAGTCATCTATCATTGAGGAGGCAATTGATTGACTGTCCAAAGTGGAAATCAACATATCTCTTGCTGATCCTCCAATGCTGACTGAAAATGAAAAAGCAATTGACCTGCTGTCAAATGGCAAAGCACCTAAAGCAGATGCTATACCAGCAGAAGTCTACAAAGCCAGAGGCTCAAACATGGCTCAGAAACTGACTGAACTCTTTCAGCTAGTGTGGACTCAAGGAATTATATCCCAGGAGTACAAGGATGCATCCATCATCCACTTGCACACACAGAAAGGCAACAAACAGACAATCATCAGGGCATCTCCTTGCTGTCAATAGCCAGCAAAATCCTTGTCAGGATTCTGCTGAATTGCCATGTGCATCACATTGATCATGGGCTCCTGCCTGAGGGTCAGTGTGCTTCAGGAAAGGATAAGTGACCATAGACATGGTGTTTGTAGATCACAAACTCCAGGAGAAATGCCATTAACAGAACTCCAACCTGTACACAGTCAGTTGTGGGCGTCTCTGGAAGATCATGGCAAAATTTGGTTGCCCAGAGAAATAGTGTAATGTTCTCTGTCATGCTTACAGATGTCTTCCGTGACTATGAAATTGGGATTTACATCAGATACCAGACTGATGGCAAGCTCTTCAATCAGGCAAAGACAAAGTTACAGGAAGTGATTTCTTGATCTTCTATTTGCTGACAACTGTTCCCTGAATGCCCAATTTGAGTCTGACTTGCAACAGAGTATGGACCATTTCTCTTTAGCTTGTGACAATTTTAAACTCACAATCAGCATCAAGAAGACAGAGATGAGACACCAACCTGCACCAGGAAAGCCTTACATAGAGCTACAATGACAGTAAAATGCCAACCCCTTCAGGCAGTGGACAAGTTCACCTACTTCACCATTACACTGTCATGTGCAGTCCACATTGATGATGAAACCAATGCCAGAACTGCCAAAGCAAGTGTGGCCTTCCGCAGACTATGTGCAAATGTGTGGAAGTGCAGTGGCATCAGTCTGCACACAAAACTGAAGGTCTACAAAGCCATTGTGTTGCCAAGCCTGCCATGTGCATGCCAAACCTGGATGGTGTATAGATGCCATGCCAAGAAGCGGAAACATTTTCACATGAGCTGCCTGAGGAAACTGATGAGGATATGATGGCAAGACAAGACCCTAGGCACTGGTTCTCACACAGGCATGCATTCCAAGCATCCGCACTCTGATGATGAAATCACTGATGAGATGGACAGGCCACATCACCAAGATGTCAGATGAGTGACTGCCAAAGAAGATCTTGTATGGCAAGCTGAAAGCAATCTCAGCGAGGTCATAAGAAACATTTCAAAGACTCCCTCAAGTCATCCTTGAAACACTTCAACAATGACCCTGAGTCTTGGGAAGATCTTGCACAGGATCATTCTACCTGGTGTAGTCTCATCTATACTGGAGGTACATACTATGAATGGAGGAAAGTTGCAGAGGCAGTGCAGAAGTACGAGCAGGGTAAATCTCGGAACTGCAGCATGTCCTCTGTTGATCAAGCAACCCCAAGCAGCATCTCCTCTCCTGTGTTGCACAGACAGTTCAAAGCACAGAAACCAAACCAGTTAGCGATGTCATGGTCATCTTCAAACTCATAGGATGTCATGGTCATCTTCAAACTCATTAGATGAACAACAAGTTTTCCTCAAACCTGCATGAGATTCGTCCATCAGGTTGTTATTTTTGGGCCAGTATAAATCCTTCTAGACCAGGATATTTCTTTTTAATGTATTGAATGCTATTGACAATTTCTTGATTATGAATAGGTAAGTGCAAAATATCAGTATTACTGTCTTCTACTTCTTCCAGAATACCCATTTTTTCTCTGTTTTCCTCTAAACTCTCCAAGTCTATTTGTAATAAATCTTTGAAATAATTGTACCATTGTTTACTAGACATTGAAGTAAGTAATCGCTAAATTACATGAGTAAATTTTACTCTTCAAAAGATTCAGAAAAACACCCATGTGACCACTGCTTTGTTCAAGCTTTTCTCTTTGTGACCACATATAGAAGTCTTTCTCATTCATAATGCCTTAAATTAGTCCAAATCCCTTGATGAGTGTATATATGTGAACCTATGTAGCTGTAAATACTTAATGAGTATCCAATTGAGGAAGAAGCCTATCCCATGGCAGCCTCATAAAGATGCATTAAAACAGGTGTAAGCCAAGTGCCTCACAATGTATATAACAAACACAAAAATATAGTTGAATGATGAGACTCAAAACCAGTTGTCTGTAACTTCGAAGTGTTATGTATATTTAATCTGTGATGTGTGTTTAAATCTTGTCCATGAAGATAAGTTGCACTTTAGATTCTGGTCACTAGTAAAAAGAATGTTTACTTAGCATTTGAGTTCAAGGCCATTCTTATTTACAATTAAACTGGGTTTTTTCCATTCAGTTGCTTCACATCCTGTTGATATAGGTCAGGTGAAAATGTGTATAAATAGGGATTTGGTAAACAAATAAATCATTCCTGTTTTAGATCAGTCTATGGGAATCCATTTGTGATCAGATTTTACATTGTGTCATTGTTGGTTTTTAGCTCTACTGGTCATAGACCAGAAGAGCTAATGTGATGGTCTGTTTGTCGTCCGATGTCCATCCATCCATTAGCAAAAGTTTGTTATCACTACTCCTCCTGAACTACCTGGAGAATTGCCATGAAACTTTACACACACATTCATACCATGGTCTAGTTGTTCCTAAATGAAAATGGTGCTGCTTGGACATCCAATGTTGCCACCACAGCAGCCATCTTGAAAATCTTGTTATCACTACTCCTCCTAAATGGATGGTCACACATCAACATCGGGTTTTCACTAAAATACTTCTTATGATGTCCAGTTCATCCTAAATGATAATGGTGCCAATTTGATATCCAATATGGCCACCACAGTGGCCATCTTGAAAATCTTTATCTCTTCTTCTCTTACATGGTTTGTCATATATGGGGTTTTCACTAAAAGACTTCTTGTGATGTCTAGTTGGTCCTAAATGAAAATCAGGCGGATCTGATGTCCAATATGGCCACCATGGCAGCCATCTTGAAAATCTTGTTATTGCTATTCCTCCCAAATGGATGATCATATCAACATGGGGTTTTCACTAAAAGACTTCTTGTGATGTCTAGTTGGTCCTAAATGAAAATCATGCAGATCTGATGTCCAATATGGCCACCATGACAGCCATCTTTAAAATCTTGTTATTGCTACTCTTCCTGAATGGATGGTCATATCAGCATGGGATTTTCACTAAAAGACTTCTTGTGATGTCTAGTTGGTCTTAAATGAAAATGGTGCAAGTGTGAGATCCAATATGGCAGCCATCTTGAAAATCTTGTTATCACTACTCCTCGTACATGGAAGGTCATATCAGAATAGGGTTTTCACTAAAAGACTTCTTATGATGTGTAGTTGGTCTCAAATGAAAATGGTGCCAATTTGACATCCAATATGGCCACCACAGGAGCCATTTAGAAAATCTTATTATCGCTACTCCTACATGGATGGCCATATTAACATGGTGTTTTCACTAGAAGACTTCCTTTGATATTTGGTTGGTCCTCAATGAAAATGGGACCAATCTGACATCCAATATGGCTACCATGGCAGCCATCTTAAAAATCTTGTTTTCACAACTCTAAAGAACAGAAAGTCATATTGACATGAGGTTTTCACCAGAAGACTTCTTATGATGTCCAGTTGGTCGTAAATGAAAATGGTACAGATCTGACATCCATACTATTGCTGAATGGATGGTTATATCAACATGAGGTTTTCACTAAAAGACTTCTATGATGTCTAGTTGGTCTTAAATGTAAATGGTGCCAATCTAATGTCCGATATGGCCATCACAGCAACTATCTTGAAACTCTTATTATTGCTACTCTTCCTGAATCGAAAGTCATCTTGAAAATATTGTTATCTCTACACCTCCCAAATGGATGGCTATATCAACATGGAGTTTTCACCAATAGCCTTTTTTTATGATACCTAGTTGTTCCTAAATGAAAATGGTGCCAGTCATACATTCAATATACTTCCCCTGAATGAATGATCATTATGACATAGGATTTTCACCAAAACACTTCAAATGATGTCTACTTTGTCCTAAATGAAAATAGTGTAAAGCTGCAATTCAATATGTGCACCACAGCAGCTAATTTGAAAAACTTTTTATTGCTGAAGAATATCAGAGATAAGAAGAAATGGTCTTATCAATTGATTCCTCTGATACAAATGGTTTATAGTCAAATGAAATTTATAATAAATACAATTCTAGTATCCACATCTGTGAATAAAACACGCTTTCTTACATTGGATCGGACAATTTTGGTTGCTATTTAGGAGGTAAAATATAGGTGAAAACTTAACATTTTGCAAAATCATAGGAAATGAGAGATAGCCACGAAAGGGAAATACCATTCACTCAGACTATGGGAGGTAGGAAAATGTCTCCTACTCACTGAAGACAACATTATGTAAACTTTTTTAAAAGTTATCTATCCTGCCTGGTGCTGAAAAAGTTCATCAGTAAGTACTCAAACTGACCCTTTCTTTTCCAGGTGGACACCATTCAGAAGTTCAGCATATGAACCAGATCAGGAAACATCAAGGTCAAAAATTCAAGCAATTGACAAGAAATTCTTTTCAGCCTTGATCAAACCAAGGGTGAGTACTAATTGACTTGAAATTTATTAAAACAGACTTGATTTCCAGAATATTTCTTTAGCTAAAAAAAATAGATATTTTAACTTATTGTATTTTTCTAATTTCAGTCCATGTTTTGTAAATGAAAGAAAACAAAAATATGAATGTATACCCCAACTCAGAGTATGTCTTATTACTCCTGATGAGACAAGGGATATACTTTTATTCATTCAGTTATAAAGGTGGGCATGTACATTTATCCTGTAAACTTGAAAGTTAATAATTTACATGTTTTTAAACCATAGGAAAAATTTATGAACACACTCGTGCACATCTTTTAAAAATAGCCGTGGCAAATTTTCTTCCATGACGTCATGTATGAACCTCCAGCTTCATAGGCTTCTGCTGGTATAGCATCTGCTCCAGGTGCTTTGCCATTTGATAATAGGTCAATTACTTTCTCAGTTTCAGTCAGCTTTGGAAGATCAGCAAGAGATATTTTAATTTCCACTTGGGACAGTCGATCAATTGCCACTTCAAAGATAGATGATTATTGATTGAGGATGTTGTTGAAGTGTTCTGCCCATCTTTGTGGTATCTTTTCTATGTCAGTAAGCAGTGTGGTGCCATAATTACTCAGTATTGGAGATGTTCCTGATGACTCTGGCTCACAGATTGTCTTCAAAGCATCATAAAAGTTCTTCATGTCATTCCTGTCTGCATAAGACTGAATCTCAATTGCCCTGTTGTTCAGCCATGAGTCTTGCAACTATGATTTTGCATTGGACAGTCCTCTTGATGTTATTGAAAGCTACCTTCTAAGATGATGAAGTGCTGTCTTCTAAATAGGCCTTTTGGAGCTGATGTTTCTCATTCAGTAGTCTCTGTATGGCAGCATCATTCTCATCAAACCAATCAAAGGGTTTTGAATGCAGCTGAGTACACAGAGTCTCTGAAGGATGCCCAGATTTCCTCGACATTCTCAGAGTTTGCATCAATTTTTTCTAGTTGGCTGCATGATTCTTTGACAAATGCCTGTTTCATATTCTCCTGTTTCAATTTGGAGACATTGAAGACTTTGCTTGGAGACTATGACCTTGTGGTCAGTCCAACATTCTGCACTTCTCATGTCCTTCATCGCAAAGACATCCTGCATGTCTCTTCTCCTGATGATGACATAGTCCAAGAGATGGAAGTGCTCGGAGTATGAGTGCATCCAAAATGTCTTGTTGCAGTCTGGCAGGCAGAAGATTGTGTTGGTGATTAGGAGGTCATGTTCAGTGCATATCCCCAGTAGGAGGTGTCCATTGTTGTTGCATTTCCCAAAGCCATCTTTGCCAATGACATCTGGCCATATCTGGAGATCTGCGCCAACTCTAGGATTGAAGTCACCAAGGATGATAAGCTCGTCTGCACTTCTGTGATAAAAGACTCCAGGTCTTCATAAAATTTTTCCTTGACATACACATGTAGATATCACCCATTTTTAATCCTGGTAAGACATACAGGTGTAGGCATTACTTTTCTGACAGTGAGGGCATCATCATCAATGTTAAAGTTTTTTTTTTTGTTTGTTAGACATGAGGTTTACACCTGCATATGATTGCAGGTGAAACACCAGGTTCCATGGAACATTTGAATTAAGATATTAATTTTCATTCCAAGTCAATGCAAGTTATAGATTAGAGATACCTACCTCAACAAATAAGCAGTACATACCTTACCCTCTGATGTCAGAACAAAAGAAATTTGTTATCTTTAGATTTGAGGGGTAGTTATTTGCAAAAAAAGACTGTTGGTAAATAGGATATATATATATATATTATGGTGACTATGTTTTTGTTAACAGGCTTACAACTATCACCTTGAGGGTGTTGCTACTGGTAAAAAGAGAGAAGGTGCCGTGTTCAGGGCCTTGCCTGTTTATCGGGTAAGCATAAAGGCATTTGTTTTTAATGAGTATACAGTTTGTAACAACATAAATTATATGAGAAAAGTGTTTGTTAAATTTGTTTTAGGATCTTTGGACAGAGAGGTGATTTTTGCCCAGAATCCTCAGGATTTTTAGAGCTGATCTCCTTCATTTCTCATGTGAATACACTTACAAAATAGATTAGCTCCCAAACTGTCTTCATCAACTTGAAAAATATCTTTACCTTGATATCCTTAAGTTTGTGTCATTGGATAAAGATGAAAAAAGCAAATATGTACCCAAGTTTGAAGTGAAATTTGTATATTTTATTTAGTACTTATGTCTGTAGCGTGTCTCAGAGTGTTGGATAGCAAATGACACTGTACATTTTCATATGCTTGCCCTGAGGCAGAGACTGTGATGCTGTGGTACTGTCCATCCACCTTAGTGTCCATCTTTGGTTTTCACATGATAATTTAAGTTACAGATCACATACCATGACCAAACATTTTTGGATGGCTTTCACTTTGAAAAACGGAAGAAACCTATTGATTTTTATATTCAAAAGGTCAAAGGGAAAGCGGGCACAATGACTCAAAGAAGAAAAATGGTTTCTGCACAACAGTTTTTATATATGACTATGTCTTGACCACATATTTGGGTTGGCTTGCATGTGGGCAAGAAAGAAAGTTCTACTTTTGGTGATTACAGGTGCAAAGGTCCAGGTTGCCATGATACAAATAAAGAAATAGTTTATTTAAAAATAACTTGCATTACAAACCAAATACCAGTATCAACTTTTGTGGATAGCTTGCTGTTTTGGCAAGAAAGTAAGCTGTAGATTTTGGCATTAATAGCTCAGATGTCAAGGTCACTGCAAAACAAAAAAGATGAAATGGTTTTGCACCATAATTTGTGTTATGGCTACCACAGTGGCCATTTTGATAATCTTGTTATTGCTACTCATGAACAGATGGTCATATTATCATGGAGTTTTTGCTAAAGACTTCGAATGGCATGTTGATGGTCCTAGATAAAAATGGTGCTGAGTGACCTCCAACATAACCACCATGGTGGACATCTTGACAATCTTGTTATCACTGCAGCTCCTGAAAAGATGGTCATATGTACATGGGGTTTTGACTAAAAGGCTTCTTATGATATGTAGATAGTTCTAAATGAAAATGGTGCTAATCAGACTGATAACAGCCACCATGGGCCAACTTGAAAAGCTTGTTATATCTCCCTTTCCTGAACAGATGGCCATATTAACTTGGGGTAAAAGACTTTTTATGATATCCTATTTGTCCAAAATTAAAATGGTACTGATATGACATTCAACCTCAACCATCAATGCAGCCATCTTGAAAATCTTATCACTAATCATCTTGAATATATGGTCATATCAACATGGGGTTTTCACTAAATTCTTCTTGTGATAACTAGTTTGTCCTAAATAAAAATTGTTGTATCAACATGGATTTGTCACCAAAACATTTCTTACTTTATGTAGTTGGGTTTTGTTTGAAAATGGCGCTGATCTGACCTCACAAAACAGCTGCAACAGAGGGACATCTTGAAAATGTTGTCATCGCTACTTCTCCTGAACAGATGGTTGTATTGACATGGAATTTCCATAGAAATATTTCTAATGTAGTGTTTCCAAAATGAAAATGGTTTGCTTTGATATTGTGTGGTTTAATGTCATTTTTTAGCACATTATAGGCTATGCATGGCAGTAAATGAATATGGTGTTCATCTGACCTCACAAAATAGTTGCTACAGTGGCCATCTTTAAAATCGTGTTATCAGTTCTTGCGAAAACTAATTTTATTGACATGATGTTTTCACTACAACACTTCATGCAATATTTAATTGGTCCTATATTTAAATGATGCCAATCTAATCTCCTAAATGACAGCCTTGGTGGACATCTTGAAAATATTCTTATGGCTATTTCACCAGAACTTATGGTTATATTGACATGGGGTTTTCACTTTTTTAAACACTATAGTTATATTGACATGGGATTTTCACTTTTTTAAACACTATGGTTATATTGACATGGGGTTTTCACTTTTTTAAACACTGACAATATGTAGCTGGTCATGAATGAAAGTGATGCAGATCTGACTGCCAACATGGTAACAATCTAACAAATCTTATCACTGTACTTTTCATAAAGGAATGGTAGTATTGGCATGGGGTTTTCACTAAAACACTTGTTACATTAATTAATGAATATGTGTAGATCTGACCACCATGATGTCTGTGCTGTTTAGACTAAGTTTGGTTGGTTGTTTTATTGGCTTTTTCAACACATTATTGGCTATATCATGGCCTTGTAATGGGAGCTAAGTGCCTTTCCTAAGGACACACATAGGCAGCCAACCCTGGGTGTGTATTGAGCCTTTGGCCCTGAATTACAAGTCTGAAGCTCTATGAACTGAGCTACTGCAGCTGAAACCAGACTTTCTTCACTTTAGGGTCAAGTCAAAGGTCACTGCTTGCATTTTTATACTTCACTGATCTTATGAACATAGTTAACTGTACATATACATATGAATTTTTACTAGACTTTGTATGTAGATGCTTTTCAAATAAATAAAGTTGATAGTCAGCACTCTGACATTGATCTCAAGGTCAAATGCCTTTAATCAGGTTGTTCTCCGTAAAAATGGCTTGTGAGCATGATAACAGAAACAAGTATGATTGGATTTTTATCAAACCTAGTTTTTGGATATATCTGAAGAATACCTTCAGTGGTGCCATTTCAATAACTTGGGTATTTTGTTTTATTTAAAAGAATTATTTATGGCTTTATATGGATTTGACCAAACTTAGCATGTGGATATATCTTGACAGTATCAGAGAGGAGTTCAGTGATCTCTCCATGGCATAGGTTCAAGATTTAAGACCATTACACTTATTTTGTGAACATGTTAACTTGAACATATAAGAAAATATTTTTGTTACCCAATTTTGAATGTTGGAGTTTTTCAAGAGTGTCTGAGATGATTTCAATCCTCAGCAGTTAAAAAGAATAAAAGGAGGTAGGAAATGGACTTCTTGTAAATTCTGCAAATTCTTTTTTTGCCAGTAGAGCATCAGTCCCATCAAGAAACTCATATTAAAAAATGTTGTATGTATCATGTACAGACAAGTTTTGAATCTCTTTATCCTAACAAGTTTTTCACAATTTCATTAAGTACTTACTAAATAAATGTTTAATTTTGTACATTTTGTACCTGCTTTTAAATTTTGCACATTGTAGGTAAGAACTCCAGAGAACCCCCAAACCCCACCCATGAGCTTCAGGGGACCTGAAACTGAAGGGTTGAATGCAGGACAGAATACAAACAAAGTATGTATTTGAGAAAATAATGCTTATTATATTTTATCCAGTTTTTTTTGTTTTTACAATTTAATATCATCAGTTACTTTTAAATTCAGAATTATGTTCTGGAATTTTTTAGATGTCTTGTTTGGTACAGGGAATAATTTCCACTATTTCTCTTGTAGGCTAGTAGAATCCTCTATATGCTATCTGAAAGAAATAACTTTCATGCTACAGTGCCACCTTGAAGTTGTCTCTCAATCTTTTGCCTAACTTACATATTTCAGTTAAATCACTCCCCTGTTTTCCTCAGAAATAACATTTCAAGTACAGTTGCCTATTCCCTGCAATTGCTGCCATTTTAGATATGGATTATTATGTCCTTATGTAAGAAATTTTTAAATATTTCCTGTGGTCATTATCACCAGGTTTTAATTAAAGATTTCATGTTTTATGTTTTCATCAACCAAATAACTGATTTTTTTAAATTCCATTTTTTTTCTTCACAAAGTTTCACTAGATTAAGACTTATTCCATTGATATGTATCTTTTCTTCTGATACATACTCAGTTAATACAGTACAACTTTGATAACTCAGACTTCGATCAATTGAATACATGGCATCATTCAAATAACTCATTCAGGCCTGGTGTAAAGAATTCTCTTGTCTGCAGTCTTGAGAAACTCAAAACAAGTGAAAACTCAAACCAAATATTTTGGCTTCCAATGCTTTAAGTTTTCAAGGTTTTGATGTAGTTCTATCCAAATATTCTACAAATCAACAAAGGAATCTTAGAAATTGACACACTTAGCACAATAGTATGACTACAAAAACTTCACCAAAAATCATCAAATTCCACCCAAAAAAGGAAAATTCCACAAATTAAAAAGATATAAAATCTTAAACTTCACTCTTGTTTAAATTCTTTTTTTTTATATGCCTGTCATTAGGTGTAGCATATTATGTTATGAAGTTATCCTCTGTTCATTCGTCCATCCATCAGTGTTTTACTAATTTAATTTCCACACAATAACTCAAGTTCTCCACCATGTAGTTACCAAACTTTGTGAATGGTTTGCACATGGGGTAAGGGAGAAGCTGATCAAATTTAGTGTCAAAAGGTCAATGGTTGACGTCACTGTTCCTGAAAGAACAAAAATGGATTCCCCACAGTAACATTAGTTCTACATCTAAGATCTGGACCAAACTTTGTGAATGGTTTACACTTGAGGTAAGGAAAAAGCCTGTTGATTTTGGGGTCAAAGGTCAAGATCACTATGACAAACAAGAAAATGGTCTCGGCACAAATTTTTCAGACACCAACCATGTACCAAAGTTTGTGGATATCATACACATAGACTAAGAAAAAAGTCTATTGATTTTGGGGTCAAAAGGTCAAAGACCAATGTCATTGTAACTATAAACAATAAAAATGGTTTTAGTAAATTAGTTCTAGACCATGTACCTTGGAAGAGGACTATTGAGTATTGGTCTAAAGGTCAAAGGTTAGGGTCATTGTGGTTCAAAGAAAAATGCTGTTTGCTGAATAACTGTTCTAGAGCAAGTCCCATGACCAAACTTGTGGACAACTTTCACTTAGAGAAATAAAGAAACCTGTAGATTCTGAGGTGTAAAGGTTGGAGGTCATGGTAAGTCTAAGAAGAACATCATGGTTTCTGCACAGTAAGTTTGCCTCAGGACCTCATACCTTGACCTAAGGTCCAGGTTATTGAGACCTTTGGTAAATAATCTTCAGAGTCAACCATACCCTACTAGTGCATACACAGGGGACTATTAAACATAAGGTGGGTGTGTAATGTGCCATTTATGTTACTCTTATTAATTATTAGCTTTTTTTGTCATAACACTTTAATCTTCACATGCTGCTAACATGATCTACTGTACTGTCTGTCATTTTGATACCCTCTTATTTTCTATACGCCATCAGTCCAAAACAATTGTAATTATTTTTTGTTCTCTAATTAGTGGTACACCTTTCCCTCAGTAACGCACAACCCGGTCGAAAAACACAGACCGCAGTATAAGTGAGGGCGTGAGTTACCAAGGACAATAAGAGAAGATGAGGTGGGGGTGGGGTGGCTGTTTAATGGTTTAATACTCATTTTATAAATGCATTGGGAATAATTGTCAATAAAAAGTTTTTTCTAACGATTAAAAGTTGTTTGCTTTTTTGTCAAAATTACCTTTATTTTCAAGATAACCAGCCTCTGAAAGATCATTAAAAACATTACTCCAAGAGGTTTCAACACACATCACATGTGTACCTGCAAAAATATTGTGTATTATGTCACTGCTTTTTTCATGTGAATGTGGATATATTCGATTGTTATTGTTGATTCACAACAAAACAAGATTTCCTTTTTTCAAAAACTAGATACATTTATTTCATGAAACAACAACCAAAATTGTTAAAACTCAATTTTTTTAATTTCTTGTTCTATTAGTAAGATATTGATGCCTCAATTTCATTGCAAGTAATAGTGAAATTTCTGCTAATTCTTGAGCAAACCTCTGAGTGCTGATTCAGGAATTTTCACTACAAACTTTCAAACTCACTTTGCCTTGATGAAGCGTATCTGTGAAACAAAGCTTTTCATTCACCAAGTGATTTTGCTTGCATCCCTTGCTATCCTTGATATTTGTGAATTAGTAGGATAAACCACTGATTACTGTTAGATACTTTAATTATGTTACTGACATAATAATATTTATAACAGTGTTCGATTGGTCAATTGAAATGAGTTTACCTGACACACTTCTGTGGCTGCTACTTCATATGGGTAGGATTTTGCATGCCTTTTAACTTTTTTATTCCACCCCATTTATTTGATTTGATACAAAAGACAAAATTACCATGATAATACAAAGCATGTCTACTTTTAATTGATTGTAACAATACAACAAACACTTCTGCAAATTGGAGATCACAACACAGTCGGCACTTAATTAAGTTCTCACTGAAACACTCGCGAACATAGCTGTGATGGTAGATTGACACTTTTCACATTTGATTACAAGAGGTTATATTGCATTTATGATGATTACACTGAAACTGAAGTAAAAGATAGAACTAAAATATGAATTTGACTTGAAAAAACGTATTTAATTGGTATTTATTCTTAAAGTACTGCCACCAATAGGCATCAGTGACATTTTCATGGATCAAAATTTCGTCAAATATTGTTATTTACAATGTGCTGACAATTTTTTGTTTGTAAAGACAATTTAACAGAATATATGACTTCTTTTTAAAAGTTGCGAATTTCCAGGCACTAACCACCATTTTATATGATAAAATGAGCAATATATCAAGGTTTCATTTACCAGATTTGATTGCAATTTTCTTCATGTTCAATAAATAGGGGCCAAATCTGTGAGTATTTTCTAGGAAAAAATGGGATCCACATCTGACCCCATATTATAAGCGGGTTCATGAGTTATCGAGGGAGAGGTGTATATAGAACTTTTTCTTACTAAAATCGTGTAACTTTTAGGTGCTGAAGAAAGTGATACTTTTTTACCTTTTATTTTTGGTACACCTGAAAAAAAATCAAAAACATTATGTCCAGAATTGTAAGCAATATAGTCATGTAAATTTATCAGCAGTGTAAGGTCAGTTATTGTAACATGTAATTTATCAGCAGTGTAAGCTTAGTTATTGTAACATGTAATTTATCAACAGTGTAAGCTTAGTTATTGTAACATGTAATTTATCAACAGTGTAAGCTTAGTTATTGTAACATGTAATTTTTCAACAGTGTAAGCATAGTTATTGTAACATCTAATTTATCAACATTGTAAGCTTAGTTATTGTAACATATAATTTATCAGCAGTGTAAGCTTAGTTATTGTAACATCTAATTTATCAACAGTGTAAGCTTAGTTATTGTAACATGTAATTTATCAACAGTGTAAGCTTAATTATTGTAACATAATTTATCAGCAGTGTAAGCTTAGTTATTGTAACATGTAATTTATCAACAGTGTAAGCTTAATTATTGTAACATGTAATTTATCAATAGTGAAAGGTCAGTTATTGCAGCTTATTTCAAGAGTTAAAGCCTTTAAATGTATTTTCAGACAGCACAGAGAAAGTAGTGAAATTTCAAAGCTTAAAATAAAATCGATAAAATTGCTACTTCTGCAATAAATCCAAAACTTAGTGAAAAATTAAATTTTTGTTATTTTTTTAATGTAAACTTTGTACATTATTCTGGTTAAGAGTAAAAGTATGGTTTAGATTTATAAATTGTTAAATATTTCTGTATACTTGAAAGATTTATTGTGTACAGAGTTGCCTGAAGAAATGAAAATGAAGTTTAAGAGAAACTCATTGAGTATATTCTGAATTTGTACATGTATACTTAAAAGTGATGAAATAGTTGAAATATGATAAATAATATGTTTTATTTTAAGGAAGAATCCACCATTTAATATAAAAATGTATATCATAATGTATTTTTTGTTGCTTCTAGTAACCGCAGAATGTTTTTTGAATATATTAAATTATTAGTTCAGATTGTATTAGAAAATTGTCAATACTCACAATCTTTTTTCCAGTGTTAACTGATATTTTATTGGTCTTCAAATTATCAGTCTGCTTTTAATTACTTAATCAATAGTTTATTAAACATAATAAAGATGTTCTGTCTTTAAAATGCAGCACAATTTTTTTCCTGCAGATGCTAATTTAAAAAATACCATTTGTTATTCATGATAAGTTGTTCTTAAGTGGATATTCAGTATTTCCGTCAGCTTCACGATTCCATTTACCAAATTTTCAAAACTTTGCAATCTGAAACTCAGAATAAAAGCTAAAAACTCCAAATTCAGATACATGAATTGAATTATTACAGTAAAACCAACTCAAGTAACCACTTGTATATAATGATCCTCTGTATATAAAGGTCAAGTTCAATAGGTCCCATTTACACATGAATTAATACATATTTACCTGTCTGTAAAGACTACATACTCATAAGGACTGCTTCATAATGGTCCTTTGGGTGGTTGAACTGTACTGTATAACATAATAGAAACTCAACAACAAGGTAGAGGAATCATAGTTTGAAAAGAAATTTTTCAAATGCTATAAGTCTAACCTAATTCAGAGTGAGGTTGTTTCATATGTCATTGTTGTTTTTTTTACTTTGTGGATGAGTTTCTTGCTGTAAAGGTTTTGAAAAGACATAGATAGGTCTCCAAGTAAATGAGTCTTGCCATTAAGAATTGTACTCTATTTACTCATATAGAATATGCATCCAACTACTGATATCATCGACCCAGATCTGCTTGTGCTTAATGTGCTGACATATCAGCAGCAACACTGTTAACTTTGAAGTTAAAAGTAAATAAACTGCATAAACCCAGCTCTGCTTGGTTTTTATATAATTGCATATCTGGGTCTACTGTCTTTGTATTTAGGTGTATGTGATGCATTACCAATACAGTAGTAAAATATGCAACTTTTAGTCCTACATTTTTGTTTAAGCTTCTTTCAAACTGTATGTAATTTATTATTTGTGCCAGTCTTGAAAATAATGTTTTAGTAAGTTAAATCTTAGTGGATAGAGCACCATTACTGTAGCTAATAGGTATAACCAGAAACCCACCAATCTTCTTTTCTACTTTTATCCTAAAAGTGTGAAACTTTATGTTACAACCGCTGCTTTGTAGTCCTAAATGCCAATTACAAGAGTTACAGTTCTTATGAATAATCAAGGGTTATTTCCCTTTTAGGAGGACAAAATCCACTATTTCCTTCAAGTCATGTAAACAGAACTAGAATGTCAAGGGTTCACCTTCATTTGACATTGGAAAAATTCAAAAACATTTTATAATGTAACATCAGAATAATATTAAAATACCTTTTAATGCAAATGACTGACTAATGGCTGTCTGAAAATTGGATAATGAAATTTGCATAGTTGGGGAGCAAATGTATTGTTTTGGGCATCTTGATTTTGTTCTGCCTGTCCTTTCATCTTGAGAAGCATGTTAGCAAGAGTGCACAAAAGTGACTTAACTTACATAAGTGAAATTTAGTAGGCATATTTTAATTCACATGTAGATGACCCGATTAAATTTTCAGGCCATTAAAATTTTTTTACACATTTTCAATTTTTTTTTACTTAGACTATTTTGACAAAACCCTTGTTAGCATGATTAAGCAAAATCCACTTTGATAGACAAATGAAATTATATATATATATATATATATATATATATATATATATATATATATATATATATATATATATATATATATACACACATTTTTTAATATTTCTTTTGGACTTATACTTTTTGGTCTGTAGTGGAAGTATACACGTTTTACAAAGAAAAATCTAGTTATCCCTTTCATTTGCAAAGAGAGGTAACTCTTGTAACGATTTGTATCCAGTGGATAAATTGGCAAGTGGTCTCTTAAACATAGTTTAGAGTTAATTTCAGAGTTGCCTACAGCTATGATCTTTAAAACAGTTTTCTAAATGTTATGTGTCTTTTCTTTATTTTCGTAGACAGATAGATGGTTCTTGTCCTAAAACTTAAATTTGCTCAGCATCTAACATTTTTTTGGTAATAACTTTGCTATTTTTAAAGCAGATAACAGGGGACATGTATCTCATCAATGCTGTTTCAGAAGCAGATCATGAGTGGAGATAACCATACATTTTTTACTGTACATGTAAAAATTAGAAAATTAGGTGATGAATGTAGCAAATTGTCAAAGATACATTTTTTTAATTTATCCACATTTTACATGAAAAGCTTATTTTTTATGTTATATAAAAATAATGAGAAACCTGCTATTTACTTTTTTCAGCTGAAGGATTGATAAAGGTAGTTAAGCTGATTTTTCTAGGCACTTTATTGAGTTGATGTGGCCTGACTGGGAGATATGTGCAACAAATTAATTCGCAACTCCCACTCACTGCATTGTTTTGAAGTTGTTGTGATTTGGCATATGCACATATTGCACACCCCATGATGCATGCATTTAATGACACTTTTAAAAATGTTTTAATTTGCAGCTAATTTCTGCATGAGCATTATGGAAAGGATGAATTTCATTCATATATAGGTTGCATGTTCCCAGTCAATATGCAGCATTGACATGATTGATAGATTAAATGTGATATTCTTTTTATGAGAGGGGAAATCCTGTTTGGATCTATCATACAAACCTGCAAGTCAGTCTTAGCCAATCATATTATCATTGCTGTATAGAACATTTTAATATGGGGAGATGGAGGAGGTGGAAACATCAGCAATATGCTTTGTTCATGAGATAACAAAGTTAATGCTTTTGGATATTATTTCCATCAATGGTAATTCTGATAGGTTTCACAGGGTGCATCTATTCACCAGCATTCCATCACTTGATTGGTATATTGTAAAGACTGCACATTAGACAAGTCCCATCAGCCATAAGAATTGATGGTAAATCTAAATGGTAGAAGTGTGTATATGGAATATAAATTCTATGTAGTAAAGATTTGAGGTCCGGGAGGAAAAACTTCTAGTCATTTAATTCATCCTGTCTCTCCAAACCATTGTCAATCCATTATGATGATTTTAAAGAGAATTTAACATTATTTTGAACATGAAATCAACATTAGCTAATTTAAAATTGATCTACAAGTGGACAGACATCTGGATAAAGCATTGTTAAATGCACATACTTTGCATCTCTGCTATACCTGGTTCAGTCACATTAGGAGAACATGCCATGGTAAAGCAGTCACACATCTATGGCTGGTGGTTTCCTCCATGTCTACTGTATATATTTCTGTATACATCTACAGTTACCAAACTTTTTGGATGGCTTGTGCTTGGGATAAGAAAGGACTCTGTCGATTTTGTGATCAAAAAGGTCAAGGTCACTGTGACAGAAAGAAGAAAAATGGTTTCAGCACAATAACTAGTTCTCCACCACCTACAGTTACCAAACTTTGTGGATGGTTTGCACTTGATATCAAGATCAAAGGTCAAGGTCACTGTGACTGATATATCAAAATGATTTCTGCACAATAACATTAGTTCTCCATTATATATCTGGACCAAGATTTGTGGATGTCTTGCACGTGCAATCAGGCAGAAGCCTTTTTATTTTGGAGTCAAAAGGCCACAGATCAAGATCACTGTTACTGATAGAAGAAGAAACAGCTTTTGCATAGTAACTTTTGTTCTAGACCACTTAATTTAACCAAAGTTTATGGAGGGCTTGCACTTAAGGTATGGATGAAGCCTATTGGGAAGAGGCCTGTTGATTTTGTGGTCAAAAGGTCAAAGGTCATGGTCATTGTGTCTCAAAGAAAAATGGGTTTTGCAGAATAACATTTGTTCTATTGTAAGTTCCTTGACCAAACTGTGTGGATGGCGTAATAATGAAACCTATAGATTCAGCAGTCTAAAGGTCAGAGGTCATGGTAAGTCTAATAAGAAAATAACAGTTTCTGCACATTAAGTTTAGTTCAAAACCACATACCTATACCAGAGGTCAAGGTCAGACAGACCTGTTGGTCAATAATCTCCAAAGTTAGCCATACCCTGCTAGTGCCTACATCAAGAACTATTAAACATAGGGAGGAAATATAATGTGTCATTCAGGGTACTTTGTTGTTTTATATTTCTGTTCAATTAGATCAACATTTTGATTGCTTCCATTGTACACAAACCATTTTTTTATTATCCACAATAAATGTGAAAGGAGTATTTAGTGTTAACCTCATCTACCTACCCATCTGTCTATCTGTCTTTCCTTTTCTTCATCATACCTTGGTTAATTTTTGGATTATTTTTGGTGGATTTTCAGGTACTGTCACTTATAGGGTCTTGTAATTTAGTTTATGGATTCAAATTGGAGAGGACCATGCTGTCATGTTAAAAGTTGGTTACAGTGACCTACATTTAATTCTCTAGTGACTTCTTTTACCTTGGGCATATGGTCAGTGTGTCATACAACTTTGAGTGTTCGGTTATGTGGTTTTGTTTGTGGATCCATTATAATGAGTATTAGATTATCACATGAAAAGTCACTGTGACCTGCATTTCATGCCTCCATGACTTTCATCTATGCTCTTAAATCAGTTTCTCAGTCAGTCTTATTGGTAGGGTTTTGTACCTTTGTGTGGATACTTTGTGGTATGTACAATACCATCATTCCAAAAATGGATTACTGTGACATATATTTCATGCTTCATTGATGTTTCTTAAAGTTTTTTTGGGATCCGTTTCTTGTGCGCTGTGCATGTCTATTTATTGATCATGGTGGTAGTAATCAGGTAAATGCCCAATAAAAGATAGCTTTGTTTGTATTATCCCATTTACCTGCTTCTCCTATTTGTTGAAAATGCCTAGTTAATTGTGTCCCAAATGTCAGCAGGGTTTTATCATTGTAAACCTTTATTGTGAACAAAGTTAGAAAGTAATATTCTAGCAAGCTAGAATTTCCCTTGAGGTTGGAACAATTTGGTCTTCATCAAATGTTACTGGTTGGTATTGGTTTTTTTGTTGTTGTTGCAATTCTTTACTGTTTTAGAACCTCACTTTTAATTGGCACCATATGGCCTTATTTTATTCTGAGGTGCCGTTAAACTCTACTTTACACATACATGCATACATCGTTTTTCTCAAGGTTATAATGCCATTAGAATTATGTGACATCAGAAGAAACATCAAAGTTGAAATTCCTTATTCATATGTGAAATCTTTAGCTACATTGTTGAGATTTTTTTACCACAACATGCAGTGTTGTTTGTGTGGAGATATGCTTGCTTTGAAGCCTTAATTGTGCATGTATAGTTGATCATCAAAATATATGCTTTGACAGTTGCTTATTTACAGATCTAATGCTAGTTTGTGGCGAAGGGTTACAATGATAAAATAGCAATATGACAAATTACTTTGTTAAAATAGGAATAAGGGAGTCAATTAGAATTATAAATTTCCAATTGAAGTAACAAGACAGGAAATCAAGGGTGGTTTGAATTTAAGACTTGTATTTGGTAACAGTAAGTGAATCTAATTCAATCAAAACATTTTAAAGATTTTATGATTTGATAAAAATGTAACTTTGTGCGTTTTAACTAATTTTTTACTGTAATACAGTGGTCTCTCACTATAAAGCACATCAGTATAGTGCATTCCCTCATATAATACAGTATAGTGCATTCCCTCATATAATACAGTATAGTGCATTCCCTCATATAACACAGGTGTGGTCATCAATCTGATTAAAATCCACATCTCGGACACAATGGAGATTCAGCAGACACTGATACAAGGTCATATTCTGTTGACTTTTAAGTCACCAATTAAGTTACAGCTTTTACATTTATAAAGTGAAAAACGCCATTTGGAACATGTTTCTAATGATAACTCTCCCTAACATGAAATGCAATGCTTTATCGATAAGTTACTAAATACAAGTGGACCAGAATTCCAGAGGTCATCAGAACATGAAACTTTATCGGTGCCTATCAGATGTACTTATTATAAGTAGATTTCAGTTTTAATCAGGTTGGTATGGTCATGGATCCCATTTTTTTTATATGAATGTAGTTTTGCTATTTAACCTTCCAGTACCTCAGTATAAGGCAACATCACTTATATGTAGTACATTTTTATGGATCTCAAGAAAAGCATTATAATAAGAGATCACTATATTGTTATTGCATGAGGCAGCTAAAGCTTCTAAGGTAACTTTTGCAGCATGAGAAAGGGAAATAATTACAGATATTATTGCTGTTTCATAACTTGTGGTTAAAAAAACTGTGAATCATTTCAAAAAGCAGAGATTTGAATTGAAAATACAAAACAAATTGCTGTGAGGTATAGTTCCCTCAGTTCAGCATCATGAATGATATATCAGCATCTGTAGCTCAGTGAATTTTCACATGAGGGTCTTGAAATGTAGCTAAAATTACTGAATTTGTTTCACACATCATGGATTTTAACCCATTGACCTACAGAGCAACACCACTCATTCGATACATGCTGACATGTAATCCACCATGTTGGTCCTGGAGTTATGGAAGAGTCCATTTTTGATAAAGGACTGAATACCACATGCCACAGGTAAACAAAGATCATTTACTCGTTAGACAAATCATATCATAAACAGATATTAGGTAGAATTTGAAAATAGTTTAAAGAAAACTAGATCATGCAGATGATTTTTGTTTACCTGTGGTATGTGATAGCTCTCATAACAGCTCAGTCCTGTATCAAAAATGAAGTTAGTACCATTATACCATCACCTAGCTGACTGACACTTTATATCATACACAGATTCAAAAAAGTATGATCGTAAAATATACATTGCTCCCTTTTTATAGCACTGTTCCTGGGAGTCATAAAATTGACCTGAGTTATAAGTAAGGGAGCCATACACTGAGGGATGTACCGACAAGGCTTATTTTCTGATAGTGCATTAGAACACAGAATAGAGTATATAATAATGTGAAATCACATAATTGGTTTTTATGAACCAGGAACTTAAATAAATTGCAATAATTAAGGAGTAATCATAAAACAGAATTTGATAAATGTAATATGATCCATAACCATATTCACATTATAAGAGAGGCAGTGTTAAACTGAGGGGCTTTATATAGTAACTGACCACTGTACTCTTCACAACAAACTTTATAAATCAGCATGCATAATATACTATCTTGAGTTAGAACTTTGCATCCTAAGCCCTTAAATAATGGTAATTAATTCATTAATTTCATGCATGTTAGAAATTCCCATGATTTTCCATAATTTTATTAATTCCATGAGTGATATAGGGATTATTTGAATTAACAAAAAATGTAAGTGATTGCTTGAAATCCCTGGTTTTACAATCTTACTATATATGTGTGTATATATATATATATATATATATATATATATATATATATATATATATATATATATATATATATCACTAGTGCTAAAAAAACTTTTTTTCAGAAACAGGCCCAGGGCAAGTGATTTTAAAGAAACCACAAGCCCTGACTCAGATTCCATTAGCCCTGACTGACTCAAATTCCATGTGCCCAAAAGGACTCTATTAGTTGTTTACTATTATTTTGACACAATGTTGAAATTGGTGTACTTTAAATATGAAAAGAAATGCACGAAAATCATATTAAATTGACTCATGTTTTTATTCGCCTCTCAAAATATTTCACGTAAAGCAATGGTTTTCCTCAATGTCCTGATGTCAACTATTGTCCAATTGCTCCAGTGCTCAAAGAATTTTTCAGACACAGGCCCAGGGCAAGTCTCTTTTGAAAAAATCACTTGCCCTGACTGAAAGTTCACTTGCCTGACAAGGCCATATTTTTTACTATTATTTTGACACACACCCCCATCCAGGAAAATTAAAAGGTCAGTCCTTATATGTGTACTTGTGATATTGGTGACTGAACCCTCATTCACATTCTGCTGAAGAGGGGCTTAAAAGCAATGAGGTTTCCAACAATTTCACAGTTTCCATATGCACAGATGGTAAATTCTGAATAATTGTGGCATACAACTCTGCTCTTACAATTTCTGACTGTGTACCTTCAGGTTGATGTACAGTCTGTATTTCATCATGATCTGTATGTAGGGATAAGTATTCAGGTTGATGTACAGTCTGTATTTCATCATGAACTGTATGTAGGGATAAGTATTCAGGTTGATGTACAGTCTGTATTTCATCATGATCTGTATGTAGGGATAAGTATTCAGGTTGATGTACAGTCTGTATTTCATCATGATCTGTATGTAGAGATAAGTATTCAGGTTGATGTACAGTCTGTATTTCATCATGATCTGTATGTAGGGATAAGTATTCAGGTTGATGTACAGTCTGTATTTCATCGTAATCTGTATGTAGAGATAAGTATTCAGGGGCCTTGGAGTAATTTCATTTTCTGAACGCTGCAAAATCTCCATGTTTCTATATCAAAGTTGAAAATAGAAATGTAGTTGGAGGGGCATTGATTTTATTTTATATCAATCAGTAAAAACAGTGGCCTCAAGTTAGTAATTAGTTTGTGTGATAGTACTGTGGATGTGTCACAATTACAGAAAACATTCATTCTGTATGAATAGAATCAGCAGCTACCAACTCTTTGAACTAAATGAATTTAAATATAATGTAATGATTTCAGTTCCTTTTTGGTGAAAAATATTGTTTTGGGGGCTTTTATAAGTTGCTAATCCCCTAGCTTAGCTTAATTGTCAAACAATTGCATAGGTACTGCTTGATATATTTAACCAGCAATGCATTATCAAGTCAGTGTGAGCAAGGAGACATATGTCTCCTTGCTCACACTGACTTGATAACTCATTGCTGGTTATGCAGCTTATGATTATTCATGCTGTTCAAGTGAATGCTAATTATAGGTAACCAAAAAAAAATGGGGAACAGAAATAGTACTGATTCCCCAATTATATGTCACATGATTCACTTTGTACACACAAAGTTTATAGCTTTTGATATAATTAAGCTGACGATCTTCATAAAGTGGAGTTATCTACAGATGGGGTGCAGCTGGGAGATGAGTATTAATAATTTACCAATAAATGTAGCATGTTGTTAGCAGGGTCAAGGTTTCTTTCAGGCAAATTAGGTAATACTCTTTGGACAGGCCCAATGGGCAACTCACATATGATACAAGAGATATAGTGGGGCCTCCGGTGTCGGGCTATTAGATTTTTTTAATTCTGTATATATATATATATATATATATATATATATATATATATATATATATATATATATATATATATATGAAGAGAGAGAGAGAAATTTCAAAATCAGATAGTAGTGGGCTGCCAGGAAAAAGAAGAAACTGGTAGGCCATATTAACTTCAGTAGCCAGGGTCTAATCTAGAAACCATCATTGCATGATTTGTGCCTATTTATGCTAATTCAGTCCAAAAAATCAACTGAATGCACAAAGATATTTTCAAGCCCTACTTTTATTTCTTTATTAAATCTCTCCTACAATCAGAAAATACCCCTCCCTCCCTCTTATTTTTCTTCAAACTGCAGATGGAACTTCATCCCAAAATTTTCAGTTCTGGAATAGACCTAAGTAGCCCAAAGAATATGCTTTAATATAAACCATTAAGCCTTAACTTCTTTTTTTTTCTCGTTATGAGTCATAAACAAATGTTCTCCATAGTGTAATAGTTTTAATCTTATATTTTGAAATTATGATATCATGTTATGGCAATTGAAAAGTGGCTTATATTTGACCCTTGCAAAAATGGATAATACTCTGCCTATTTGCATATCTAGTTCTTTAAAATCAACATATTTTGTTTTGAAAATTTGTTATGTGACTGAAAAGAAGACTATTTTGTAAATTTCATTTAAATTTAGATAAAAAATATTGAAGCTGTGAAATGTTAAATTTGTATATGTTCTATAATAAAGTCCTACTTGGTTGGACAAGCTCTTCTACGGTTACCTGATTATATATATAATGATTCACACCTAGCTGCCAATTGAATTGGTTATCTTGGTTAGCAGTCCATTGGATTCTCTTTTGCAATAGTTGTCTGATAGCTGTCACCCTGAGCCAAGGGGTCAATTCAATTCCACAAGGCTTTCTTAAAAAAAAGAATTTGCCCAAATGATTTAAAAGTATTGGATGGGTTTATCATCAATATAAATGACAAGGCGATAGCTAGGTATCAGAGCATCAAATTTAAAATGCTCCAACAAGCTTTCAGTGTAGCCCTTGTTAGGTAATGACTCACTCCTATTACTGGTAGAATTGTTGAGCAGTCTTTATGAATTTTCAGTATATTAATATTTGGCTGAAAGTGGTCAGAATAAATGATTTCTCAATTCAAGGAAAAGTTTGATGATGGTATCAGATTAAGGAGACAGTTTCATGTTTTCTTGTGTATAACAAATGCCAACTGTAAACAGGATAAACTCATAGGCACCAATTTGCGGAATGTGCCAGAAAAGATTTCAAGCAAACAGCATAGACTCTAATCTGCTAGTGTATTAAGTAACAGCAGGCCTGAAAATCATAAAGCTCTTGAGCTTGAGTTTGGGATTTGTTTTTACCAAACACAAATGACATTACTTTTGTAAGGTTGTTTCTGATTGGTTAATAGTAGAAACTCAGTTTCAGAATTAAGTTAAGAATTTTATGATCTCCAGGCCAGGGTCTACACTGTTTGCATTCAAGGGAATATTATATATGACTATTGTAATATTATATATGACTACTGTAATATTATATATGACTACTGTAATATTTTAGTTAGAATAATCAAGAAAACGCTTCATTTATCAGACTGAGTCAACCATTTTATTTTGTAGATAAACTTTGTTTTCAATTTGTATACAACTCCCATAAGATGGAGTGTATTATGTCATGATGTTGTCTATCAATCCACATGTTTGTTTGTCTGTTACCAGTTAGGTTTCTAGACAATAATTCAAGTTGTCCATCGTATACAGTTAACAAAGTCCATGGATGGCTTGCACTTGGTAATACTCAAAGGTGAAGGTCACTGTGACTGAAGTAATAGAATGGTTTCCGCACAGTATCATCAGTTTTGCATCATAGATCTGAATCGAACTTTGTGGATGGTATTAGCTGAGGTTAAGGAATAAGCATATTGTTTTGGGGGTCTGTAGGTCAAGGTCACTGTGACTGAAAAAAGTAAATGGTTTCTGCATAAAAATTGTATCTGTATTAAGGACTATTAAACATGGGGTGGGCATATCATATACCATTCATGGTACTCTTCTTAAATATTTTGTAGGGGAAACATCACATATTTTGTGCTAGGTATAGGCCAACAAGAATGACCTGTCTGTTTAACCTTTCAGTGGAAATATTCCTAAAGACCTGGTCCACTCACAAAATACCATCTATACTTGCATATAGGTCAGGTCCAACTGCAGACTTCATAGACCCTGATCTGCTTTGTGCATTATGTGACAGCAGATCAGGGTTTATGTTGTTTGTTCTACTGATACTTCTAACAAACTGTAGAGACCCAGATCTGCCAGCACATTATGCGATGGCAGATCTGGGTCTATGCAATTGCAGTTGGGTTTGACTTATATGTAAGTATATGTGGTAGTTATTGCAGTGACTATGATTTACTAATTTTTACCAGTTTTGACAAACCCCTGGGGTTTATCATTATCACATTCCACTGTATGCAAAAATTTCAGGTTAGTGCTCATTGACTTTAATACAGTCTTTAGAAATTTTTGCAGTTTTTTTCCTTTCCCTTAATCTTTGAAAATATGGAGTTAATTCATGCTTCTGTAAAATTTTAATGAATATGTTTATTATTTCTATTTATCTTATTCATAATTAAATATTACAGTATATTAGAGAGTTGTATAGCTGCGGATAAAAGTTCATATGACATGAAAGATTGACAATTAATCTTGGAATGAATATATAATTTATCCTAAAAAGTACTTAATTTTATCCTTAAAAATATATTTATGATATGATGCCATTGATATGGTGCATTATGAACCAGCTTCATAATGTACATACTTCATCAGTATGTGCTGGTAAATTGATATATCACACAGAAATGTCAAACAAGGTTAAATTATGGGTTTTTGTTTCCTGTCAGTCTGCTTTTGTACAAATTCTTCTTCTTACATTTGTGTCAGGTTCATAATTATGAAATTTAAGAAACTTACTGAGAGATTTCAATCTTTTGCTTCCCAAGGGTCAAGAAAAGATGAAATGACTCAAGTCATTTAAAAAGTTCTATATGAAACACAGTTATTAAAGATTCTCCGTACCTGGAATAATTTTCTCCAACAAGATGGTTGGCTCAACTGAATGGCTTTGTTTTCTAGTTTTTCAGTATACAGCTAACATTTGTGCTTTTTTTTGTGTTTTACTCATCTTCTGACACCAGGCTGTAGCTGCTAATCATCTAACACAAAATGTGACCTCCGGCAAGTTGCCGCATCATAAAAAATCATCTACCATTACTACTCACCATGGCCATCCAAAACAAATACCTCGAATGCAGAATCTTTATCTCACTCTTCAGACCAAACAAGAGAAACAGCAACGGGGAGAGAAGGGCAGCTCAACAACAGTAAGTTTAATTATTACATGGACATCATATACTGTGAATTCGTTTTATTTTGTGGGTATACATTTTTGTGGGTTTGTGAAAAACTATATTTTTGTCATTGCTTAACTTCATGGATAAAGGAAGTGGTCTTATTGTTTTCATAGAAGGATCATTGTTCATTGGCTTTTTAAGTTCAAGGTTTGCAGTAACCACAAAATCCTCAAAACTTGATATTCCACGAAAAGTAGTGAATTTATAGTATTACTGTATATATTTGCCTCTAAGTCAAGTCCAGATCAAAACTGCTCAGACCCAGATCTGCCATCACAAAATGCACCTGCAGATCTGAGTCTGTGCAGTTAGAAGTAATCAGTAGAACAAACAACACAGAACCTGATCTGCCAGTGCATTATGCGATGGCACATCAGGGTCTGTGTTGCTTGCAGTTTCACTCGACCTATATGTGAAATGCCCCTGTATTCTCTAAGTTTTCTAGCTCAAAAGTCAAATGTTCTTGACATTCTGTAACTTCAATTAGGTTGGAGTTCAAACAACAATTTTCCAAATTTTCTTGACTTAGGCTCTTCTACTATAGTTTTCTTAATTTCAGTGTCTTAAATATACTTCATTTATTTTCATGGTTTTATGAAAAATTAAATTGTTATCGGTACTTATGTTTGCAGAGTTGGGAGGAGATATTATTGCTTTAATAGAGGGAAATATTATTGTTTTAATGGAGGGAGATATTGTTTTAATCAAGGGGGATATTATTGTTTTATTAGAGGGGAAAAAATTTTGTTGTAATAGAGGGGGATATTATTGTTTTAATCAAGGGGGATATTATTGTTTTAATAGAGGGGGATATTATTGGTTTAATAGAGGGGGATATTATTGTTTTAATCAAGGGGGATATTATTGTTTTAATTGAGGGGGATATTATTGTTTTAATAGAGGGGGATATTATTGTTTTAATAGAGGAGGATATTATTGTTTTAATCAAGGGGGTTATTATTGTTTTAATATAGGGGAATATTATTGTTTTAATAGAGGGGGATATTATTGTTTTAATAGAGGGGGATATTATTGTTTTAATCAAGGGGGATATTATTGTTTTAATAGAGGGGGATATTATTGTTTTAAAAGAGGAAGATTACACACTTGCCATAACACGACGTGTCAAGTGAAAAACACGATTTTGGACTCCCAAACCCCCCAACACGATCGTGTTTTGAAAAACATAATTTTCAGCAATCTTAGCAACAACAAAAAATTTCCACCCAAAAAAAGAAAAATAAACAAAAAAACGTATATTTCTTGATCACTATTATATATGCCCGTAATCTGTGGTATATATAAACAGTAAACAGTACTGCTCAAAGCTCATGTAAAACTATCCTACACCTGTTTTAGAGGCAATTAAAAGGTAAGGCGGTCAGAGATAAACAGCCACCTTTCAGAGATTTACTTAATTGGCTCACAATAGCTAGGGTGATGTGTCGTGTCAAATCCTTTTGAGCACTGCTGCGGGAGAGCCCATTAGGCTAATTTGCATAGGTAAAGTACATTAAGTGGAACTACCCAATTTAAAGTTTAGTACATCAAAGAGATGCGTGTTGAAGAACAAACTGATTGCACTGAATGAGAATGTTGAAGCTATCTTTATTAAAGTTTGTGATCAGCGGCACCGTTTCTTTGAGAATGTTGACGCCATCTTTTTTAAAGTTTGTGATCAGCGGCAACGTTTCTTTGAAGTCTGATTTTTACTTCATATATAAAATGGAAAAGTGTACAAGTGTGATTCATTTTCGAAGGAAAAATGTCGAAACATAGTAGCAATTCAGGAAATATGGAGCCATCTCCGAAGTCAGCAAAGCCCAGCAAAACAAATTCCAGAACTCCTGGTTGACAGAGTTTGACTTTGTGAAGCGCAGCATCAAGGGGGAACATTTTATTCTGTGCACATATTGCAACCACCATATTGACATTAGTCATTCTGGAGTGTATGACATTTGTCGACATAGCAACACCACCCAGCATCGTGACACGGCAAAAATTAAATAGTTTGTTTAAACAGTCGTCGACAGACAATGTAACTAGAGCTGAAGTACTTTTCTGCAATTTCGTTGCTGAGCACAATCTGCCATTTTCAGTAGCAGATCATTTTACAGACCTATGCAGGTGATATTATTTGACATTGCTAAGTCAACCATTTTTTTTGTTTGTAAGTATATTAAATGCTTCAGAGAAAACAGATTGTATTTTCTTTTATTCAGATTTAAATTTCCAGTCATTTGGTATTGGCTGATTTGAAAAGATAGCTTATTCTCATTTGGATGACGTTTTTTGGGTGGGTGGGTGGGTCACGCGCACTGACCCCCCTTGGGACCCCAAAACACACTTTTTGAGTATCCAAAACCCCCAAACACTGTCTGGGAATATGGCATGTATGAGATTAGGTCTTTACATCTTTAAATTCATTGTTTGTAGAAACCATGAAATTCACAAAAATTGGTATCCCATGAAAAATAGTGAATTAACAGTATCCTATCTGATGTGTATGTTTTGAGTCTGAATTGGAGTTTTGTACTCAGCATGTTTTGAGAATACAGGACCTCTGGAGATCATGAAATTCTGAGATTTGGATTGAGTTTTCACTCCAAACCAATCAGAATTGACATTTCAAAAGTGATCTCCTTTGTGATTGAAGCAAAATCTGAAGCTCAAACATTTTATAATCTTCAGGCGTGAATTTTTTTTTTATCATCTTGAATAAATTTTGTAAAGCAGTGTGTGTGTATATATATATATATTGATTATTTGCATCTCAAAGTTACTACAATTAAAGCTGCTTTAACAGACACCTAACCCATTTCCTTCAGTTGACTCACATATTTCATTCATTTTAAAGGACACCTGTTTAAAAGGAAAAAATTGTGTGACCCCTTTCACTGTATCTTTGTTGAATTGGGTCCTGAAATTATACATACAACATACTCACTTAAATTTATGATGTCTGATTGGTCAAGTTTGCAGTAGCTAATCAGAAATTGACAGAATTTATAACTGAGTTTGAATTTGGGTATGAGAATATTTTCATAAGCTGGGGAAATATTTACAACATTTATACTAAATTTAAAACTGGTTCCAGAAAACCTTGCACTCACTCCAATGAGTTTTTTTTGTCTTGATCTAAGATTCAAGATGGTGGAATGTTAAGTCAGTCCCAGTGGCAGATCCAGATGTTGTGGAATTGATGGGGCAGTCCATAGCAATTCCAGATTTGGTTGTGGTGTCAGTCTTCCTCCTCCCTTTGTTTCAAGTTTAGTAGTCCACTTTTCAGTGAAAAACAGAGGAAGTTGGGTTTTTTAAGGAAAATTACCCCCCACCACACCCCCACCTCTAAAATTAAAACACCTTCTTGAAAAAATCCTGCATGTGCCCAGGTTCTCTTCATTCTATACACTCAGCCGCTCTCAAGTGTCATAGATCATCATCCAGTGTCTCACCAATTATACGCTGATGACACCCAAATATACAAATCTAGCCACCCAACTGAAGTTGACGCTACCATCCAAGGTGTAGAGAGGTGTATTTCCGATGTGAAATCATGGATGACATGTAACAAGCTGCAGATGAATGATGATAAAACTGAAGCCATTCTGATTACCACACAAAGACTTTCTCATTCACATCCTTTACCTCAAACAATAAATATCAGCAACACCAACATTAAATTCACACAGTCAGTACGAAACCTAGGTGTTACTCTAGACAGTACACTCTCATTGCACCAACAGGTCATGAACATATGCAAGGCTGCATATCTTGAGCTGAGACGCATCAGCTCCATTCGTAATTATCTTTCAGTTGATGCCACTAAAACACTTGTGTGTTCCTTAGTACTTTCAAGACTGAACTATTGTAACTCAATTCTATCTGGTTCGTCTCAGTATCTACTTCAGAAACTTCAAAAAGCTAAAAACACAGCTGCTCGGATCATTCTTAGAGTACCACGAACAGAGCACACCTCTCCCCATCTCTGTACCCTACACTGGCTACCCATTCGATCCAGAATCAAACACAAAATTTGTTCTCTGTGCTACGTTTCACTGACTGGCACCAGTCCAACATACCTATCTCACCTCACCCATGTGTACACACCAGCAAGATACTTACGCTCCTCTTCCGACACTCGTATTCTCATTATTCCCAATACCAAAATGAAGTCATACGGACAACGTTCTTTTGCATACTAGGGCCCAGCAACGTGGAACGAATTGCCCACTGAACTTAGACACAAAGACACAGTGATCTCATTCAAGAGTGCTCTTAAAACGCACCTATTTTGACTGCAAGAATAGACCTAAAGACTTAATGTTTTCTTACCTTAACTATTTTCAGCATGTTTTTGTTTTCTAATTTCATGGTGTTTGTTTTTTCTTTCTTTTCGTAATCATATCATTATATATGGTTTTTTTTTTTTTAGGTGTTATCTAATGTTGTAAAGCGCTTAGAGCTTCTAAAGATTAGGCACTATACAAAGTCCTCATTATTATTATTATTATTAATCCATAAATTTGAGATCTGACTTCAAATATTTGTATGCCATGCCAATGATACTTGCCGGGTATTATATTTTATTATCATCCATCCAGTAGGGTAGGCATCTGTTTTGGTTTCTGGATGATAACTTAAGTTCTAGAGAACAAATTTGAATGCAACCAATGGTATATGTATTTCCCCTAATATAAGAAAGAATGTTTTGATTTTGGGGCCAGTAGCTCCAAGGTCAAGGTCACTGTTTTTAAAAATAGATTTTGCCTATGCATTTCATTTTTGTATGAAAACTTAAGTTCTGTTGAAAAGATTTCAGTTCAATTTAATATATATGTCCCCCTTAGCTAAAGAAAAATCACTATTGATTTTTGGTCCAGTAGCTTCAAGATCAAGGTCACTGTTGTTAAAAATAGATTTTTCCTAATGCATTTCATTTCTGGCTGATACCTTATGTTCTTATTGAACAGATTTCAATACAACTTGGTACATGTGTTTTCCTTAGCCCAATGAAGAACATTATTGATTTTGGGGTCGGTAGCTCCAGGGTTAAGTTTCCTGTTACTAAATATTATTTGGGCATTGCATTTCATTTTTATTCTACAACTTAAGCACTACACAATTCATTTGTACAAAACTTTGTAAATGTATTACCCTCTGCCTAAGAAAGACCTCTAGTGATTTGGGACTGTGTACATTGAAAGTCAAGGATGCATGTACTGAAAATATATTTGGCTGTTGCATTTCATTCCTTACTTGGTACATGTACATATATTATAATCCTTCTAAAGAACCCTATCAGTTTGGGAGTTAGTAGGTGAATTTCAAGATCAGTGTTACTAAATATAGATTTTTCTCATGCATTTCATTTCTGGATAATAACTGAACTTCTCAATAATGAATTTCAAGGAAACTTGCTACATATGTTTCCCTTTGCCTGAAAAGGATCTCTGAACTATTATGTGGGCTCAGTTCTTGGGAAAATTTAGGTCAGTTACAAATCCCAATATACTGCAGAAAATATATTCAAACAACTAACCTTATGTTGGCAGGGTATCATGTGTCATACTCTTGTAACCCACAGTACAGACTTGGTTTCTTTAATCCTGGTGTCATACTCGGTGATTGTTGATTTTTTTTATGTGGAAGCATGCACACTGTTTGTTCATATCCAGTATGTAAGTTCTTAACAACAATTTTGTATTTAATCATAGATAGGTAGATAGATGGATGGATGAATATTTGAACAGATAGACAGATATACAGACAGGCAGATATATATATATATATATATATATATATATATATATATATATATATATATATAGAGAGAGAGAGAGAGAGAGAGAGAGATTTCATTGATTGACCAATTATATCCACACTTTTGTGGATTTATTTTAAAGTCTGGAAATTTTGTGTCTGGTTATGTCTCTCTGTACATATGTCAGTGCATCCCTCCATCTGTCCATTAGTCACTTCTTGTAACCTGAACTCCATCTACACCAGTTGAGACTCAGGATGATCATATGGGGGATCATGTTTCATGAGGTTGAGTAGTTGGCTACAAAGGTTTCAATTCCTAGTTGTACACCCACCACCACCACCACCCCTAGAAAGGAGGGGTGGGTGTCAACAGTCAAATTTTCATATGTAATATTGCACTCTGACTTGTAACCTGAACTCTGTCTTGAGGGAGGGTGATCATATTTGGTAGAATTTATTTCATGAGGATGAGTAGATGGCAGTGAAAGTTTTGAATCCTAAATGCAGCCCTGGGTGTAGGGAGGTGTGGTGGGGTGTCAAAACTAAAAATGGTGTTGATATTTGCATTGGTTTCCATTTCTAGATTATATCTTCCCTGTGATGGATATATTGTGGTCTGTATTGTCCTTGTGTCATCCATCATCAGTCTGTCTATACTGATTGACATTGAATGATCATATTTGGTATGATGTTTCACAAGGATGACAAGGAAGGTTTCAGATTCTGGATGCAGCCTATATCCAGGCCGGTGTATTGGGGGGGTTACATGTACTAAGCTTATAATCTGAACACTTTCTATATCGAGAGGGAGAGAGCATGATCATATTTAGTATGATGTTTCATTACAATGAATACTTGATAATGAAAGTTACAGATCTTTGATGCAGCCCCAACAGAGGGGATGGGGTGGGAAAGGGGGTGAGGGTGAGGATCAGAAGCCACATTTTCATCAGGTAATAAAAAGCATGCACATTTGTAATGTCTTCCATCTCTAGTTTATTTATTTATGTATTTATTTATTTATAGTTGTCTCCAGCCAAATCCAGACGATCAGTGACTCTGAATAGAAGCAGTGTTGTGGGATCATCTACCAGTCTTATGACCAACATGATCATCACCCCTTCCCCACGGCGGTAGTTGGTCACAAGTATCAGTGCTTCCCAATGTAAACCATGACATTATTGTCTCACCTGCATTAACACTTTTCCTGAGGGAACAATCACTAACAAGCATTGTTGCTGTCCTTGCCTAATATGACAGGCATGTTCATTGCCACCGATAACTATGTTAAACCATTTTCTTTTTAATCCACCCAGTTCAGCTTGTTTTGTTTTTGTGAAACCCCTATATTGCAGACAAAAAAAAAGTATTGAGTACACTCACTGACATGGATGAAAGACTGTTTCCCAAGATTATAAACATGCACCGTGTTCAAGTGATTGTCTTGGTTTTTTATTGGATCTAATACACCTTTTGCTAGAACAAGTTTTAGATCAAGCTAAAATCTTATGATATTGACAATGAGGCAGTAAGAAAACATGCTGTACACTTGGCTTTGCAGTCCCCTGTGTCATGTATGCAGTATGAATAACTATTGTTTATGTATGCAATATGAATAACGTACTGGAAATCACCCTTGCTGATTAACATGTTATCTTATGTGTCGAAGGGGTATGGGGATCCCTTGCCCCCCCCCCTTTTTTTTGTATATACTCTCATGTGCATTTTTCCAAAAAATTTTTAATAATTATTCATTAGGGAAACGACGAGTTCTGTCATATCTTTTTTTTTTATTTAAATAATTTAAGATTTTTTTCCATGAGACTGCAGCTTTAAGAATATTATGTGAAGATTTTATTTTCAATTTTTTGTAAGTCATACACAGGGAGTACATATTATAGTCTGGTTGGCTTGTGAGACCTAGTGATCCACTGATATTGGAAATTTTTTTTGAAACTTTTTATGCAGTTTGCTGTAGTTTTTCTTATTTTTACAAATCTGTCAACCTCATTTTGTGGAATGAGGCATCAACATTATTAGGTTTTGGAAATTAACATTTTTCAAGGTTCAGCAATATAAGAGTTTCATAAGATGTAAAACCTTGAGCCAAAATCTTAACAGTTTGTAAACTTTTGAATTCTTTGTATAGAAATATTTCTCATTTTTTGGATAACCTCAAATAACTTGTTTGCTGCAGATGATTTTTGGAGTACTCGCAACATGCAGGTTATGAGCACGTAATAAACTTTTCATTGAGGTCAACAATTTTGTATTTTATATCCCTCTTTTTTTAACATGTCCTAATTTTAAATCAGTAAAATCAGTTGTTGATTGATTGATGGATTGTGGTTGCTTTTATTGCATATCAGAACTTGAAAGACAATTAAGAGCCAAGGCAGTAGGGTTTAAGTATATTATTATCATATGCACCATGGCAGCTAACCATATCTGGTCTGATTAGGATTCTAACCTGAAACCCAGTGATTGAGAGACCAGCACACTATCCACTGTGCGACAGCTATTTTGTAGCATCATTACATGTTCGCAAATTCATAAAATTAAACATAATCATGATATAAAATTTTAGCATTTTCTCCTTGGTAATATGCCCATTATATAAATATGTTGCTATCAATGTGATTCAAATTTCACAAGTTTGAAATTTCTTACAGAATTTTCAAAAAATTATACACTTATAAAAGTTTAATGATTTATTGCAATGAATAGCAAAGGGGATCAAGACAAGAATGGTTGTATAATGTAGTAATTTTTAGCTCTAGTGGTCATAGACCAGAAGAGTTTATGCTGTGGCCTGTTATCCATCATCCGTTGTCCACCCATCTGTCAGTTAGCACAATTTTGTTATTGCTACTCTTACTACACTATTTGGAGGATTTCCATGAAACTTTACCCACTCATTCATCCCAGTGTCTAGTTTGTCGTAAATGAAAATGATGCTGCTCAGACATCCAGTATGGCCACCATGATGTCCATCTAGAAAATCTTGTTATTGCTACTCCAGAATACAAGCTCATATCGACATGGGATTTTCATTATAAGACATCATGCCTAGTTGGTCCTAAATGAAAACAGTGCCCCTCTGACATCCAGTATGGCCACCATCGTTGCCATCTTGAAATTCATATCATCACTACTTCTCCTTAATGTATGGTCATACTGACATGGGGTTTTTCTTAAGTCTTATTATGTCTAGTTTGTCCTCAATGAAAATGGTGGCTATCTGACATCCAGTATGGCTGCCACAGTGGCCATCTTGAAAATCTTTTTATCGCTTCTTCTCTGTATCAACATGGGGTTTTCACTAAAAGACTTCTTATGCTGTCTAGTTGATCCTAAATGAAAATGGTTCTGATCTGACATAAGGTATGGCCATCACAGCAGCCATTTTTAAAAATCATGTTAATTTTATTAGTACTGGACCTGGCTGTGTCCACTGAGGTACAATTTGCATTCGATTAGACCATCATATCAACATAAGGTTTTCATTAAAAGACTTAATGATATCTAGTTGGTCCTAAATGAAAATGTGGCCCCTCAGACATCCAGTAAGATTTCTAATAATGTCTAGTTGGTCCTAAATAAAAATGGTGCTAATCAAGCCTCCAGTTCCATGGCCATAGTAGCCATCTTTTAAATCATGTTATCACTACCAGAGGTGATCATCATAGTTACATGGGGTTTTCACTAAGAGACTTTTTTTAATATGTAGTTGGTTTTAAATGAAAATGGTGCCGATCAGACCTACAATATGGCTGCCATGGTAACCATATTGAAAATCTTGTTATAACTACTTCTGAACAGATGGTCCTATAGACATGGGTTTTCACCATAGTGGCCATCTCAAAATCTTTTTATCATATTCCTCCTGCATGAATGGTGGCATTGACATGGGGTTTTCGCTTCTTGTAATATTTAATTGGTTCTGAATGAAAATGTTGGAGATCTGACTACCAAAATATCTGTACTTTGGTGAAGGAGTTTTGAAAACCAGACCTAATGGACACTGGGGTCAAGTCAAAGGTCAGTGCTTGCATTTTTGTGCTTCAATGAGCTTATGAACAGTGATTTGTACATATGCAAGTGGATTTTGACAAGACTTTGTATTTAGTTGAATTCCAACGAACAAGTTGATAGTCCGCTTTCTGACATTGATTTTAATATCCAAGGTCTTGACTCAGGTTTTTAGCTGTACTGGCTTGTGAGCATGTTAACACCAAGAAGTATGAATGGATTTTTTTTATCAAACTCAGTTTGTGGATATATCTGATGAATACCTTAAATGATGCCTCTTAAATAACTTTGTTTTTTTTGTTTTTGTTAGCTCTACTGGTCATAGACCAGATGGGCTGATAAAATGGCCTGTTGTCCATCATCCATACATCTGTAGCACAAGTTTGTTATTGCTACTCATCCTAAATTACTTGGAGGATTGCCATGAAACTGTACACACACATTCATCCCAAGGTCAAGTTGGTCCTAAATGTAAATGGTGCAGCTCAAACAGCCAAATTGGCCATCACAGTGGCCATCTTGAAAATCTTGTTATCGGTAGTCCTCCTGAATGGAAAAACCTATTAACATGAGATTTCCACTAAAAGACTTCTTATGATGTCTAGTTGGTCCAAAATGAAAATAGTTCCAATCTGATGTCCAATATGGCAACCATGGCAGCCATCTTGAAAATCTTGGTATTGCTAATCGTCCTGAACATAAAGTCATATCAACATGGGGTTTTCATTGGAAGAATTCTTATATATATATGTATAGCTGGTCTTAGATGACAATTTTGCTAATCTAGCATCAAATCTGGCCACCACAGTGGCCATCTTGAAAATCTTGTCATTGCTACTTCTTCTAGATGTAAAGTTTTATTGATATTGGGTTTTCACCAAAGACTTTAATGATGTCCAGTTGGTCCTAAATCAGACTGGTGCCAATCTGACACCCAATATGGCCACCACACCAGCCATCTTGAAATCTTGTTATCACAACTTCGAAACAGAAAGATATTTCGACATGGGGTTTTCACCTGTAGACTAATTATGATATCTAGTTGCACCTAAATGAAAATGTTGCAGATCTGAACTCAAATATGGACACCATGGCAGCCATCTTAAAAATCTTGTTATTGCTACTCCTTCTAAATGGAAAGTCATATCAACATATGGTTTTCACCAGAAGGCTTTTTATGGTGTCTAGTTGGTCCTGAATGAAAATTATGCTGATCTGACATCCATTGTGGCCACCATGGTGGCCATCTTGAAAATCTTGTTCTGGCAACTCCTCCAGAATTGATGGCCATATAGACATAGGGTTTTCACCAGAAGACTTCTTATGGTGTCTAGTTAGTCCAGAAAAAAAATGATGCTGATCTAGCATCAGTGTGGCCAACATGGTGGCCATCTTGAAAATCTTGTTCTGGCTACTCCTGCAGAATTGATGGTCATATCAACATAGAGTTTTCACCAAAAAACCTGTCATCATATCTAGTTTCTCCTACATGCAAAAGGTGCCAGTCTTATATAAAATATTCCTGCCATGATGGGCATCTTGAAAATCTTGTCATCACTTGTCATGAATGGATGGTCATTCAGGCATGGTGGTTTCACCAAAGGTCTTTAAAAGAGGTCTAGTTTGTCCTAAATGAAAATGGTGCCAATCTTAGATCCAACATGGCTGCCACAGTGGTCTATTTGCAAATCTTGTCACTCAAGAATATCAGAGATGGTTTGAACACTCAGCAGTTAAAAAGAAGAAATGGTCTTATCTTAAATTCCTTGAAATTCTTTTCGGATAGTAGAGGGTCAGTCCCTTTGTGGGGCTCTTGTTCCAGTTAATTTAACCAGACTTAGCATGCGGGTATATCTTAATATTGTTTGAGACAAATTCAGTGATTTTCTATCCATGATATCAGGTTCAAGATCAAAGGCCACGACAGAAACTGTTGTACTTGCACCTACATGTATCTTTGTGAACAATGTTAACTCAAGCATATAAGAAAATAGTTTTGTTACCAAATTTGGTACATTGAATTTGGTTTGGTTTAGTGTTTTAAGGCACAGCTTCTCAAGAATATCGAAGGTAGTTTAAATACTCAGCAGATAAAAAGAATAAAAGGCAGAAGAAAGTCTTATCTTAGATTCCTGGATTTTCAGACAGTAGAGCATCAGTCCCTTCAGAGGACTTTTGTTTTTCAGCTTATGCCAAGTTTTTACTCTTTTAAGGATTGCATGATTTTATAGATGTTCCAAATTAGCACTTTTTGGTCAGAGTTGTCTTTCATGTCTCGGGTCAACTCAGTTGATCATTATAAAGGAAGAAAAGGGTTTTGGTCTAATTGTTTGAAATTCACTGATGAAATTGGTTCCAAGTTATATCATAAAAAGTGCAGTTTACATTTCTTGATACTTCATATTACAATGATGGCAGATTTACATTTTTAATTTCTGTACATGTAATAATAATATCTTTCAAATTTTCCATACAATAGTGTTGATCTTGGGGACCTTAAATATGGCAGACATCAGATTCAAAATGAGAAAACTCTTAAGTTAATGTAAGCTATCAATTCAGGTTGAGAGGCTTTGTTTTGTTCATTGGGCCTATAGTGCTTGTTTAGTATTCTATGAAATATATTCTTACTTAGCTCCATATTTTTAAAATCCATAATGCAAGATGCCAATAAATACATACAGGGTTACTCTGAAATCATGGAAGCAGGGTTTTTACAGACTTTTTTCAAATGCTTAAATCATTGTCACTTAAAATCATATTTTATTTTGTTTTTCATTTGAAGTTATTTATTTATCAATTGACTTTGGATGCCTTGAAAAAACATATATGCAATGGACAAAGGTATGATATTTAGAGCATGGTTACATAACTTTCTTACAATATTATATTGAATCTTGTAAATTATTTTTTCTCATGTTATAAATTTTTAATTTTCATATTTATTTATCCATCCTTTGCTATTTTTCACATGCATCTCTGTACAATATCAATGAGATAAAATTGCTGTTGATGTATTTTTGTTATACTGTATATTTTCGATTTAAATATTATTTGTATGGCTTGTATTTTAGTTTCATAAGTGTTGTTTAATTCTTAGTCTAAATGAGATTGATAAAAAAATTATTTCATGTCACATGTATCAACTGCTTTTTCTAATAAATCAAAGAATTAAACATTTTTTTAACAATATTTAAACAGGGGATGTTTTGAACTTTAAGTCTTGCCAATACCAAGTGCATTTACTTGTGAAATATTTATTCATATGTTTGTGTTAAGTATATGCTCTGATGAGTATGTAATCATTTAGAGCTTTTGCAAGAAACTAACATGTTTATGCTATGGTGCCACTACTTGCAGCAAGGATGTCTTTGGTCATGTTCATCCACATGTCCATATATCCATCCACCCATTCACCCCAAGAAGCTAGATTGCATGAAAACCACACAATGTAAACAGATGAAATTTTGTATCCATATGTAGATGACCTGATTAGCTTTTAAGGCCATTACAGCAATGTTTCAATAATTTACACATTTTGGAACTTGTAGACTTCGACTTTATTCAAAAAAAACCTTGTTAACACACTTAAGCGAAACCCACTTGAAGTAGCATATGGAACTTGGTAGGCTTTTCTGTATTTATATATAGATCACCTGATTCGATCTTTGGACCATTACAAACATTTTAAAAATTTCTTTTACTTATCTTGAACTTTTTGGGACTTGGACTTTTTGTGATGAAATGTATTTGGCACAATTCAACAAACACCACCCGAGATAAACAAATGAAATTTAGTATGCATTTTTGTATGCATATGTAGATGATTTGAATAGATTGTAATGCCGTTATAGCAAATTTAGCTCTACTAGTCATAGACCAGAAGAGCTTATGGAATGGCCTCATTGGTCCATCTGTTAACACAAGTTTGTTATCACTACTCCTCCTAAACTATTGGAAGATTGCTATGAAACTTTGCATACACACATTCATCGCAAGGTCTTGTTGGTCTTAAATGAAAATGGTGCTGCTCACACATCCAATATGGTCACCATGGCAGACATTTTGAAAATCTTGTTTTTGTTACTTCGTCAGGATTGCGGGGGTATATCAACATGGGGTTTTCACTAAAAGACTTCTTATGATGTCTGTCTGGTCCTAAATTAAAATATTGCCGATCTGACATATAATATGACCATCACTGCAGCCATGTTGAAAGTATTGTTATCACTATGTCTCCTGAACAGACAGTCATATCAACATGGGATTTTCACCAGAAGACTTGGACATCCAATATGGCTGCCACAGTGGCCCTCTTGAAAATCTTGTTATTGCTACACCTCCTGAATGGAAAGTCATACAGCTTACTTTTGTGGTGTCTATTTGGACCTAAATGAAAATGGTGCTACCCGAACATACAGTCTGGCCTACCATTGCAGCCATCTTGAAAATCTTGTTATCACTACTTCTTCTGAATGGATGATCATATCAACATGGGGTTTTCACTGAAAGACTTCTTATGATGTCTTGCTGGTCCTAAATAGAAACGGTGCTGATCTGACACCCAATATGGCCACCACATCAGCCATCTTGAATTTTTTTTTATTGCTACTCCTCCTGAACTGAAAGTCATATCAGCATGGGGTTTTAACTTCTTAGGATGTCTACAGCGGCCATCTTTAAAATCTTATTGCTACTCCTCCTAGATGGAAAGTCATATCAACATTGGGTTTTCACCATAAGACTTTTTATGATGTCTAATTTGTACTAAACCAAATTTTGCCAATCTGAGATCCAGTATGGCCACCATGGCAGCCATCTTGAAATTCATTATTTCTATTGTTTCTGAATGGAAAGTCATGTCGACATGGGGTTTTCACCTGAAGACTAATTATGATATCTAGTTGGTTCTGAATGAAAATGATGATGATCTGACCTCAGATATAACAGCCATTTTGAAAATATCCATGTTGCTACTCCTTCTAACTGGAAAATCACATGGACATAGAGTTTTCACCAGAAGACTTCTTATGGTGTTTAGTCGGTCCTGAATGAAAATGATGCTGATGTGACAATCTGGTTATCACAGCTCCTTAAGAATTGATGGTCATATCGACTGTAGGTTTTCACCAAAAGACTTCTTATGATATCTAGTTAATCCTAAATGAAAATGGTGCCCCACAGACATCCAATATAGCTGCCACAATGACTTGTTTCAAATTGTTATAAATACATTTGTGTACTTTTTGGACACAAAATGTATACTTTTTGGACACAGACTTTTTGGTCTTTGGTGGGGCAGTGAGGGTATGAGTGTTTTACAGACACAAATCTAGTTTGTAGATGTTTTAAATTGGACCTGTTATTATCTGCCTTTAAATAACCAGGAAAAGTGTCTTGAAGTATAAACAAATAAATTATGCAATGTACATTTGATAGTATTATTTAGTATTATAGTATTTGCTTGAAGTGCAGTATTGCTGTTAAGTACTTCCTGTGAATTTTTTATTTTCAGTATTACAACATCTTTGAGATTGCTTTATTAAATTGCTTTGAAGTTTTGCAACTCACAAAATATTAGTTACAAATGTTGACATATTTTAAATTATTGGAAAATCTGCATTTTTCTTTGTTTCAGTTTTACTTTGTAGTTATGTACTGATTGTGTATGGATACTATTTAATTAAAACCTGTTTTGTGTTTACATATAATTTATACAAATGTAGGAACAGAAGATTTATTTTAAGTTTTATGTGATTGTGTGATATTAGTTTTGCAATTATTTAATATTGTGATATACCCTTTCAAGAGTGGCTTGTACTTTCATTATTTGCATTTGAGACATTCCAGCTGTCTAGTAAAGGAAATTCATTCCAAGCCAGCAGTATTTTCTTCAATGTTTAGTGCTCAGAGTTAGTGTAACTTAGTTGTTAAGTCTTTACTTTGTGTCCCCCTGTGGGCTCAGAGATATAGAATTGGCCCAATGCGCCCTCCTGCATGTTGTAAGAGGCAACTAATGGAGGCAATCTTTTTGCCCTTGGATGTGTCCCTTAAGGATGTTCCAGGTTAGGTCATGTGCTTTTTGTTAGTAAAGTGTGGTGTATATCCAAAATTGGACTTTGTATTATTAGGATTTTAGCCATTTTGGCTTTATGCTTTATCTTTGTTTTGTTTGTATTTCTGGGAATACCTAAACTTACTCAGCACTGAATAGTTAGGATTGTGCCAATGTTCCATTAAACTATGTATACATACATGTACTTTCTTTTGTGACTTAGGTCATTTAAATAAAACCAAATGCATGCTGAATATTTATTTACAAACTGATAGTCTCCATGTAGTGTAATAATGCGATCTGATGAAACTTATGACCTAATGGTTTGAAACTGCCTGTCAGTTAGCTAGCATAAATAAACTGAACAAGAATTCCAGAAGTTAGCAGAATATGACCTTTTTTCAGTGCATGTCAGATCTCAGCTGTGTTGGGGATTAATTCTAATTAGATCAAAAGTGCTGATATTCTGTAAAATCAGAAATTCATGGGAATTAATGAAATTTCATGATTTGGAAGAAAATGTATGACTTCATGTACAGTATTGCCCATTTTTTTTATAAGCTATAAAAAAGACGAAAGAAAATATTTTATTTTTAAAACTATATATTACTGTAGTTTTTTTTATTCAAATATGCACTTACATTTTTCCGAGAATATTTCTGGACATAGAATGTAGGGTAGTCAAACTTTGCCTTGAGAGTTTAGAATGCTTTTTTTTAAAAAGCATTATATTTACAATGTACTTTGTATTCCATTCATACATGTCTAGAACAAAGCTCAAATTGTTTATGCATGTCCATGAAAAAACCCATGGGAGTGCTACAAATATAATTATAAAAAAATTCATGAAAGTTTTTTTAAATTTGTCACTCTTTATTTTTTCAGCACACAATCTAGGTATGACTTGCAAGAAAAAAAAAATTATTTCTGAAATACCTTATGTGATTTGATACATTTTGCAGCAAGTTTTTGCATGATGTAGTCATGTTAATTTAGACTCTCCACCCATTAAAGTGTAGTTTTATTAGCTCTGCTTGTCAGAGACCAGAAGAGCTTATGTGATGGTCTGTCATCTGTCCATCCATTAACAGAAGTTTGTTATCACTACTCCTGAACTGCTAGGATTGCCATGAAACTTTACACATTCCCAGGGTCTAGTTGGTCTATATGAAAATAGCGCACCTCTGACATCCAATATGACCACCATTGTAGCCATATATAGCTACTCCTTCTGAATGGGTGGTCATATTGAGGTACAGTTTTTACTAAAACAATTCTTGCAATATATAATTGGTTTTGAATGAAAATGATGCAAATCAGACAACCAGCACACCCCCACTTTTGTGAAGGAGTTTGAAAACCAGACCTAATTGACATTCAGGTCAAAGGTCATAATTTGTATTTGTTTACTTCATTGAGCTTATGAACACAATGATGTATACATGTACAAGTGAAGTTGCATTCCAATAAACAAGTTGATAGTTACCACTCTGTCATCGATATTAAGGTAAAAGGTCTGGACATGACTAAAATTTGATTATATTCATATGGATTCAACTTTAAATAGAGTAATGAAAAATATTCAGTGGCTATAACAAGTTACAGCTTATATACATAACCTAGGGAAACAATCAGATTACAATACAAGAAATAACTTATGAACAGAACCCAGAGAAACACTTACTGTCTTCACAGTCAAAATTGCACTTATGATTATATTATTATTAGTATTATTATTTCCTGATTTCCTATTTATATTGAACTGTAATAATGATTTTAATAAGGTCTGCAAGAAATCTTGACTTGACCTCACAAGATCATGAGAAGTAATGACTGCATGCACTTTAGCCATTTAGGCAAATGTTTTAAACTAAAATTGCTGATTTTAAAAATTAAGATGAAGTAATAGAAATCCTGACAATTTTCAACTGTCTAAATGTAAGACCTGTCCTAAAATTACTGTCAAAACATTGCTTTTCTGCAAATATTTGTAAAGATATCAAGATTCGCAGGAAAATAATAAATAGTTTCCTTATACATGAAACCCAACTAGGTCCTGGAATAAACACTAACAAGCACTTGTATATACACCATGTGGAATTCAAGGTGAGACTCATTACAAATGAAATGTTTCAAGATGGGTGCATCGCGGGTTATGTTTTTGGTATTTTTCAACATTTGGTTACTTTTTTGTGAAAATGTATATTATACATATATATTGCAATAATAAATGGGAGAAAATCATTTGAGAAAACGCATTTGTAACATCGATACTATAGATACAAAACGAATGGACCCAAAATATATTTCTCAAAAAGAGTACTGCAAATGGCACATAATACCGCGATAACAAAAGGTTTAGTTGTTTGAATGTATTTTCTGCAGTATACTTTGAGTACACATGAAAAGACCTGTATAGACATGGCTCCAACTCATAGGTGAATCTTCATCCATGTGGGATTTGTAACTGACCATAACATTTGTCAAGAAATTAAATTGTTTAGAGTTCATTTTCAGGCAAAGGGAAACATATCTACCATGTTTCCTTGAAACTGGTTAATGAGAAGTGGTGTTATTGGCCTGAATTGAAATGCATAGGTGAAATCTATCTTTCAGTAACACTGATCTTGAACTTCAAGCTACTGACTCCCAAAAATTGATAGGGAGTAGTTGTAAAGTAGTGGTTTGGTCCCATCTTGCATCACTTTTTACTCAGTCACAGAGCAGCAAAGTTTTGCTAGACCCTGGGAGCTTTTGGTGAGGTATAGGAGGGTGGTGGTCACATTGGGGGTAGTAAGAACTGTGTTCAATTGGGTGGTAGAAAGGGGTGGCAGTCATAGAATGAGGTGGGAGCCAACCACTACCAACCCAATTAGAAATGCAGTGTGTCTATGGGATACCATCATAGACCATGGGAGCGACCATAGTGTGGTGGGCAGCAAGTGACCACCAATAAGATGCCCAATTAGAGATGCGGTGTGGTGTGTCTATGATATACCATCAGTAGCCATGGTCAGATGAGGAACAAACATGTACATGGATGCCTTGGGGAGAGACAGCATCATGTGGACAAAAATGCTACATCAACTATTTTGCAGTACATGTGCAGTGATATGGAGATTGGATAAGGCTACTGACATGCTTGAAATGCAGGGCAGGTACCATCGCCACTCACCGCATATGTAACCACTGTGGAGTTGGCCATCGGGCCAACAAGCTGTGACAAATAGATCTAAAGACCAGACGACAATTTAGGAAGGTCCTTAGCTGCATAGTAAAGTTCATTCTAGACCTAGGTTGTGCAAAACGACAAATGTCTCTATTAAAGTAGTGCTGGAGCAAGAGTGTATTCTCACCTAACCAGTGATTATCATAAACTCACATTTAGAGAAAGGCCAGGTACTATAGCATACATAGCAACACACTAAAGTTGCCATAGCAGACTGGCCTCAGCAACAACCAGCAGCAATTTTCCATTTAGAGAAAGGCTGTGTAGTCCACATACACACTAGCGATCAACATGCCTAGCATAAAGCAATGAATGCCCTGGTAAGGGAGGGGCAGATCACGGAGAGCGAATATGATATGCTCGAGGCAGTACTGGCTGCCCAAGCAAGGCAGCCAACCCCAGCTACCGAGCAGCCAACACCGGCCCCCTAGGCGTCAAAAGCCCATACCGGCTCCAAGGAAGCCAACCTTACTGGTCACACGGCAGCAGGCACCATCATCTAAATCTGCCAAACAATGAGCCAGGTGGAAAGCTGCCAAGGCAGGAAAGGAGGTTACCTCTCCCCCAATTCCATCATGACAATCCCTGCGTTTACAGGCTCAGCTGCCAACTCTCATACAAAAAGAGAGTCGTAACTAAAAAGACAAAATCATGGTCATTATCAAGCTACAATACCACCCGGCCATTCACTAGAAGCTGATCCATCTAAGCTACTCCAAGCCATGATCCTCGGCGTGATACAGATCCAAAAACGGGAGCTCGGAAAGAAAGGTGTCAAATTTAACCTTAGTGTAAAAGTCATGATAGAAAAGATCACAGAGGAGGAAGTTATCTCCATGCCTGCCTACTTATTGGCCAGTCAAGCAGAAGTGGTGCTGTTGGCCAATGACCTCGAGGAACTAGTCTCCAAGACCGTAGCTAAGATCAAATAGTGATTGGAAAAGTTTACAAACAAGGACTAAGGCTGGCAGTTAGTAAGGTGTGAAGAGGTAAAACTATACATTGGATTCCCAAAAAGACAGTCATAAATGTGGAAAACCGAGACACATGATGCTTTGGTCAATGAAGCGGGTCAACAAAAGATCGCAGACCTGGCAGCTGGGGGAGGGGGGCATGCCGCCCTTGTTGCTAACTTAGCCATGGGTTCGGGCCTGCGCCAGTCTCCTTATTGGAGTCGACCCAGGAGAGCATACATGATGGCCTTCTTTCAAGACTTGCAATACTATTTTTATGAGGCCTGCGCCCCCAAGCAAAAGGGCCAGGTGGACCTACTGGTCCAGGACACCTCCCGCTATTTTTTTCCAACCGAATCTTACCTCAATGTTGTATGTCGGATCTCAAAGGCAGTGAACAGCAACGACTACGCTGCGGTAGACAATATAGCTCTCGTCAACAATGGGGTCATGGCGCTGTTTGATAACACCCGCTACCTCAATGATAACCACCATATGGAGGCCTGCCTCGATTACGTGGGCGTCACCACGACCATCCTCGGTTTGGCCCACTAAAGCAATGACTACGTCCGCAGCGCAGGACCTACGATAATGTTTGTGAAGAATGCCACAGACAATGCCGATGATGATCCGGTTGGCGTGGCTAGTCACCTGGCTGCCCAAAAAGCTATGGAAGACACCGTCGGTCGCTGGTCAAAAAAGGTCGAGGCATCAGACTCGCGCGGCAGCGGTGACAAAGGTCCTTTCCAGCTTTGGTCGGCTGCAGCTCGCCAGGCCCCTAAAGCACTTAACAGGCATCTACATGCATGACGAGCTGGAGCGCCTGCGAGGGCGCAGAAGGTACGAGGCCAGCATCATTAACCTCGACATCTCACAGAACCGCGAGACTCGTTGGGTGGCATTTCGGGCAATGCCTGACCTTCTGCATTACTTCGACTCGTATGGCCTCGTGCTGCCTCCAGAGCTCGTTGCTTACCTTCACCGGGCCTGCGGCGGCAACCTCTTGACCCTTCGACTCACCTACTCAAATCTCCCTGTTCAGAAAAAAAGGCGACGGGCTAATCTGCAGCCCGCGTCTATCAAGGTGCTTAAGGCATTGAATCATGATAGGATGCCCAGCTATCGCTGCCTCGCCGGTTCATTTAGAAACAAGACGGATATGACCATGCCCGCGTGCCATTCCAGTAGACATTTTTAGCACAAGCAGAAAGAGGAGGCGGTATATGGGCTCCCACGGACCTCGCCCAGTATGCCACCAAGACTGAGCTGGCAGCTTACAGCAGTTCCGACCCAAATGACCTGGTTGTATTCACTGAAGTCGGGAATCTAAAGGCTTTCAGCATGTACCTCTCCTCGCTGCTGACCCGCTTGGCCAGCATATAGGCGCCAGGCAACCTCGCCGTCTTCCAGGCCAATGGAACATTGCGCGATGGCGACAAGCTGGTCGGTAGGCCGCAGGCCAAGAAGGCCAGCAGACGGCCCTCCGTAACATGGCTGACCCCATTCGACCCAAAAATGTCGCCACAAAGCCATACTTTGATTGCCAAGACATGGACGCAAAGAAGTAGGCGAGACAAAGACATGGAGGTGAAAAAGTACGTCGACGACCAGGATGCGGCCGAAAAAAAAAATACGCAGATGACATGGACATGGCTCGAAAACAACACCTCGATGCCACAATCGCACGGTTGGGTGAAATGGCAATGACAAGGCATGTTGACCAGCAAGTCGCTCTCCGGGTGGCCAAAGCTGGTGACACCATGACCGGTGACCTAAACATGGCAAAAAAGAATCACGGATTTGGCCGCCCCAACGAGAGACCACGATGCGGTGAGAAAAAAGAACGAGATGAATCAGTCAAAAGCTTAGAACAGTATGTAACGCGCTGAAATGAGGAAAAGGTATCCAAGGCTGGCAATAGCATGACAGGTCCCATGGATATGGGTAAAAATAAAATTACATCCATAGCAGACGCTGTAGCTCCTCAAGATGCGGCGACCAAACCATACGTTGACCATTTTACTAAATAGGGCGGCGTGGATTTAACTGCACCCATGCAGGGTCCCTTAAACATAGACACGAATAAAGTCGTGGGTATGGGAGAGCCTACCGATCCTCAAGATGCGGCAACAAAAGCATATGTTGACACCAAAAACCATGAGACGTGGAGCTCAAGAAGAGATATGGCTGGCGATGAGCATACCTTTGCTAATAAACGGGCTCTTTCTCGGGGAGCCAGAGCTGGTGATACCATGTGGGGTCCCTTGAACATGAGCTACAAGAGGATTGTGGGTATGGGAGAGTCTGCCGGTATAAAGGACATACGTTGACATACGTTGACTAAGTGGGTGCTGCAGTCTCCCTGGGCATTATAACCAGCTCCCTGGATATGAAAGGTAATAAAATAGTTGGCGTGTGAGAGACAACCACTCCCCAAGACACGGCTACAAAGGTATATTTCTCTGCAGATGTGTGCTCTACCAACTTGCCGTCTTTTTAACTTCTGTTACTGGTTTTCCATTGATATTTGAAGGTGTTCGGCCTCATCTTACTTACTCTAGAGGAAACCCCGATATGGCAACTGTTAATTGTCTCTGTTTCCTTGTGCGTGGAGAGCAGGGGGACCGAGCCCGCCATATACCACTTTACGGTCGTGGTTGACTTTGCTTCCGTGGCGGGGGCCTCCTGGTAATGGGTTTGACATCTCCTATATGTGGCCCCAAGAGAGTGATGATCCTAGGGTCACCATTAGTGCAACAGAAATATTGGGTTAATATAAGGTTACAACCGGTGCAACATTTTATATAACAATCATTGAAGCCCCGAACCCTAACTGCGTATTTTATATCAGACTGGTACAAACCTCAGTAAGATCTTTGTTTCTCGTCAAGGTTAGACTACCTATCAAAGTCGTCACTTAGACGATTTACACCCAATATCGTCATAATGTATCCCACTCTTCCGATTGTAGCCATCGAGGAGAGCCCCCATAACTACCGCCTGAAAAAGATTGCCGATATTGAAGCTCAGCTTAAGGTGGAGATCGAGCAGCAATGCTCTCTGTGTAAAAAGTATGGACGAGCGATCAACATTGTCAGTGGTATGGCAGCAATGTTCAGCACTGTAGCCATATGCATTTGTATCGCGGGTGTTGGCGTACTTGCTAACTTGGCGGCTGTGCCTTGAGCAATTCCTTTGGAAGGCATGTCTTTTGAGTGCGGGCTCGTCTTGCTGATTGGGCAATATATCGTGCGCCGTCTTCGCTTGAAGGCACAAAAGCATGATCAGATTCGGGTCCTCGCTGAGGGCAAGCTGAACTTCATTGCACACTTGATCTCGCGGGCCCTCCAGGATGCCTCCCTGTTTGAGGATGAGTTCACTTTCATTCTGGATGAGATAAATAATTATATGATCCTCAAGAATGAAATACGGATGGCTGCCAGAACAGCACATGTCATGGTAGCCATCAGCCATGGTTAATCCAAGGCCTGTGCAGACCTCATAAAAAGATTAAGCGAGGGTGCAGCATAAGCTGCATCATCTATTTCTCGAGCCTGCCCGACCTCCCCCAGGTAATTCTGAGCACTCCTCATGCCTGTGAGCCCTAGTCAACGGCTCTCCTGAGGTCTCCAGTTTCGTATGGATCTTCAAGTATGTCCAGATGCTCCATAAATTCTTCTTCCAAGACGCTAAAGCAGAGTTCACACAAGACTACTGTTGATCGTGGGGCGGTGGAATATCCTCATAGCGCAAATTATGGACCGTGAGCCCATTCGTATCTGGTTTGATCCATTTTGCCTAGGCGAGTCAGATAGATGCTGACGGCAACCAGAAACAGATAATCAAAGGACACCGGATGTATGACGTAATCATCAGTCTCGTTGTTAGAGCTGTAGGTAATTTCACACTCGAGCGCAATACCTTCATCATCGTCTGAGGACTCCTCCTCCATACTGCATCTGGCCCCGCACTGATGCATATTGCTAGCACTCGTCATTTATGATGGTATAGCATAGACACACCTTGACTCTAATTGGGTTGACCACCATTTATCCCCACCCCCTCTCCAACACACACACACACACCCAGGTCTGTAAAGTGGGGCTCACTACCCTTAATGTGACTGCCACCTTCCTATACCCCACCAAAAGTTCGCAGGATCTCGTAAAATGTTGCTGCTCCGTGATGCAAGGTGGGGCCAAATCGCTACTTTACAACTACTTAGGGCTCATTCTGAGGTTAAAAAGATCAGCATCCTTGACCTTGAAGGTACCCTCCTCCCCGTGCCAAAACGAAAAAAAATAAATCAGTAGGGGGCTTTCTTAGGCACACGTACACAGGAAACTTGACCCTGGAGCTACTGAACCCCAAATCAATAAGGTTCTTCCTTGGGTTGAGGAAAACACATATACCAAGTTGCATTGATTTATGTCCCCTCGAATTTAAGTTATTATTAACAAATTAAATACATAGGGAAAATCTATTTTTATTAATAGTGGTCTTGACCTTGAAACTACTGGCTGCAAATTCAATATGGTTCTTTCTTACACTAAGGGGAATGTATGCATCAAGTTGCATTGAAATCTGTTCTAGAATTTAAGTAATTATGTGGAAATGGAATGCTTATGCTAAATCAATTTTTTTAGTAATACTGACCATCACCTTGAAGCTACTGGATGCAAAAGTTACAGGATGCTTTCTTGGGATATGGAGAATGTATGTATCAGGTTGCATAAAAATGTGTTCACTAGAACTTAAGATATCATCTGGAAATGAAATATATAGGCAAAGTCTAGTTTTAAAAACAACAACCTTGACCTTTGAGCTAATGGCCCAAACATCAAAGGAAACACATTTAAATCTGTTCACTAAAACTTAAGTTATCATCTGGAAATGAAATGCATAGGCAACATCTATTTTTAGAAACAAGGACCTTGACCATCAAGATACTAGCCTCAAAATCAATAGACATCTTCTTTATTTTAAAGGAAATACATGTTCCAAGTGGCTTTGAAATATGTATACTATAACTTAGGTTATCTGGAAATGAAATGCATAGGCAAAATCTATTTTTTAGCAACAGTGACCTTGACCTTTGCACTAATGGCTCCAATAGGGATTTTTCATATGTTAAACACAACACATGTTCCAATTGCATTGAGATCTGTTTACTGCAACTTAAGTTATCATCTGGAAATGAAATATACTGGCAAAATCTATTTTTACAACAGTGACCTAGACCTTGAAGCTAATGGCTCCAAAATCAATATGGTTATTCCTTTGATTGGAGAAGATATGTACCAGGTTGCCATAGAATCGTTTCACTAGAACTTAAATTATAATCCAGAAATTAAATACATGCCCTAAATTTATTTTTAGAAATGGCGACCTTGACACTGGAGTTGCTAGCTCCTAAATCAGTAGAGTTCGTTTTATGTACCAAGCTACATTTCAATCTGTTCACTAAAACTTACATTTTCATTAGGAAATTAAATGCATAGGCATACTCTACTTTTAGAAACAGCAACCTTGACCTTGGAGCTGCTGATCCCAAAATCAATAGGGTTCTTTTCAGTGTTAAGAGAAACACGTGTACCAAGTTGCTTTCAAATCTGTTGACTAAACTTAAGTTTACATCTTGATATGAACTGCATAGGAAAAATCTATTTTAGGCAGTGACCTTGACCTTGGAATTTTTGGCTCTAAAATCAATAGGGTTCTTCCTTGGGTTGACGGAAACACATGTTCCAAAATGCTCTGAAATCATCCAGAATCCAAAGTATTACTGGAAATAATAGAAGATGTATTTGTGATAACAATTTATTTCCTTGTAGTACAAGCCCATCGTAGTTTTTTATTTGACATGTATGAAAATGTCTGACCTAAAATAATTTTCTAAAAAAGCTACAGTTTTCTGAGTAGTATCTTTACATCAGTAGAAACAAAGTTCCTCCTAAGAAAGCATAAAGCATTTTATAATAATCGAGTATAGGATATTTAACATTTAAACACAAAAACACAAATTTGAAAGAAAAAGTGGGGGGTGGGGAGAGAGTACAATACAGTTCGATTTAAAGAAGCAATACAAAATTCAACTGCAGCAGCTTTCCACACAGAACAGCTCATAAAGTTGCTACAACACCATGCAAGTGTTAATATTGTCTGATACATGCTCATTTGCCACTTTAAGTTTAATGATTTCGTGTTGAAGCTTGAAAATTAATTATGCTGGTCATGTGAATTTTAATTTGGTTAATGTTTGTTCCTCTTTCGTACTCTGTTGGTCATGTAATGGCATTTGTCAGGGAATCAGTTGTCATGCACAGTTGTGTCATCCACACCATCCAGATCTGTATAGGGATGCATGATGTCCTCGAATGTATCGGGCCGTCTGATCAAGCGCCATCTAGATCCATCTACCATCAATTCTGCTGGTCGAACCTTTCTCGATAATAAAACAAAGTTCTTTTTAGTACCGTATTGAGGTCTTTTACCATTTGTAATACAGGCATATTATACTTTGTGACCAGCATGATCTTATGTAAGAAATTGTCTTTGTAAAATTTGGTTAAATGTGTAACAAAGATTGTTGCTAGCAATAACGTGTTCTGTCAAATGTATATAATGTGAGCACAGAAAATTTGGAACGATTGCATGTCGATTTATCAAAGCTGGTAGTTTTGCACAAAGTTAACTTTACATTTTCTTCACTATAAAACTACATCACACCTTCGTTCAACCATCCACCAGTTACTCCCTAACCCGCTTACAATGCAATAGGAGAAACACACACACACACACATATATATAACAGTACCTATTTAAGTAGCTCTAATAGAAAAGAATTGTTTTCTCTACATTATAACACTGACTGCATATCAACCGATGTAATTTATCTGATAACCTGTAAAACAAAATCTAAGATGCAACATGTTGGACAAACACTTCAACAACTTTCTAAGCGAATGAATAATCACCGCTTTCACATAAAATATTGTATGGATCCTCAGTTCTCCTCTAATGTTTCAATACATTTTAATACAAATAATCATTCTATACGTGATTTTTCTTTCAAGCCAATCGATATTTGTGCATGGAGAGATGAACAGACTGATTAAAGAAAGTTACTGGATTCATCGGTTAGATATTTTGTATTCCAATGTCCTGAATTCTAACGAATTATATAAAATTGTATAAAATTTGAATAAAAGAATTGATATGTTGTATACATATATATTATCTCCACATTCTGCTTTCACTGATTCAGTTTTCTTTAGAGACTCGTGTATCTTTCTGATCCCGTTATACATATAAGATTGTTATGAATATAAAGAATATAAAGACGTCATCCATTTCTTTCAAAATATGTTGTGCCTGAAGAAGTGCATATTTATCTGCATTTGTGTTTTTTTTAGTTATTTCTATTATATATATATATATATATATATATATATATATATATATATATATATATATATATATATATATATATATATATATAAAATGCAAACAGACAAACAACAGTGCAAAACTGGATAACTGGTGTGAGACCAGCCCAAGCGCTTTTGGAATCTACCGATTTCTTTTTCAAGGGCACAAAGCCGCAGAAAACAATTACACAAACAAAACCTGAACAAAACACAAAAACGTAAGTACTATACGGAATTTACGTGATGTTAGCTGTAGATATTTACACATACGTTTTTTGTAGCTTTGTGCCCTTGAAAAAGAAATCGTTCGATTCTGAAAGGACTTGCGCTGCTCGTACACCAGTTTTGTACTGTTGTTTGTCAGTTTTTATTTCATATCTATTATTTCCCTAACCAACACGATCCTAGTGTTTTGTAAAGATGTTATTTGCCATGTGATTTGTAACTTATATATATATATATATATATATATATATATATATATATATATATATATAATGACACAACAAATTATAATGGTGCAAATACAAAAATACAAAACAGTTTCCCAATGTTTCGAGCTAAACAAGCTCTTCGTCAGGGGATGAAACAATTTACATTCACAAAACAAACGCTAAAACAAAAGCCAAGAAAACATCTTGACTCCTACATGTTTCAATGACGGGCAAATAAACAAATAAGGAATAAACAATAGAAGAAAGAGAGAAGACTAAATTAAAAAACGGTCTAAAACTGGTAAACTACATATCTACATTATGCTGCTATCAGCCCAACAAAACTGTGTAAAACTGTGTTTATAGTGCCTAAAGCCACAGAGGACCAAAGTGTTTTGACCTAATTCCAGGCTGAGAAGAAAGAACTGACACCATGCGCTTCGAAAAATCAACGGCATCAAGAAAATGTACAAAGGAAATTATATCTCGGAAAAGTTATGCATGTAGGTGCTAAGGAAGTAGGTCAAGAGCATGGTCTAGCAGGATAATGCACAGGAGTTCTAATAATAATAATAATAATAATAATAATAATAATAATAAATTGTGTATTTCTGACAATCTGATGCCTGACTGTTTTTGATAAGATTGCATCAAAAAGGTTTGACTTTTTCATTCAGGCCAAAATCTCCATGAGTTTTCATTGTTGTATCCAGTATCGTTCTTTACGTGTGCGTTCTATATCGGTCCATCCCAGGTTAGAATCAATCGGTAGCATCTTGAGGGACTCGACTGAATACCCAGTCGAGTTGTAGTAGTTGGCGAGTTTCGTATTGATTTTGTTGTGAATGTGGCTCTTGTGGTTATTCGTTGGTTTTCTGAAATCAACGGTTTTGCCAACATATTGAGTGCCACAGATCTTGCATATCAGAAGATATATTACATTTTTGGTTTTAAATCCTAACTTCTGATTGATATTGTAACTAACTCATGTCGTCGAACTTCGGAACGATTTGGTCTCGGGCATATGTTTGCAAATTAGGCAACGCTTGTCTTTGCAGCAATACGTGCCCGAATCTCTAGTCTTCTTTGAAGTTGCCTTGGCACGTACCAGATGGTCCTTCCGATTTTTATGTCTACGGTACGCAACCAATGGAACTTCTTGAAATATGCCTTTTAGACGTTCGGAGTATTCAATCTGGTGCCAATGATACCAAATTATATGTTGTGATTTTGAGGCGTGGGTGGAAAGTAACCACGAAGGGGACGCGTTTGCTAGTTTTCTTGGTTTTTTAATTCAGGAGTGCTCCTCTATCGAGGAGTCTATTTTTGTTAATAGCCTCTTCCTCCTTAATGTAGCTATTTATGTATCCTCTCCTTCTAAGGTGTCCCTTGAGCACTCCGAGTCTCTTTTCAAAGGTATCCGGATTAGAGCATATGCGTTTGGTCCGTATATACTGTAGCACTCCAGGGGGCTTACAGCACCACACTACCAAGCAAATCAAACAACACCCGCACATGCATGAGGCTGGCTTGAGATTGATGTTTCCTCTCTTTCCAAGGACCTCAAGACAGCAGTTGTTGTCAGCTGAAGGGTTTTTAAACGTGCCAATACCACAAATAAATTTCCTCTAATAAAAAAATGACCAAACATTCACAAGACCCTAATTTCAAATTTGCATGGTTTTCTTGCTTCACATTCATATGATTTATGAGTACACTTTTTTTAGCTGTAGATTTGTATTTCACGCGACATAGTACAAAACATAAACCAAACACCTAATACACAGAATTTTTCCTATGTCAAATTACTAAACACATATGTGAAAATATCCAGAGAATTCCAATGTTAAGAAATTAGAGAGGGTTCTTTTACGAAACTAACCCATTCTACCATAAAGTTCCATGAATACTGGACATTATGACGTCTGCTCCTAGTAATTGGTTAATTACTCGGTTTTAGAAATATCTTCCAAACAGAACACCCCATAATGAAACAAATAATCAGTCAAATCTAACAAAGCTAATACAGAGATGTAAATGCAAATAGCACCTACCCTAAGTCTGTTACAATATTTTTCTTCCCCAGTTGTAAAACTATTTGATTTTTAAAGGGAGTGGTGGGAGGGAGCGTCACTTTGAAAGTGTACTTTTGCATTATTCCTGTTTAAAAACCTTGTTTTCATCTTCAGCCTTTTGAAAAAGTATATCTAGCATTGATGAGAAGCATTTTGTGACTAAGTGATTTATCTGTGAATTGTGCAGTGCATCTAACAAACAAAATATATTTGCCAACATATGCAGCAATTCTAGCACATAGTGGTCAATCATATTTAGGGCTTAATTGCAAACCAGCCTGATAAGGGCAAGGATAGGCGGTAATGCACCCGATGCACAGCTGCAGTTCAATGCTCATTTCCCGTTTTTGTCACCAAGGTATGTGGTCAGCGATTTAAGGATGGTCACTTCTCCCAAGTTCTCTTATTTCCTGCACCTAAAATACCACCTCAGGCCTAGATAAGAGACATCGAGCGTGCATGGTAGAAATCCTTGTAGAATTTGTTTTATGATCGAGGTATAAATAATTAGAAATAAGGCTTTTTAAAGTGTCAAACCATAAATGTGGTAGGTGCACATAATGTTACATCTTGTCCATCGATCTGTCACACCACGAGTTTTGCATTTAGATTAGTTTCTTAAACACTGTAGTGAGGCATTTGTGTTCCATGAACACATTTGTTTAAAACTAACCCTCATATTGTAATTGGAGCTCATACTGCCACAATATGCTCCCACATCAAAAACTGCCAGTAGACAACCTTCATGGGGAGTGGGTAGCAGCCGATCCTGTTAAAAAATACGGGGAATAAATACAAATTATTATGGTATGGTGAAGTACCTAAATTATACATTAAATGTTTCCGAGTTAATTTGCTGTGTGTGTGTGTTCTTTGGAACAATACTATATGCACAAAATAGAGAAGAGACTTTTGGATTTGACCTTTGTATTAAAAACAAATGATAACATATTTAGATCAACCTTTCTTATTTAAGATTAACTGTTACCAGTTTGACAGCACCAGAACAGCCGCCGGGCCAAACAAAATATGAAGCACCGAGTGTAACCACATCTGATGCAGTCAATAAAACATATGGTACACAAAACCAGGACGGGCAGGTAATTTACAAAAGCTTTTTAACACAAACAATAACTAGAGAGGCTATGGCAAGCAACGAGGCGGTGTATCGTTAACTTCTTTAACTTGATATTTTATAGGCTTCTCAGTTAAAAATAAGGTCAAGATGCTTTACAACTTGTCGGTTTGGACGCCTGACTGATGACGGTTTAAATATATACACTGTAACAAGGACTTTTATTGAATTTGTGCCCGTCTTCTTCTGATAATGAGAGAGACAGAGAGAGAGGGGGGGGGGGGGAGAGAGAGAGGGAGAGAGAGAGTATTGAAAATGTTAGTCCAGACCTGGAGAGCACAAAACTCTGAGATTGAGTTTCAGCTATAACCCAATCAAAAACGAGCTTTCAAAATTAAATGTCTTTTGTAACTGGTAAAAACAAAAATCTCAAAGTCAATATCAGATTCAAGAGGTTTATGATTTTCAGGCCAGATCCTATATTCTCTAAAATGTTTGAGCAAAAGCTCAAGCTCAAAGCACCAAAACTACACTCTATAACTATAATCAGAATAAAACTAGAATCACAAAACTTTCAAATTTTTCTTAACTTGGGTCCATCTACTAAAATGTTACATTTCCATGATGTAGGTGCACCCTAAGTATCAAATCTGAGTTGGACTTTTGGTATAGAGCTTAGGTTTCTTGCTCAAAATGTTTCCAGAATACAGGAACAGATCTCTGACTAGCTTTGCCGAAGATATATGTAACGATGACGATGGATCACCCATTGAGATGAGATCAAATGTCATGGGCATTATGATGTCAGAGACTCGGAAAATACAAATTTGAGCTGAGACATTTCTTTCGGATCAGCAGCCACATTTGTAACTTCAAAGAAATATACTTTTTCCATCAAAAGACACAAATTATGTATGTAGTTTACCTATATATCAAACACACACGCACAAACTTTTGGTGACAGTGTCCAGTTCTCGACATTAGAAATTAACTTTGACTTTTACAACAAGACTTGAATTCGATCACAGATTAGTTTGTTTAATATTTCTTTTATTAAAATGTGCTTCACTAGGAAGTTGAAATATTCAATTTCTTTCCATTCTAATTCCTAAAAGTCTGAACCAACAAAGCTAAGCTTGATAGTTGTAAACCATCATGACTACGAAGAAGTAAACATTTCATATTTGAACCTAGGTCATTACAACTAATTTATGATAAAGAGCATTCTTTCAAACATTCACAGGACTCAAAGTCTTAAACTTGGTACCAGTAATGTTACAGGACTGAAGAAAAAAATTTGCACCATCAAAAAATGAGTTGGCATTGATAGTGTCCATATGTGTTTCTTACCTTCCCCAGAAAATCTCCACTCTCACAGACCGGACCAACAACGTCAAAACAAGCTTTGTTTTCAGGAATTGTACAAGGTTCTGCCAAATCAATGTGATGATAGGCACCGTACAGGCTGGGTCTGATCACTTCAGTCATTGAGCCATCAATTACAATAAATCTAGAAAAAGTGGGAGGAAAAATTAAACAGTAATGGCTAGATCCACAACTTTGCAAAACGTAAGATATTCCAATATCAAATCGCTGATTCACTTGTAACTCGATATGTATGTATGTATGTATGTATGTATGTATGTATGTATGTATGTATGATGAGGTATAGACTTGAGGTTCACTCTTCAGAAGGTATGCATGGGTCAGTGTGGCGGACTCCCTTCTTACAAGGTGTCCGATTTGGTTGGTTGGTTATCGTTATCTAGAGGATGATCCACCTCGGTGTTATTGCCTGGATCGAGTAACTAATAATATAAATTATGAAATTTATAGACAGAATAAATAGATTTCTGAGCAGATATATAGAACAGAATAACACGAGCCCCCGTACATAAAATATAAAAATTTAATCAATTACATAAAACAAACTGAGATAATACATTACATTAGGAAGATACACTTCTTTTTGAAATAAATATACTTATATAAATAGCCGATCTGTTTAAACGATAGAATTAGTTCATCATAGAATCAAGTGAACAATCAAAGTCATTGCCCTGCCTGCCTGCATAACCTGCGATAAGCTTGTCACTCCAACTTCGATGCTGCTGTCCATTCAAGATTGATGTTCTCCTCTTGTTTTTCTTCTTTTCCTTCTTACGCTCTCTTATCTCGCCTCCTTCGGCCCTCAAACTTTGTGTGGGTAGGTAGGTGGATGGAGCCATTTCCCCTTGTGCTTTCAAGACTCGCTTGCTTCTACCGCCAGAATTGTGTCCGTCAACTTTCCAGACATCTGTCCGTTGAATAAATGTTTATACGAGAGAATTTCCTCCTATTCTGCTTGGAGTCAAGATATCTTTTTCTCTTGCAGAAAAACTTAGACTGACTAAATTTTGCGATGGGGCATATTAAAAAAATGAAATTTCGTCTGCGAAACACGCCCCTTATTTAACGTAGCCAATCAGATTAAACGTATCTACCGCCTTTTATAAATACGCGACAAACGCGCATAGCGTACCCCCTTGATTGTCGTGCAATATTTAAATAACTGATTCTGGAGAATTTCCAAAAGATAATACCACTTCAACTAGCTAACAAATGGTTTCTGTACCCTCTCAACTCTGACATTTTCGATACCAAGATCTAAGTTAACCTTTTCTTTGACCGTTAAATAATGAAGGCTTAATTAAGAATCCATCTCGCCCCCCCCCCCCCACACACACACACACACAAACATGGACATTAACACAATCGCAGTCTAGTGATTTAATACGGTATCTTTCCTCATAAATGTAATTAATTGTTATCTGCCAAACTAAATGTGCTCTATGTTCTATGCTGTGCTCTACCTAATACATCGACAGAAATTTGCACCCTTACAGTCAGGTATGTGTATCCGTTATGCAAGAGAAACGATACCACCTCATCTCTGCAATTTGTTCTACATAAGAAGTGTCACTCTCCAGTGATGGTTTCAATGTTTAGAACTCAAACAGGCTTTCGTCTCCACTGAAATCTGAGAACTAGACATTTCATAGATGACAGAAAACCTATAAAAACCTAAAGTTAATTTCATTTCAAAAGTAGGGCAAAAATACTAAACTAATCTCATCAACATTACTATAACGTCTGCAAGGTGCAAAAACTAATCTGGCCACACACACGCATACATGGGTCATAATAAATATCAAGTGTCCCAAAGCTATATTCAGTGCAAAGTTTCATGGGAAACAATCAACGACAATTGGTGTTGTCAGTTTTTCAGAAAATCTAAATTGAAACTTGACACTTAGCCCACCCAAACCAGATATGTTCTTGTGCATCTCTGATACACCGCAATGACATGATGGCTTGATCTCTTTTGTATGACAACTGTCATAATTTAGACAGTTTTATTAAATACTTAACATTTTTTTATGTAGTCTTTTGTCATCGATGTTATCACGGGGATGATCCAATATTCAGTCTCTATTATTATTATTCATATCTGAATAGGCGATTTTCCTGGTAATTAGCAATCTCATCCTCGTACTTCACAAGCATGCAGAAATACTTAAGTTTTTTTGGCAGTGGATGTATGTCAGCCCATCGCAACAATTGGTCCAAGCGTTTATAGAAATCAGAGCCACACAGACAAGCAACCAGCCCAGAAAAATAGACACTACCGGTACTTCAGTGATTTTAGTGCGCTATGTCGTTTTTCCAAAACATTTTCTTATAATAAAATTATGAGCAAAATCTTGCTTGGAATTGGATGCCACCATCTTCAAAAACACGCTCTAGTCAGGTTAAGTTTTTGCCTCTAATTTTCCTATAAGCAATGTTCTGTGAAAAAGATGTAGCGCACCAAAGACACTGAAGTAGCAGCTATTTCTCTCAACTGGTTTTCTTGTTGGAGCGGCTCTGATTTTTTCAAACACTTGAACCAGTTGTTCAATCAGTTAGAGTTTTAAAGCTAATGCAGATAGCTCAAAGTGATCCAAAGGATGGCTAGATTGTTATCGTAAAGCTTCTCAAACATCAGTAATAAAATATAACCCGGAAATTGCGCTGGTTTTGCTTTGGTGAAAAAACAAAACAAAGAAAACTTGCATGAAATGCATTCAAACATTTATTACCCTGATTTTCTTAGCTTTGTTTTTGATAAATCGGAAATGAAAAACTTAAGCATTTTAATACGACCAAATATTTTCACCTACCAGAAACATTTATTAGCTAAATGAAAGAATAAAATCCACTTGCCTCTTAGTGCCGTTATTCTTGACGCCTAGGACAGTGCTAACAAGGATAGCGGCGTTCGCTATAAGACTTCTGCCTGGTTCCAAAATAAGGGTGATCTGCTTGTCATGTATTAATGATGACACACATCCAAGGAGGTCTGTCGGCAAGGGAATCTAGACAAACAAATACGTAGTAGTAACGATATTTAGACACATCCCAAAACTCACAGACATGGGTCTAATGCTAGTACTGGTACAAAGAGTGCAAGTATACATTGAATCTATTATTGTTAAATGATTCCCATTAAAATAGCAAAGACAATATCTTTGTCTTTGTGTTTTTGGAATAGATATGAGATTACTGTTATAATTATTCCTACTGCAGGTGACTGAAAGACAATAATAGATAATTAGCATTAAACACCTTATATATATATATATATATATATATATATATATATATATATATATATATATATGTATATATATATATATATATATATATATATATATATATATATATATATATATATATATATATATATATATATATATTCAGAATAAGATATTAAAATATATCAGTGGGAGAAAATTATATTGCCACAGTGGCAATACCACCTTTATTGCCACGGTGGCGATATCACTTGTGGAACTACTTTCTTTTCATATTTAATCAATATATCTGCCTTATGTATGTTATTAAAATCTGTATTTCCATATTTAGTCCTCTCTCTCTCTCTCTCTCTCTCTCTCTCAGAGGAGGAACAGATCTTAAAACGTGTCAAGACTGTGAACCCTCTAGTATACATTTATTTAATCAATAAGGAGACACCATCAAAAAATGACTAAAAGTAAATGGTATATACATATTCAAAGAAGAATCTGTTCAGCAGTTCACCTCTTCTTTTAAACCGACCTTATTGTAAGTTTTGTTCCCTGTGACTTAAAGCAAGTATGAGCTACTGGTTGAGTGCTCCACACTGCAAATGTACAATCCAGATGTTTCTTTCACCCGTTGTAAACTCACCACTTTTCTGTTCATTTTGTCTTCATTTTCTTCCAGTTCATTCACCTGATGGAAAAATAAAAAGTGGCATGGAACACTTCCAAAATCAGCTTATCTGAAATCCATAAGACATATGGATATACGTATCACATGATAGTCTTACCGGAAAAAGCGTTTTGCATTATTTTAATTCATGCTTCTATGAAAATAACATTCTTTTGTGTACTACACATTAATTGTATTTAAATCTTTAAATTGTGCACTTCACGGGGCTCACTGGATCAGGTCAGATATAAATAGCTAGACCGTCTCAACATTCATTAGTTGCATGAATTGCAACGATAAGTCCATGTTGTAACACTCGTAAATAAATAATACATGGCTGGCTAATGTGTCACTTCCGGTGTTCATGATATTGGCCTGCCAATTTAGGCTCAGTGCCAGCAAAACAATATACCTGTGTGTGTGTGTGTGTGTGTGTGTGTGTGTGTGTGTGTGTGTGTGTGTGTGTGTGTGTGTGTGTGTAGAAACTTTAAAGAGTAAATTTGCATTTCTTTTCTTTTATTGACTAGTTTGATTATTTAATGGAAACTGAGGCCAATGCTATATTTTTCTGATATTCTTATTTCTATTCATTGGTAAATGTGCCTGTCTATTCAACTATGTTAACATATAATTTATTTATGAGCATTACAACATAGACTTGAGGCTGCAACTGGAGCTGGGTGTGATTCGCTGGTACCCAGCTTAAATTGGGATGCCAATATCGGAGGCCGGTTACTAGTAAAATCTGCATATCCCAATTAGTTTGTAAGTGATGTCATTAGCACAACAGTGGCTGGTTTGCCAACTTCCACTTGAACTGCAATGTTTAGTTGGTAGCTTCACATCAGCGATATGCATCGTGAAAAAAAAGTACGGAGATTCCATTTGCTAGTGCCGGGTGTAAATTGGACAGCCATAATCATAGGCCTGTAACAAGTAAAATCTGTCTTCCGATTAGTCGTGTAGCGGAATGTGTAGCAGAGAGCATATGAAGTAGGGAACCAGAGTAACGATTACAGTGCATCGTGGGAAAAAAGTACAGATATTCCGCACTTTTCCCAAGATGGAGGATGCTAGTTCTCTGAGGTCTCGTGACCACCAAAGGTGTGACACAGTTGTCAGTTAAGGAGATTCCGTACTTTTACAAAGATGGTGGATGAAAGTTATCTGAGGTCTCATGAGAATGGGAAGCGTGACCCAGTTGTCACAATTGGAACATTGCTCGATCATTTCCATCAAATCAAAAAATTACCGCGGATACAAATCACTGATAAGTAAGCGACTCTGCTATCTGGCAATTTACTACACAATTTTTTATATTATTCCTATTTATATTATTCCTATACCGACCAGCATGGCGGACACATATGTATGTCAAGAGTCTAACAAAATAGTTACACACACTTGAACCCTTTACTTTGTTGTCATGACTTGCTAAAGTTAATATAACATTATAATATGAACTATGTAAACATCTTCGTAAAAATGTGTTAACATGTTTCTTTGCGAAAAAAAATTAATAATAATAATAATAATAAAATTGCCCATGCTCATTGGACCACTTCCGCTGTCAAACTCTTCAATTTAGAAGGTGAGTAGTTTTTGCTCGTTGTTAAACTCTTCAGTTTTGGGGGTGAGTTGATCTTGCTCATTGTATAACTCTTCAACTTCGGAGGTAAGCAATTCTTGCTCGTTGTCAAGCTCTTCAAGTTCGGAGGTTAGTAGTCCTTGCATGTAATGCACAATCCCAAATGGAGATGGCCGCTATCGCTTAACAGGCTTGAGGCAGCTGCTCCGGATTTTTTTGCCGTGTTTCATAATTTGTGTGCTTGTTGTCTGTCTTCGTCTACCTTATTGTGTTCATCATGCATTGGCTGTTCTGTTGGAATGTGTTTCATCATCTTGTTGTTTTGGAAACGAGAACTATTAGACTTTTTCTCAGCCGTCTTGCTCCACTGCTACAACTACCTTTGTTTTTGAACATACCGCCATCACGTGATACTCGCCAGTCCACCCGTTTTTTATGCTATGATGGACCCTCATTAATTGCTTTAAATGACCACTCCTTGGCTCTCCACACTACATTGTGCACTAGACTAAACGACCTGGGACTACATTCATCATTACTTAAACGGAAGCGAAAAAAGAAACATTGTTTCAAAGCTGGCCGGCGTAGAACAGGGAGAAGAATTCCAGTTATCTCCCGTTCGCCATTTCCGGCACAGCAATTTGAAAACGTGGCCGTTAATTTAGATAACTCAATTCAAATTCCTCTAAAATCATCAACCTTTGTGTCAACATTCCAAGAGATACCATTGCGCATCGCATTATTCAATGCCCAATCAGTAGGACCACCAGAAAAGCGCACAGAAATAGTTAATTTTATCAACGATCAGAATATCGATGTCTTTTTCCTGACAGAAACATGGCTAAAAACATAAGGCGATGAGCCCAAGTGCGCGGATCTAACACCCCCCCGGTTACTCCATCAAGTCGTTCCACCGCCACTCCCGCAGAGGTGGAATTGCTGTCATCGCAAAGAACTCCATGATCAACCATCTTATTCAAACTACAACTTTCAATTTCTACCACACATCGTTTGAACTAGTCCAAACCACACTCACACTGGAACAAAAGTCAGTCCATTTTTTCTGCCTCTACTGCCCTCTTCCCAGTAGAAAAAACAAGCTGACTGAATCTCTCTTTTTGGAGCAGTTTCCGAATCTCCTGGAGTATGGAAATTCAATAGGTGGCAACTTGATTATTCTTGGATATTTCAACTTTCATTTTGACTGTCCTGGAAACCCATACACATAAAAACTCCTAGATTCCATTCACGTTTTCAACCTCAAACAGTCCGTTAGCCAACCCACCCATAAACATGGTCACATTTTAGACTGGACTCTTCATAGACCTGATGATAATATTCTACAGTCCTCCCTGGTGTCCCACGAACTTGCATCAGATCACCTCTGCATTATATGCCATCTTGACGTATCAGTCCCTAACCCTTTTTTTGCTACTAAGAGAAACCTCCGTATGATAAATAGAACCCAACTAATGCATGACATCCAAGCAATCCTAACAACTTTGGTACCTCCTACAGCAGAACAACTTGATAACTGCCTGCGTTTATTGCTTGACAAACATGCCCCAGCAACCAAGTGCAGAGTATCAATTCAGAAGTGTTCTCCGTGGTATAGCAGTGTTAGGGACCAGCTTCGCGCTGCTAAAAGAGACCGCCGTAAGGCTGAGAGGCTTTGGCTTTCCACCAGACTCACTATTCATAAGCAAATCTATGAAGCCACTAAGAAGAATGTCACCAACATAGTCCATGCAGCGAAATCAGCCCACTACAGTACTAAGATCACTGAAAGTTCCAGCTGCAAAGAGCTCTTCGAGATTACTAACAAGCTAATGTCAAGGAACAAATGTACACCACTTCCAACTACCTTCTCTTCAGTCGACCTTCCGGACCACTTTGCAAATTTCTTCCGTGACAAAGTACAAACCATTAGAGATAAGCTTGACAACACAATTTCAATTGAATCGTCGTCACCATACAGTTGCGATACAGAATTTCAGCGGCAACCGTTAGCAGCATTTGAACCGGTCTCTATTGAGTGGTACGTACAATCATGATGAAGAGTGCCCCAAAGTCATGTGAACTTGATCGGATTCCGACATCACTGCTGCTTGAGTGCTTAGATCCAATATTGCCTTCACTATCTGATGTTATTAATACTTCTCTCTCATCTGGGGAATTCCCATCATTTTTCAAAACTGAAATTGTAAAGCCTCTGCTGAAGAAACCAACACTTGACCATTACGATTTAAAGAACTACCGCCCAGTTTCTAACCTCCCATTCATGTCAAAAATCTTAGAAAAAGTTGTTCTATCCCAACTTGTATCTCATCTGAATTCAAACAGTCTTTTTAGCAATGTACAGTATGCATATCGCCCTCACCACAGTACCGAAACTACCCTTCTGAAAGTAGTTAACGACCTTCTCTCTGCTTTGGATAGTGGAAAGATTACAGTCCTCACCCTCCTTGACTTGTCTGCAGCATTTGACACAATAGACCATGATATATTACTTCACCGTCTCCATCATGTATTTGGCATTCACGATACAGCCTTACTATGGTTCAAGTCCTACTTGGTCAACAAGACACAAATTGTGTCCGCAAATGGAAAACACTCCAGCCAAGTTGATCTATGTTTTGGTGTTCTACAGGGTTCTGTTCTTGGACATGTTCTCTTCATTCTATACACTCAGCCGCTCTCATATGTCATAGATCGTCATCCAGTGTCTCACCAATTGTACCCTGATGACACCCAAATATACAAATCTAGCCACCCAACATAAGTTGATGCTACCATCCAAGGTGTAGAGAGGTGCATTTCCGATGTGAAATCATGGATGACATGTAACAAGCTGCAGATGAATGATGATAAAACTGAAGCCATTCTGATGACAACACAAAGACTTTCTCATTCACATCCTTTACCTCAAACAATAAATACCAGCAACACCAACATTAAATTCACACAGTCAGTACGAAATCTAGGTGTTACTCTGGACAGTACACTCTCATTGCACCAACATGTCATGAACATATGCAAGGCTGCATATCTTGAGCTGAGACGCATCAGCTCCATTCGCAATTACCTTTCAGTTGTGTGTTCCTTAGTACTTTCAAGACTGGACTATTGTAACTCAATTCTATCTAGTTCGTCTCAGTATCTACTCCAGAAACTTCAAAACGTTCAAAACACAGCTGCTCGGATCATTCTTAGAGTACCACGAACAAAGCACACCTCCCCCCTGCTCTGTACCCAACACTGGCTACCCATTCGATCCAGAATAAAACACAAAATTTGTTCTCTGTGCTTCGTTTCATTGACTGGCTCCAGTCCAACATACCTATCTCACCACACCCATGTGAACACACCAGCAAGATACTTACGCTCCTCTTCCGACACTCGTATTCGCATCATTCCCACTATCAAAATGAAGTCATACGGACAACGTTCTTTTGCATACCAGGGCCCAGCAACGTGGAACGAATTGCCCACTGAACTTGGACACAAAGACACAGTGATCTCATTCAAGAGTGCTCTTAAAACTCACCTATTTCGACTGCAAGAATAGACCTAAAGACTTAATAATGTTTCCTTACCTTAACTATTTTCAGCATGTTTTTGTTTTCTAATTTCATGGTGTTTGTTTTTCGTAATCATATCATTATATATGTTTTTAGGTGTTATCTAATGTTGTAAAGCGCTTAGAGCTTCTAAAGATTAGGCGCTAAACAAAGTCCTCATTATTATTATTATTATTATGCCTAAATGGAAGTGATAGGTTTTGAAAAAAACACGAACTGTTGAAGTTTGCCTCAGATTGTTACGACTCTATGGTCTAAGAAAAATGTAACAGAAAGGAAGTGAAACCAACAAATCAAGTCAAAATCAACAAGCAATTTATTTCTGGACAATTAAAGTGAAAATTCAAAAGACACTTACAGTACCGTGAATTAAAATCAAAATAATCCAATAATTACAAATGTCCTCATTACAAGTTCTAAATATAGAATGTTCCGAATGAATGACTGTATCTTTGAATGTGTTGATGTGCCAATAGTCTTTAATGTCCTGATGTGCCAGTAGTCTTTAATGCGATGATGTGCTAAAATGAAAATGAAGTACTACAGAATATCTTTGAATAAGTTCACATAAATCCCAAAATCATTAGTTCAAAATCCAAAATCCAAAAGTCTATGCGCACTTTTATAATTCAATGAATATTTTAAATAATTCCTCTCTCTGAATTTGGAATGATTTTCACAACCGTAATGGCTCTTTAAAGACTGATGTTAAGGTCGAAACTGAAAAACTGTCCACTTAACATGCAATATATAAAGATAGGTCACATGACAGAATGTTCTAGAATAGTATGGTGTATGTGACTCTTAACACACAACTCTAAAGAAAATTCTGGTTTTATCTGTAAACAAAATCAACCTTGACCTCAAATGGAATAAACAACTTGTTTACCAAAACCGTCCTTGAACTCAAATACTAAGTAAACAACCTAATTTAAGGACAATAGCTACACATGTCAACATTATACTTAACATTATGGTTTAAGCAAATATTAAAGTCAAGAAACATTTATAATTTCCTAAAATATTTATAATATTATATAAACATCATACATAATAAGATGTAGTTGAAGGAATACACATCAATTTGACTGGTTTGGTGATTTGTCTCCGGCAGAGTGTACCACATATGTGGTGACAGAGAAGGCACACTATGTTCTGATTGTGACTTTGTCTCCTTCCATCGTCGTATTTTGCTGTGTGAACAAAATTAGTTTAGAATATAGTTCTCAATGGTGACGAATTGCATCTGAGGTTCTTTTTCATCTTGACGGAAAAGGTTGAGATGTTCCGATTGTCATGGTGTGACTGATGAATGCTGAAAGCGAGCTATTTATACCCGATATGACCAAGCCATCTCTGTGATCTGTGATGTCTCCTGGCTGAGTAAGAGAACTTAACTTCACTGAGCATTGTGGGACCAAAATATATGACAGTAGCTTTTGATTAAAATTTGACAAGAACATTTCAATTAAACTTCTTTCAGTTAAGATGAAAAATATGCAAACTTTGCAGGCAGAGAAATAAACATAGATACAAAACGATCGGCAAGATAGTTTACTGATAAAGTATTCTTTTACTTAAATAATAGACATCTATTGTTTGAAGACTAAATTAAAGCATCTTTATGTACAAGCTTAACATGAGGCTGTCAAGGGTGGACTTGTATAACACAACAAGAGTACATCAGTGGGTCGTTAAAATACTATCATTATTCACATTGGGTTTTACACCTTGAACCGAGACCTGCCTTTATTTTAAACCACAATAGCAAGATAATTGAATGGTAGATTTGCCTTTCCATGGATATTTACATAAGAATTATAACAATAACACTATACTGTCAGCTAATTTCATCAATTTTGACCTACAGGTTGAAAACGAGGTGATTGTTTGAGCATGAATACTAGGTATATGAATTTACAATAACTATGGTACAATAACAGGGTACCTTTTTGGGACCATGAGCAGCATATTTCTATTAGTATCAACATTAGTTTTATGCTTACTTCTATATGACGCTTGTAGTCTATTGCTAACCCGCCTCCGAGGTTAAGGTACTTCATTTTTTCAAATCCTTTTGTTTTCATCTTTGTAAACAAACCCACCAGAATCTCAGCAGATTCTCTGAAAATAGAGATTGTTTTCGACTTTTATGGTCCTTTTCACCCGAAGGCATACTGGTTCTTCAAAAAAAGGCTTTGCTATAAGATTTACCTCCTTTGAAAAAATGTCCACCATCTTTTCAGTCGACGTTCTACAGAGTCATTATTGAAGAGAAAAAAAGTCTTCTTTCTGACAGATGTTATGGTAGAACACTGCAACATTTAGTCATCTGTACACCAATAAAGTGGATGACAAAACATAAAAGAGAGGTAAATATGATAGACATTGACATAATACAAAAAATAAATTAGTATGCACTTTTCTAAAATTTGAATACATTCCTGATCTTTAAAGTCTGGGAATAGCTATCTAAATAGGTCTGTTTAGGGACACATTTACTCTGTTTTCAGTTGACAGTTTATAAACTGGCAATAATTTATTTGAGCTTTCACAGAATACTGAGTAGAATTGCAATTAAAATAGTTTGATAGACTCGAGTTTTTGTGAATCCTTGACTCGTGGCCTTGGTTCATTGTACAAAATCTTATATCAGCAAATCAATGCATTGTCAAAGACCAACTAGGTTGATAAAGTTTATTTTTAAGACTCAATGCAGAAATTTACATTCTTTAATATTTTAAGTATTTTTTTTCTTTCTTTCTTTCTTTTCTTATTGTTATTGTCTGGTATGCACTATGTTCTTCACAGATACTGGATCGTTTCTGCCATGGCTAACAATAGTCTAGTTCCCAGATTTCCATCGGTAAAATTAGGAACCAGACAATTTTTACCTCAAGATAATTTATTTTTGTTTTTTGTTCTTTTTTTTTTTTTTTTGTTTTTTGTTTTCTATCAGCTACTCTAATGGATTTAATAGGATATTTTTTCTATAAATAGGAGCAAGAATATTTTTGTTCAAGCTATGTGAGGGCCGGAAATTATTTTTTCAAATATATCCCCGGCTCCCCAATCATTCAAAATATTAAATGGTTGGTCCCTTAGAGAGGATGAGAGACTATCAGTCTATTCAAGTTCATGGTCACGGTTGCTAGATGTTGTCATTCTTCTACAAACTGGTGTACATTTTGGTGCTAGTGACCAGAAATATGATTAGCCTAAATCATCACTCAGATGCTTTTGTGACTTTGGTTTAGCTGAATTCTAAACATTGATCTATTTCCTTTAATTGTAACCAAGGTTAGCAACACACCCAAACAACAAATTAAAGATTGGCAAATTTGTTGCTGACAGCCTCAAAATGTGCCCCTGCTCTCCAGATGATGTTAACAACACCAACCTCTTGACATTGAGATTGACCTTGCTTCAAGTTGTTATTTCAGTCTTTATTGCTTTAAATTTTGGCAAAGAAAGATCATCAATTAATGTAAACAGTGCTAGATCTTCTTGCTCAATGCATACACATTCTGTTTTCTGTTAGATTTTGCAGATTTACTGTAAAATAAGGTAACAACAAGTTAGAGCAGGCACTTCTGCAAGAAAACTGCAGATTTTCATCTTGTGGTGGCAGTGTCATTTCGTGGTAATTGTGAGCGCCACCTGGAGAGAAGTTTGGTTCTTCAAGGGAACAACAGGGTACCAGTCTAATTTTCTGTGAAAACTGACTTAAAATTCCCATTTAGTAAGCAAGATGTCCAAAACTGCCACTATCTGTTGGTTAAAAGCCTCTTAAACTTTCAAGTTTAAACAAAAAATGTAAACTTAAAGCATTTAATTGCATCTACATGTACATTTCGCATTAAATGTTGCATTGAAATGATGGCTGGTACCCAAATACGTCAAAGTGCATCTAAGAATTGATTAGTCTCCATACCAATCGATATATTAATTATATATTTATTTGTTGGAGTCATATCTAGGATTTATTAGAAACTATACAATTTTGAATCAGAGTGTAAAGTAACTGAAACAGTACACAGGTGAACATAAATCTTGCTACATTACTTGTAAAGATTCACTACTACAGTTTTTGTTGAAACCAATCTATTCTAGTAAACTCTTTCTCTTCGTTAATACTCACCCAATCATAATACCTTAGGAGAACTACTACCCTGCAAATTAACCCCTCCCAGGCTAAAACTTTTTAGCTACGAAGCTAAAAATTATCTGCCCACAAAGGTGGCAGTTATTTTAACTGATCTCCCCTTGATACAGGGATTTTCACCAAATCCAGTGAATACTTCAGTTACTAATGGAGCAGAGTGCACGCTCTCTGTGTGGCTGTAACTGCGGGGAGGGTGTATGTGTATTATGATTGGGTAAGTATTATCGAAGAAACATATTTTACTAGAAAAAATTAGTTTCTTCTTCAAATACGTTACCTGGTTATAATACCTTAGGGGAATAAGTAAGAGATAGAGGGAGTTACATCCCTTTACCCCGTCCGGCCCCCTAAGGTATGTGAGGCAGCTTCTAAATAGATAACCTGGCTAGAGAATAGTCTCCATATGCTGGGGCACGGCTTTTGAAAGTAAAAATCTTTCCATCTTTAAAATCCAGCGGAAGTCGTGAAGCTACGTCCTTAGGTATCACCACAAAGCCTTATTTCCCATAAGCGGGAGCCTGTTCTTGGCAATGAAAGCAGGGGCCGTCATGAGTGACACTGACCCATCCTGTCGAACTGCAAGTAGTTTGGGTCAACTGATAAAGCACGTATTTCGTTGATTCTCTCTGCCGTCGCTAGTGCCAGTAGGAATCGGGTCTTACATGACAGGTGAATCAATGAAGCCCTAGAGAGCGGTTCAAACAGTGTCTTATTCAACCAGGTTAGCACCCAAGATAGATTCCACGTTGAGGACAGAGCAAACGCCTTTGGACATGTGAAATTGAAATTTGACAGAAGATCAGATAGGTCTATGGTTTTGTTCGATATCTAACTGTTTCTCATCAAAGAGCCAAAGTAGGAAGTTAGCAATTTGAGGTATTGTTGTATTCAGCGGCGGAATGTATTCTCACTCACACCATTTTGTTTCATATGCTTACAAAGTGGAGGGAGCCGTCTCGCTCGAGCAATACTATCCTCCATTTGTTGAGAGAACTGTTTATTCTTGAGGGCTTTTTTAATATGATACAGACATGCAAGTTTAACAACTCTGGATTGGGATGAAACCCCTGCCGTTATGGTTGATTGAGCAGATCAGGAAATGTCTCTGCTAGATTTATGAGGTCGTTGATCTACGATTTTTCCCACTTGAGTGGAGCAATCAGGATGAAGCGACACTATGATTCTTTTGCTTTCTGTATCACCTTCTGAATCAGAGGTGTTGGATGGTAAGCATATGCATCCAAACCGTTCCAATCCATGGAAAGAGCATCGACTGCCCAGGTCTTCAAGGTGGAGTTTTGCATTCCACCTTGTCGCTAATAGATCCACCATAGGTCAATCTCATTGGGCACATATGAGAGTGAAAACCGAGGGATTAAGAGACCATTCTGTTTGTATTCGTTGATTCTTCCGGGACAGCGAGTCTGCTAATACATTTAGTCAGCATGAAATATGATGAACTTGTACGTGGATTTTGTCGTTGAAAGACACCACCTTAGAAAATCCCAAATAAGAAGGCAAAGGTCTGAAGACTTGGTTCCCCCTTGCCTTCTGAGATAATTCACCACAGTGGAGTTGTTGGACAGAATGAGAACACCCTCCTCCTGCCAGTATGCTTTTAGTATGGCTTTCATCGCGAGGATGTTGATATACAAAAGACGATCCTGAGTGCCACACTCCACTGGCCTCCTAGAATGACGAAAGGATGTGTGCACCCCAGCTCTCTCTGTTCGCATCCGTACAAACCGTGATTTCCAGAAGTTGTACCTGCAAGAGAACACCCGCTGTGAGCCAGTTGAGGTGGTCCTATCTTCTGAGATGAAACTTCATATATGTTGAGACTGTTGGTTCAAGTCTCAGCCTGCATTGGGACAACAGAATCATTTGTAATGGTTTGATAAAAAGGCGACCTAGGATGATGAGGTCCATTGTCACAATGAGTAAACCCAGTAGGCGAAGGAATTCTTGGGCTGAGAGACTGTCCTGTGTAAGCAATGAAGCCACCATTGTGCTGATTTTCAATGCCCGTTTTTGTGGGAGACATACTCTATTTACCTGTGTTTTGAACTCCATACCTAGATGGACAAAATGTTGATTTGGTATGAGGTCAGATTTTTCCTTGCTGACAACGAATCCAGGGCTAAGAAGGAGAGTAACAAGGGATATCATGTCTTTCTCCAAAATATAACTCACCTGATGTTTTTGCAGAATGTTATCCAGGTAGTTTGATATTGCCGCCGTGGAGGTGGTCCTGAAATGGGCCATTACTCTGTCCATCAAACATATGCAGACCCAGGGACTGATGCTGAGTCCGAACGTCAGTCTCCTGAACTGATAAACGGTCTTTTTGTAAGCAAACCTCTGGAACTTCCTAGAATCTTTGTGAATGGGGGCATGAAGATACGCATCTTGCAGGTCCACACTGATTATGAAGTCTCCTTCCTGAACGGCATTTAAAACCCTTCTTGATGTTTCCATCTTGAACAATGTTACGCGAATGAAACAATTGAGATTGCTTAGGTGTATGACTGGTCGAAAAGTGCCATTGGCCTTTGGAACTAGGAACAGTCTTGAATAAAAACCATATGAATTAACATTGTGAGCGATTTGTACCACTCTTTTCTGGAAAAGGTTGTTGATTTCTTGCTGCCAGAGTTGAATAAATCGTTTGTATTGAGAACTGGTGTGTCTGACACTGGATTAGGAGCAGTTCTGCTACAGGAGCAAGAGGGGGTTAGGTTACCCAAAGCTTATGCTAGTAGGAAATTGCTGCATTAGGAGCAAAACTACTCCATGATCGAAAAGGACTGCTTGGCACTGGTGTGGGGTATAGGAAATTTCACATGTACCTTTTCAGAAGGGAATTTGTCCTTGAAACACACCACCAGCCTCTCATGCATTTGAAGAAAGCGAAAGTCGCCCACGCAAGATTGATGCGTTGGGCATTGACTTTACAACCATATCGTTTCCGGACCAAGTCGATTCGAGAGTTGGAAAATGTGGGGGCCAATTACTTTAGCAGAGTGTGATTTGCAGATCTTTTACCATTACCATGGTATTCTGGAAATGTAAATCATAAGTTTCAGTTTGTATTGTTTTTGTTCACATTCCGTGATTTTCTAGTGTTTCCACTTTTTAAGGGGGGGGGGGGGAGAGTATTGTTACAGAATTGTGCGTGTAGTAATATGAATATATATATATATATATATATATATATATATATATATATATATATATATGAGCGAAAATGTACTCGGCTCTCGTTATCATGTACAGTATTACCGGAGGGTGGTGAATTTTTCGGCTTTAGCTATTTCAAAATACTGATTTCGGTTCATCCCATGCTGCACGAGCGAAGTAACTGCTGTGAGAAACCCAATTACCTCGAGTTCTCTGGCTGCGCATTTTCATCACAGCCAGGGTACTTACAGAATGAATTCTCGATGTATAATCACAACACGAGTTTTGTCTGGAAGATGTCAACTTTACGGGAGCAATCTTCAGCTGAGCTGTAGAGGAATGTGAAATATAAAATTGTATTCTTTCTTGCTATCCGTTTTATGTGATAGAATTTTTTTATACATTTTATGTTTGGGAATTTGTTCGAAATTTTAGAGAGAGTCAGATTTATGTCATACATGCTATGCTATCAGATAGACTATAGTCTGTTTCTAGTTAGCCATTTTTATAACTGAACAGACAAATTGAGTTCAATTATACATTGCATGCACTGAATATGAGTATTGTTTGAGCTCTTATAATTCAGTGAGATTATTCTTATCGAACACGTATTCATGTATGAACATGGTTATTATAATAACAATCTCATACCGTAGTTCTCCTGAAATGATTTAACGTGTAAAAAGCCAATTCATGTGCGCGCATGCGTAATGAATATTATTGTAGTTATACTTGTCCGTACTAAACGGCTCAGTCATTATGTTTTTAGCTGTTTTTGTGACGGGGAGTCGTAGAACTGTGGGGTTTCATGCAACCCGTATGCTGAGGTCGATGGCGACGTTGGCTTTGGAGCATGTTATTGGTGTACTCGCAGTGAAGGACCAAAGCTTCGGGACTGGCGGGTCTGTGTGGAATAAGGAGGCTCTTGAGGGATCCTTCGGCAGACTGGGATGGGCGGGCCATGCGTGTTGGCTCCTTGACCATTCAACGAGTTCAGTGGAACCAGAAATACATCGTGTTCATCAATTGGATGCTACAAGATAGATATTGTTCCGTTTTTTTTTACTTAATATTAATTAAAATCATAATATGAGTGAAATTTTTGATTCAATATAGCTATATGAGTGAAAATCAATAATACATAGATCCTACTTGTGAATGAAACATACATATTTATATTTTTGTACTTTGATCACCCTTGGTGACAGGATAATACATTGTTTGTATTTGTGTATAATAAATGTACATTGATGTCCTTGGTGATAGAATCATACATTGTTTGTATCTGTGTATAAATCAAATACCTTGATGTCCTTGGTGATAGGATCATACATTGTTCATATCTGTGTTTAAATTCTATACATTGATCGTCCATGGTGATAGACGCATATATCAATCGTGTTTGTTTATAAGTTCTGTGCGTCGATTCTTGTTTGAGTACTCGTTGAAGTTACATGTTCTGGTTAGTTCCATTTACGAACGATATCACTTCCGTATATCAGTTGTTGAACTCGGTGCGCATCATTCTGTTAAATCCATTGTTGGACTTTATCGTCTCTTTGGCGGCTTGTTTTCGTATTTCCTCAACATGACCATTGAAGAGATTAGACGATAATAGCTGCGATTGTAACTTGGCTTTATGGTGATCTTTAAGAAAGGTGGAGAGCACTGCATCTCTGTCCACCAGTTGTAAGTTTATAACTGCTGTTACAGCATAGGCCAGTGTGCTGGGAAGCTCTGTTTTAAGACGTGGGCCATTCTAGAAACAGACTTCGCAGCGGAAGTTATACAGCAATTAAATCTGAGTTTTCTATAGCACAAACAATACACCTCTCCCAATGGGGTCCAAAACACAGACCGCAGTATAAGCAAGAGCGCGAGTTACTCAGGGACCTATGAAAAATTAAGAAAGAGATGCAATCCCGGTAGGACATCAACAATGAGAAGGGGGGGGTCTACTGTTTAATAGTTAATACTCGTTTTATAACCTCATTGGGAATACTTGTCAATAAAATGCTCTTTCTAATGAAGTTATTCACTTTTCTGTATAAATTGCCTTTATTTTCAAGATAACCAACGTTTGTAAGATCATTAAAAACATTACTCCAAGAGGTTTCAACACACTCGCATGTGCAGTTGCGAAAACATTTTGTATTACGTCACTGATTTTTGCATGTGAATGTTGATATATTCGAGTATTATTGTTGATTTACAATAAAACCAAGATTTCCTTTTCTTAGAAACTAGAGACGTTTAATTCAAGAAACAACAGAAATCAACATCAAAACTTGATTTTTTAAAATTGTTCTATTAGTAAAATATTGATGCCTCGACTTCATTGCAAGTAATAGTGAAATGTCTACTCATCCTTGAGCAAACCTGAGTGCTGATTCTGGAATTTTAAGTTCACTACAAACTTTGGATCTCGCTTCTCTATAATGAACCATATATGTGAAACAAAGCTACCGACTACTCATTTCGCATGCTTCTCTTGTTATCCTTGATCACTTTTGCTAATTAGTTGGATAAACCACTCATTAATGTTAGATACTTTAATTATGTTACTTGCATAATAATATTTATAATCGTGTTCAATTCGTCAATTGACAGGAGTTGATTGGACACGCCACCGTAACCGCTTACTCTTTCGCATGTAGGATTTGCATGCCTTTCAACTTTTGTTTTATTCCACCCCCTTTATTTGATTTGATACAAAAAACAAAATTAACGTGATAATACAAAGCAGGTCTTCTTTTAATTGATTGCAACAATACAACAAACACTTCCGCAATCGGAGATCAAAACACAGTTGGCACTTGATTACAATTAGGTTCTCAGAAACGCTCACAGACATAGCTGTGACAGTAGACACTTTTCACGTTTGAATATAAGAGGGCATATCGCATGATGATTACTCTGAAACTGAATTAAAAGAAAATACTAAAACACGAATTTCACTTGACAAAACTTATTTAATTGGTATTTATTTATTAAAGCGCTGCCACCAGTAGGCATTACTGACATTTACATGGATCAAAATATTGCAGAATATTGTTATTTACAGTGTAATTAGAATTTTTTGTAAAGAAAATTTAATTAAATATAGGATTTCTTATTAAAAGTTGCGAATTTCATGCTGCTGATTCAAATTTCAGGGCACTAACTGCCGTTTTCTGCGATAAACAAGCGATATATCAAAGTTTCATTTACCAGTTTGATTGCGATTTTCCTCACGTTCAACAAATATGGACCAATTCTTTGGGTATTTTCTAGAAGAAGAAAAAATGGGATCCACGCCTGACTCCGCATTATAAGTGGGTTCACGATTTATCCAGGCACGAGTTATCGAGAGTGAGCTGTACCTGCACATAAAATAAAGCTGCAGCAATGTGAGGGGACACTAGTGACCCATACAGGTACGTACAAAGAGCGCCTATGTGCGTGAGGATGACACAATTATAATTCTACAAAAGACAGAAAACTTGGAAAGTTGGAAAATTATAGATAGAGTATACTTCCCTTCAAAGATAGAAAACATATCCGACTTACTTTAGGGTAGAATAAAAAAAAACTTGCAGAATACTTGTAGGTGGATTGCGAGGCCTCTCGGCAGTAGAGAACGTGCTTCTTAGGACGAGCAGAAGTAGTAACTGAAGTATTCACTGGATTTGGCGCCAATTCCTGTATCACGTGATATCACTGTAACTGCCACCTATGTGGGCAGATAACTTTTAGGACTCGGAGGTATATATATATGGAAGAATGGGAACTAGTCTAGAAATGGGTGATGATAAAATAGAGTATATAGGTGTTTGGCTGGCCAGAATTGGTTGATAATGAAAGAAAAATTTTAGTGAGAAGAATCTTTTGAGAGTTTATCCTAGTTGTAACTGAAAAAAATAGAGACCATGTTTTACTGATGGAATTTCAGTCCTTTTACAGACTTAAGTTTGGAGGACTCGTTTCTAAAATTAGCATCTGCCTCTTTGGTGCGGAATTAAAATACACGTTTAAACACATGTACTACGTTGTAGATACAGAAAATGACGCGGCTCATATTGTTTTCTCTACAGAGCAGCTTGCATCAAGGATATGTCTATACTGATAAATATAGGTTTGATCATGAGCTTTCAGAAATTTCAAGTTATTGAATTTTTAATATCATGATGTTTCCATAGGTTTACTATGGGAGCTGAATTAGTACCGCGATCCTTTAGCTTTTTAGCTAAAAAGTTTTAGCCTGTGAGGGCTGGATTTGCGAGGTCGTAGTAGTTCTCCTAAGGTATTATGATCGGGTAACTTATTTGAAGACGAAAGTACTATACATCTATGGCATTAGTCTGATAAATCAGCTCCCAAACCTGAACTGATACTGATTGACGGTTGTAATTGCACGAGAAATAACACAACCCTAACTATTACGGCCATTTCGAATTTTGTGGCTATGTTGGGTGACAACATGAAATAGACCTTGTCTTGGAATGTCGAGTTTTGCGCTCCTTCTTGAGAAATTCCAAGACCATGCGAAGCGATATAAATACCTGATCCCCCGGGTTAGTTCGTGAGTACGTTCACGACGGAGAAAATTAATGTTTTTTTTTGTTTTTTTTTTACATTTTGCAGTGACAAATATATTGACAATTAAACCACAACTAAATCTGTTACTCAGAAATATTATGTGAACAGTGTGTTTAATATACTTGATGGAAAACAGACGCTGTTTTAATTTTATGTGCCAATTTGGAGGCGAAGCTGCAGAAATTAAAGCACATGGTAATATGATTTTTTTCTATTTTCAGTAGTTTTACGTGAATTTAAAAAATACGTTGTGAAATTTGATCTTAAAAGATCATTTATTTATAAGTGTCACGGAATTGTATCGTTTATATCAATATGTATATGTGATCAAAAATGTATTCGGGTTTCGTTTCCGACTAGAGCGTTACTCGGGGGTTGTTTATTTTTTCGGCTCTAGTTATTTTGAAATACTGAGCGCGATTCACCCCATGCTGCACGTGCAAATTGCCTGCAGTGAAAACTCACGTACCTAGCTGCTGCGCATATCTGTCACAGCTAGAATACATATAGAGCGAATTCTCTATAAACAAATTACACTACGACGAGTCTTGTCAGAAAGCTTACCTCTTTACAGGAGCAAAACTTCAGCTGTAGAGGTATGTGAAATTTAAGATTGTATTCTTTATCACTATTCGTTTTATATGACATAATTGTTTCGTATATTAGATGTTTTAGAATTTATTCTAAATTCTACAGAGAGTCAATACCTAGGTCATACAACGCCATGATATCTGAAATACTATAGTCTGGTTCAAGTTAGCTATTTGTTGTAACTGAACAGACGGATTTTATTTAATTATACGCAGCATGCATTGAATGATTAATGTAATGTGTAACGAGATGTAATTCACGTGCGCGCATGCGCAACATCTATCAATACAAAAGTACTAACCGTGTCATATGTACTACACGGTTTAGTTGTTTTACTTTTAGCTGTTCCTTATGTATGGTTTGGTGATGAGAAGTCACAGAACTCTGTGTGGTTTCGTGTGACGTGTACGCTGTGTCTGGTGATGTTGTTTCAGAAGAGTGTACTGGTTTTCTCGATGCGAGGGACCAAGGCTTCTCGACCAACGGGTCTGTGTTAATGTGAAGGCTCTCGAGGGATCCTTCAACAGGCTGGGAGGGGTGGACCATGCGTGGTGGCTCCTTGACCATGGACTAGAGCGGGTGAAACCGGAGATACATCTTGGTCGTCAAACGGGCACCACGATAGTTATATTTATTGCGTGTTCCATTTTATTATCTCAATATTGCTATTTGTGCAAAATTACATTCATTCCCATTTCAATATCGCTATATGTGTGATAGATTCATAATTTCATGCATTCCCATTTCATTTTCGTTATATGAACAATATATTCATAAATTCATACATAATCCAATATCGCTTGATGAATTGATAAATTGATGAGTATCCTATTGATAAGCTCATAAATCACATGCTTTGGTCACCCTTGGTACTTAATAAGACCTTGTTTATATTGGGGTGAAGTTCATATACTCTTATTTGTTGATTGGTGATAGGATGTTATTCACGTTTGTTTAAAATTCCTTTCGTTAAATTCATCTTTGATTTTTCTCGTTGAGTTACTTGTTGTTGCTAGTTCGATGTTAGGAACTTTATAATTATCCTTATCTTTTTGTTATAATGGTGTCAGATTTGTTCATTTTTTTAAATTGCGTTTATAAATAAACATCTTATTAACGCAATTACTTTCGGTGTCTTCACTAATCCAGTCCCAACCCGGCTTCATCCTGTGACAATAAGATCTAGAATTTATATTTTTATACACGACAATTGTCATGACATTGATATAATTATTGCTAAAAGCATAAGCAATATATTAAATGAATAAATAGAATGAAAAATAGTACCAATACATTGGTATGTGAATTATGAAGATAATGTCTTCTATTCCTACTCTATATAGACATTATCTGAATGTGACATTTGCATCTAGAAACCCTATCAGTACCTTGTTAAGTAAGATAATAATGATCAAAACTTTTGACACTTTTCTATTAGTTAAATTCTGAAATAAATTTGTTTCAAATTCATTTTGATTTTGACAAATAAATGCTACAGATCATTTGGATGGATTACTATTAGAAACATGCAAGTAGTTAGTTATGGGGGATGAAATGGGGTAGAGGGCGTGCTATGGTGATCTAAAGGAATTAACATTAAATATGACCCTATGGGGATCAATGGGAATTTAACATTAAGTATGATTCTATGGGAATCTATGGGAATTTAACAATAAATATGACCCTATGCACTATGAGTTTTTACGGAAGATGTAACGTTAAACGTGACTATAGATAAATAAATAACATGATCTTATGGACCTTATTTGGTTTTAACATGGTGGAACTCCATGAGTCAACACCTACCTTGACTGACCAAGACGTATCCTAATTTGTGAACATCTACACCTACAAACTACAAAACTACAAACAGATGTGTAGGGGGATGGGGAAGGTAAAGTTGTAGGTACAATCATGAAGAGTATCACTTATTACCATTCACACACACAATTACTATGCAACATTTACCTTTTACAAAACAAATAATGCAGGGAAGGTATAGATAGGTGTAAGGGTGCAAATTTCTGTTGATGTATTTCGTAGAGCGCATTATTGCCGTGGTCAGTGTGGCACGTAACAATTAATCAGATTTATGAGGAAAGGTACCGTATTAAATCGCTAGACTGCGATGGATGAAATGTCCCTGTTTGGGGCGCGATTGATTCTTAATTAGGCATTCGTTGTATAACAGTCGGACAGATGTAAAAGGCTAGATGTATTTGGGGTCTAGGTATCGAAAATGTCAACGTTGAGAGGACGCAGAGACTATTTGTGAAACCACTTGAAGTATTGTGATCTTTTGAAATTTTCCAGAATCGGTTATTTAAATAGCGCGCGAAATCTAGAGGGTTACGCTAACTACGATGGGCGTGTATTTCTAAAGGTGGTAGATATGTTTAATCCTGATTGACTACGCTAAATAAGGGGTGTGTTTCCCAGAAAAAATTTCATGTCTTAAATATTTAATATCGCAAAATTTAGTCAGTCCAAGTTTCCTGCGAAAGGCCGGAAGGTTATTGACTCGGAGCAGAATAAGGCGAAATTCTCTCGTATAAACACTGTTCAAGGGACAGATGTCTGGAAGTTGAGGGACACGATTCTGGCGGTAGAAGCGATCGAGTCTCGAAAGCACAAGGTATTTGCGTCAATCTCATGCAATTCGTTGATATCAATATAATTATTTGTTTGAATTTATTTGTTTGAATTCCTACATCAATTTTCTTGATATGAGTATAACTATTTGTTTGAATTTATTTGTTTAAATTCGTACAACAATTTTCTTTATATGAGTTTGACGAATTGTTTGAATTTGTCATCTTGATTGTTATAGGAATCATGTATTCTAAGATTTTCATACATTACTTTATTTAATACAAGTTGCGAGAATCTGTGTGAATTTACCTGTCTTAGATGATATGAATCAAATATGCTAAAGAGTTGAGTGAGTATTCACTGCCACTAATGTAGTTAAGCCATGAAGTGAATTTCATTGATTTATTTGTATAATTAAGACGTGAACTGAAATAGCCATTAGAAAGTACATTAATCTTCTGAAACTAAGTTTGTTTATCGTCTCTCAGATTGGGCCCGAGAAGACCTGTTAGCCCTTGGTATCTGCTTGAATTCCGATAGGACGACCTCTGATGTAACGAGAGTGGGGTAATGTTCTACTCCCCAGAAGGAAATCGGACAGAATATTTATGTTGCTTTTTGTTTATTTTAAAGGGAAAAATAGGTCCACCTACCTACCTACCCACCCATCCATCGATACACGTATGTGTATCCACTTAGAGAGTAGAGTGAAGAGACATCCCATACTAAGTTGATGACCGAAAGAGGCTGGACAAGAGAGAGAGGTTATTGCCAAATATTTTTTTCCAAACCCAACACCTTACTACGTATTAACTGAACCAATACGACATATACACAAACAATCTAATCTTCATTTTCAAAAATTAACACAGTCCAGGGCTTTACAAATTAACTTGCCCGGCGCTCCGGACAAGATACAATTCGGCTCGGGCAAGTTCAAGTTTGCAAAGTACTTGCCCACTAGCAAGATCAAAAATTTAAGAGAGGCAAAGTGAAGGAGAAAGAGAGGACATGCTCAGTTTGTATTGCCTTATGTTCTGCAGGTATTATACTCTGCAATCTCCCTACAGTACATATATCAGCATCTTTATTTAGCGTTGATATGTACAGCATTCTTCTGTTACGTAAATGCCCACAGTTTCTTTCAACTTTTGATCCTTTATTTCACACCACATACTGTCAACGCCTGTATTTTCTATTTTGAAGTCAATGTCAATGTCAGTCTCCCATTATCTCGCACAAAAAGATAATGTTAATTGTCTTTAACACATTTTTATTGTCATTTTATTAAATAATATGGGATTGGACACGAGTTGTCTAATTTATCTAGGTCCTTTCCCCAAACATACAAAAATGATCCAAAGGTGACATTTATTTTACAAAAATTCAAGTACATCCGAAAAACAAGGTAAGAGAGAGAGGGGGGGGGAAGGGGAGAGCGAGTGGGAGGGGAAGAGGGAGGGAGAGATGACACTGCACTGGTTACAGTCACTCTTGTCAATTTCGTTTATTTACAAATGTGTTACTTAGAATATAATTGTAGGTATTTTAAAAAGGCATGCATTATTCCTGTGCACCGATGAAAATATCTAAAGATGTTTTCTGATTGATTAAGTTTGACCGAAAACCTCCCCATGCAATTTCTCAAGAAAGATCGCAATAATTTGGAATTCCAAGTTGTTTAGCCCAATTTATCAAGAAAAGGCTTATTCCAAGTTGTTGCCCAACAGAGCCACAAAAATCGAAATGGCCACAGTAGGTAGGGTTGTGTAATTCCAGGTGAATTTACAACTTGTCAAACATAGAATTTGATTCGGAATAGTCTGTACATATTGCCGAAAGGACCCTTTACCCGACCGTAACTCGAGAGCCGCGAGAAATACCGGTAAGTGTCTAAATTGTACACCGATGTGTGCTGACAAAAGTTTCTGCATGAAATTTCACATTTTAAAGAATAGGCGAGATCATCCCCCAAACCGCAAATCAGTGTCAGTACAGGTTTGGGGGATGATTTATCACACTACTATGGAATTACCTGAAAATATCAACATCATCTACACTTGATCCAAGGTGGCAATGTAGCCCGACGAGCTGAATTAGAGGCTCTGACTGAATGATCTCTATTACATGATCTAGGTCTTGCACCGGCAGTCCAAACTTCGTGTTTTTCTGTCCTGTACTCATATATGGGTGTACTTTCTAGAAAACAGAAAAAAGTCACAATATTTAATGAATAAGACGATGTTTTTAACTCTGCGCACTAAGAGTTATCCATAACTTTATCAATTACATCATTCTTAGTAAAATAACCACACTCCTCACAGCTTATACTCATTCATAATGTATCGCTTCCATAAGACTGTTTCGACCTCTGTGTCAGTGAAAGCTTAGTCCAGCATCTCCACGCAATAGTACACGAGCACATTGACTTGATCCTACCAACCTTCTCTAATCACACATTGAAATCCAATCAAAAAAAGAGGATTAAAGACTATGTATGGCGGCTGAGATGAGCTTCATTGTAACATTATTGGTTTATTGTGACATCTGTCGCATGCTACCTTGTAATGTCGGAAGGCCTGTGCTCCATCTCTGCAATTAAATGAATTCCTGACTTTTTCCTCATATTTACATGCATTAGGCCAAATCTTCACATTCTGCACTAAAGCCATTGCAGAGAAAAGATCACAGCAAGTACAGTGTAATAGAGTGAGCAAAGCATACGGTTTTCTTCAGGTAAAATGTACACCCTTGTGGCAGTGAGATTAACTAAACCAAGGGAGGTAACCCACTGTGAGTAGTATGGTAAATAACTGTAAAAGGTAGTCATTTATTTTATCTGAAGAGATTTACTCAGCAATTATCTGTATAGCTCCCTCAACTCCAGTAATGAATACAATTCGGGAACAGTGTTGCTTTTTGTAGCCCGGAATGCTGTATTATCGCGGTACTTAATGTTGTTATCAGTAGATATTAAAATCATATTTTTTTTATTGCTGCATAGTTACAAACTGTAAAGTTTCTATGACCTTGACTCCACCTATTTTACATTTTTTTAAAAATTCCTGTCAATCAAAGTGTGTAAATGTGAAAAAAAACTGCAAATGTGGCTGACCTATATTACTCTACTATGAGGGGACAACTCTAGATTATCGTGGTATTTGCCTAACTTAGGTATAGTAGCATGCATGCATCATAATAAACATAAATTTTCAATTTGCCGATAAGACGAAATGTCTACGCTTGCAATGGCTGAATATTCCAATAGAAAAAAAACAGTAATGTCAGTTAAGTTGAAATCCATGAATAAAAAAACAGTAACACTTTTCAAAAATCTATTATTTAATTATGTCGGAAATTTAAATACAATGTGGGACAAGAAATGAGCTTTGTAGCCTCACAACTGATTTTTCAGAACAAAATGAAAGTTGTGTCTAATGTTGGCAATTGTCACATTGTGCCCATTTAAGAATCACAAGATTAACACAACCCCAAAGTGCAGGTGGCTGATGCTTGTGACATACACAGCAGTTTGAAGATTCATCCTTAGACATAGGTAAACTGTCTTGACTGTCCTCTAAATTATTGTTATTAGAATCGTCTATATAATATGCAGAAGGACCTGGTGGAGTTGAAGAAGGGATTCTAATCCTAAATGATTTCATTAAAATTGCAAAGGCTGCATTACAAGACTTCTTTGGAAAAGTAGGTGTTTTTCTGACACTTTTTAATCCTGCATTACAAGACTTCTTTGGAAAAGTAGGTGTTTTTCTGACACTTTTTAATCCTGCATTACAAGACTTCTTTGGAAAAGTAGGTGTTTTTCTGACACTTTTTAATCCTGCATTACAAGACTTCTTTGGAAAAGTAGGTGTTTTTCTGACACTTTTTAATCCTGCATTACAAGACTTCTTTGGAAAAGTAGGTGTTTTTCTGACACTTTTTAATTCTACAGTACAAGACTTCTTTGGAAAAGTAGGTGTTTTTCTGACACTTTTTAATTCTACAGTACAAGACTTCTTTGGAAAAGTAGGTGTTTTTCTGACACTTTTTAATTCTACAGTACAAGACTTCTTTGGAAAAGTGTTTTTCTGACACTTTTTAATCCTGCAGTTGAAGACTTCATAGATGATGAGGAAGAGTTTCTGACACTTTTAGGAGTCACACTTACAGATTTTTTTATGTGTTAAATAGAGCACATTTTGTCAATTTTAGAAGCTGATGATTACTGCATGATGATGACATTCTTCTTCTTTGCTTGACTACCAGCAAAGAAAGGTGGCATAAATTTCTTTCTGGGCTTTTGGACAACATTTGTAATGATTCTCTTCTTAAATAAATCACTTATATCTTCATCTTTCTCTAATATTTTGGCTTTCCTAACTTGCTTCTAGTAAGATGTTTGTGTGAGACTGAAAACAGGATTGCCTGGAGTAAAATCTTTAGGGTAATCATGGGCTGGTGGTTGAGAGGTTTCAGACATATTTTCTTTTTCTTGACTAGCATCATTTTCTGCATGGTTGAAAATTAATAAATTCCAGCTTCTTCAAAAGCAGAAGTGAATTTTCTGGCGACATTGCCTTCAAGGAGGGTTTGCATGTAAGTTTTGCGATATCATACTTTCTTACTTGATGGCCAGGGTTCTTCTGCAAGAACAGCTGACATTCCCTATTGTACATGGATTTGAAGGGTCCAAAAATACCAATGTCCTGAGGCTGGGTGACATCGCTTGTATGGGGTGGCAAGGCGAAAAGAATTGCATTATTTTTCTTTGCCCAGTCAACATGCGTTCAAGAGACATGTGACTTATGTCCATCATATAATATGAGGCTGGGCTGTGAGTTATTTCCAGCAGCTATTCTACTACGCTTTGCAAAGTGTTTGTTCATGTATGGCGTGATGTTGCTTCCATTGGCATTGCCACACCCAATTATAGTTACATTGTTATCTTGATGATGCCATTGCATGTATCTGAGTATCTTTACCACATACAACTCTTGGAAAGGAATGCTCAGTGTTGATTCCAGTTTCATCAATGTTGAATATTCTCTCTGGCCTGTCTTTTAAATTGTTGACTGTAAGGATGGTTGACAACTCCTTAAAATAGCGGTTTAATACTTCCCTTGAACCACAATTTGCTCACAGCATAGAAAGTTTCTGGGGCCTGGCAAGCTTTATATCTGGCCACATACACATAAACCCATAAAACCAGCAACCGCCGTGTCACTCTGATCTTTCTTTCCACAAGAAACTGTATAGTCTGCTGCAAGGTACTGCATATTTGCCTTGGTGTATCCATAACCTATCTTGGCCATGTACTTTAGATGATTTACCAATTGATGCTCCTCATTCTCATTGAAAATTCTCCCTGGACTTGGGTTGGTATCAAGGGACACATATCCTCTAGTCCTATCTCTGAAAGTGGACTCCAGCACACCAAATTGCCTAGGTGCATGAAAGATTGATATGCCTGTAGAGATTGCATTAAATGCGCTGTGTACATTTGCAGAATTGTATTGCTGCCTTGCTTTCTTCAGATGTTGATCCTAAAATCTGTAAAGAAAAAAGTTTGCAATGCAAATTGGCATATATATATATATATATATATATATATATATATATATATATATATATATATATATATATATATATATATATATATATATAGATATATATATATATATATATATATATAATTAAAATATATAAAAATTAATAAATCTATTATTCTTATCATTTATTATTATTATTATTATTATTATTATTATTATTATTACTGAGATAAAACCGAGAAAAATGTTTTAGTATTATGCCTTCCTTTTTATGTAGGAGAGTATGCTACTTATTGTCAGTTTTGGTCCTTATTGGCGATCATAGAATGAAATTCCATGTGCAGCCTTGTTAGAACATGTAAATCACCAAATATAAGCACCAGCCTGTAGATGACACACTGAGGGTATTTCATAACCAGGACCGATGTAGATATAATAAGTGCGATAGGAGTTTTGTTTTTGAGGGTAAATGGAATTGCATGCACTTACATAAAAGTGAAGCTCGGTGTTTTTCAGTCAATACTTACCAAAAATTTGGACATTTTTAAGGAAATATTGCTCTGGCAGATTTGCACACTTCCTGGTTACAGCTTTACGTAGGTAAACAACCGCTAGATGTCAAGTGTTCAAAATTCTTCGGGGAAACTATTGCGATGATAATATAGTCCGTACAATAATAGTGTCGATCCACCTAACTTCGGTATTATCCTTGAATCGTGCACCATGTTTCTCGCAACCTAACGCGCTTGTTTCGCGATAATGACATCATCAACTGTGTCACCAGCGTTTTTCAAGAGTGACAGCAAGTATTTAACAAGTAAAATCAGATAAAACGAGATTTAAACAGGTAATTTCATGTATTTTTTAAAAAAAATTCAGAATGAAAATCTATATTTTGACTAATGCCATATTTGTGTCAGACATTTTGGCCTTGAATTGTGTATTATATGCTAAAGATAGGTCCGCTGAACACAAGTTGGCTTTGTTTTCATTTCTTGAACAGGAAAACCAAATTTGGAAATTTATACAATGGCAAAGTCAATGTAAATATTTAGTTTTAATCATGTGGGGTTCTTATACAACACAAGAAAAATTTACACTGGAAATGTATATTCACTATGGACTTTTTCGTTTCAGCATTATTCAATTGGAAAGAGAAATATATGTTTTATTGTTACTTCTACTGGAATACACTTTAAGAAATGAACCATATGTTTATATTGTATTAACATTGTATTATTTATTCATGTTATATTGAATTGAATGTCTTTGCAAGCAATACAATATGATAAAGAAGAAGCAAGCAGTAATGTAAGTGCACAAACTGCATATAGAATTAACGGATTTTTTTTTTCATTTTTACAAAACAATTTATTTCAAAAACACGGAGACGCTATAAACTAATAATATCCATACATTGGCCTAACTGGCACATTCCGGTTATATGCCACGTGACTTTTTAGTCAGTGGCACGAACCATGCATGAATCTTCCTGAAATAAGTAAACTAACACACGCTCTGATAAACGATAATTCTGAACTAATCTACATGAATGCCAACAAATTTTAACGATGATTAAATGAAGTAGATATAGCTGAACACTTTCTATGGTTATTGAATAGATTCTCACAATATTATAACGAACGCGTTAAAATTCACGCTAAGGGCACGAAATATGGTGAATCGAGGATACTGCATTGAAGTATAGGAGGAGATATAATAGCATAAAAGGTGTAATAACTTTTATTTCGCTGATTTTCTAAGCTAATTTCGAATAATCTGGAAATTACTTCTCTGAGATTTTAACACAGAAATGTGGATATAGTCCGAGCAAACAGAATGTTTTCACCAACAAGAAATGGGTTTGGATCCATTCATTAAAGTTATGGATATACTATTTATGTTCCGCTCTACAGTTATTAAGTACTTTTGACAGTGGGACAGGTATAAAGGTGAAGTTATATGCATTTTCAACAAGCACAATGGAGAGAATGTTGGCATACCTCTATGCTACTTTCTTGTACTGTGACTGAAATTTATTTATATGTGGTATTAGGGAAACAACACGCTACCTAAAGCAGACAGCTGATTGAAATGGATGTTCCCATGTGCTCGAGAAATGAACCTGAACTAGTCCAAAGTACACTAACTTTAGCGGTTATTAAAATAGGCAAAATTAATTTTGCCAGAGCAGACAATACTAACTTCTGAAAGAGCAATAAATAAATAACAAAATATTTTTTAAAAACTGAAAAAGTTATCAGATTTTTTTCTTCTTCCAATTTACTGCTGAAGCCCAGGAAGTTAAAATGACCAAGCGGAGTGAGCAGTTTCTTGAAAGATGCACATCTGACGTTAGACCAAGCTGAGTACCTAATATATACAGGATCTTTGATAAATAGCCAAGATAATCAGCAACTAAAACCAGGGAAATTCTTTTCCTTTAAAAATCAAACCCCCTGTGCAAAGTATGAAACTGTCTAGCGGAATCTTATTATGCGTAATAATAGTAATTTTGATCACTGTCATAATTGACAATTGTACACTATTATGTCATAATTGACAATTGTACACTATTATGTCATAATTGACAATTATACACTCTGATGTCATAATTGACAATTGTACACTATTATGCTTCTGAAATGAAAGCACCAAGCCAATACTTCCAAATGAACTCACGACGTCTGAAAGATTCATGATGCAAACAATTATCTTCTATTATTAAATTTAACTTACGTAACACAATTTTCCCCAGGTAATAAGCTGACTAAATTATTAATTACTTTGTCAGGTCTAGTAATGTGAATTCTGACTACATGATAATGATTTGTATTCTACAAATTGCAAAACAAGTCTGAAATAAACTTTGTTGATATGGAAAATTTGCCTAATTTAGTGTATACTGAAGACTTTTTTCACATACAGTGGTACCCCTTTCTCATAAGCTCACATTTAACGAATTTAATGATCAAAAAAAGATCTACATAGTGTATCCTTTCTGATGAAATACCATTTTACCGTATTGACTAATACAAGAGTATCCCCCAACTACTAATAACGTATACCCTGATCTGCCACAGCATTGTGCAAAGGCAGATCTGAGTATGTGCTGCTTGCAATTAGGATGAGTTAAACACTAGCATATACTGTAACAAACTCATTCACGGATTCTTTGCTGTTCCTTGTTAAAGAGGTCTCATTGTATTTCTCCATACCTTTATGCTCATAACTTTAAGTATTTCTAAGCCTCGATATATCATTAATGCTAACAACCTACATTGCAACAGTATTCAAACAAATATTGCAGACTCATCGGATCTATATTGTTCGCTGCCTTACGGGATCAATTTCCGGGGTGACACGGAGAAGGACCGAGGCAGGCTTCTTCAGTTGCTTGCATACTGAACTAGTCTGTTGAAGATTGAATTCACTGTCAATGTTCAAAAGGCATCCAGAACGGACAGCCAATTCCACTTCCCAATCCAGCTTTCCATTCCCATTCAACAGCAAATGCTCTGGTTTAAATCCTTCTTCCAGAGCTAACCTTAGTTCTAGACCGCTGACCAAGGTCATGGAACACTGACATTCCTTCAGGAGGCGAAGGATGCAGGGATTCATATTTGCTTTCATGGCATAGTTCAGATTGTAGGGTATCCCCAGTTCTGAAAATGGCTTTAGATAGGATCGTATGTTTTCCATGATTTGATTCTTGCTGTACAAGAAGAAAGGCGTATTAGGAAATGTTCCTCTGGCTTTTAAAGCCTTCTTGACATCGTTGACTGCAACATCTTCACAAAACAGAAAACCATCAGAGTAGTGGAAGCCAATGTTACCGCTACCATTCAAGTTGCTTCTGCAGTTCGTCCCAGGATAGTCCGCCATGTTCACTTATCCTGCAAGTTTGTGGGATCTATTGAAGAAAAGTAATTTTGTTTTGTTAAAGTTAGGTCAATAATTCAACATTTCATGTGTGAGACTATCTACATTATGGAGACCAGAGTATTATTGTACTCTAGTTTCACATTGGTAGCACATATAAATTACCAAGCTTAGAACCAAGTTTTATTATTGCATTATTTGCAATACAACTGTGTCATACATGATTTAGGATATTTATTCGTAAATTTTAGCTTATAACTTAAATATGGATTACATTTACAGCAGTACATACTTATACAAGAAAGACTTGCAGGTTCTTATTCTCTTTTACATTTGACAGTAGATTCGTCGGAGAATGATGTGATGGAGACATATATTTGTGTTCGACAACCTACTTGCACAATCCTATAAGGACGATAACATGTAAAGTCAATTAAAGCTCATATTTTATCTCTTCAGTCTTATCAGTGACTTCCGTGGCCTGAATGAACATGTACAAACATGTTTTTCAACTTGCTTGGTTACACGTATTTCTTCTGTGATTTGAGCTTTTTAATATCTTTCTTATTAATTGGTTGCCAACAATTAAATTTTCAAGGAATATTCAGCAGTTCTATACGATAAAAATAAAGTTATTCCTTGAATTCTCCTGGAAAGGGATTAACTTATTTCCGAGGGTAACTTGATAATTATCTAAAATTTTGGGAATTTCTCAACTCTTCCCCCCCCCTTTATAACAAACGACTTTCAGTTGTACAGTTTTAAACTTTGGAGTTATTTTTTTATCCTTGCTACTATCTCTACATCTGACAACAAATCCCAGAACCATCCGAATTATCACTAGCAAGATAACGTAAAATATCAATTTGATTAAAAATCGGGGGGAATTTAGTGAAATCGCGATAACAACACAACCCTCAGTTCGAGTAGTTGAGTCCTGAATTTCGACTACGTAAATGTTATCAAAACAGATTTATCTACTAAATAACTTCCCTATTTTATGTAAGTTATGTTATCAAACAATGCATAGCCGTGTTCAACAACCTGCACTTATCTGAGACAATAAGGTACAGACAACTTAACTATTTGTTGTTCATTGTGCGTACAGTGAACTTCAACTACATTTATGACAAGACAAATTACTATATATTGGAAAGAGATGGTTTAAAAGATGCCTCATAAGATTACAACAGATCTTACACATTTTAAAGGATATCTTATAAATTAAATAAGATGTCAATAAAAATATGTAATTATAAGCAATATTATAAACAGAGATGATAGTTTATGTTTTATAAGAAGAGTTAAATCAGACATATCATAAACTTTAATAGATATCTAAAATTATTTAGGAGATAATGTATAAAGTTTATAAGATATCTTATATACATGTAGTTTATGAGATATATAGTTTTTATAATAAAGATTAATTTGACTTGTACATTTGATATTAACTTTTCTGACAGGAGACAACTTTCACTGTTGAGATCAATTGATACAGCCATTGGGGATGATTCCAACAATAAACTTTTGGGGCACCCATCCCTAGAATTGGGAATATTTCATCGCAAAACAGGTATTTTGGGGAATTTTAACACACATGCTTATGGTTTTTTACCTCCTAAACTTCATCTCGTAATTTTTGTTGCAATGTATTTTCAGATCTCCCTTTATAGCAGATAAAACAAAATTATAATATAAACCATAACTACTGGTAGTTATATAATTTTGTTCTTGTTTTTGTAGAAAAAGTTGCCTTTATAAATATTAGTGATAGTAGAAGTTGCAGGTGTTGGTTGTGTTCTTGGTATATAAAAAAAACTTTTTTTATAACAATGTCCTTAATATGAAACAAATGTATGTGTGTATTCATCTAACATAGCATAAATTAAGGATGCATTATAATACTTCTGTTTGCTACTTACAGGTGTTATTGGAATAAAGTACCCTATGATCATAAGGAACTATTAGTTAGTTTCACATCAAATTTAAGTTATGTGTTTTAAAGGATAGGAATCTTTGCAACATATTTACAAAGCAGACACAAGTCAACAAACTGGAATATGCAACATTGTTTAAAACTTATTACAGTATCGATAAAAAAGCATGAAACAGAATGTCATAAAAAAAAACATGATTTGGTTCATTAGATGTAGTCAGAAAGTCATTTAGCGTTTCACACTAGACCAAACATACCTTGGCAGATGAATCTCAGGCCATGTGTTGAATATAAGCAATTTAAAGTACAAATTCTGTGTATTGACCATTACCAATATGTACTGTCAACTATCCAAACAACTAGTCAACAAACATGTTCTAATTATGGAAGGAATACATATGCGTAATTATGGAAATAGGGAGCTGTCTGCTCTCTTGTCAGCTTTTTGACAATGCACACATGTTATAGAATCCCAGTACTTACAGGATCCATGGTAAGCGGTGATTCAGGCGAAATAGTCACCTTAGAGTCTGTCATTTTACCTCAACAGGCCCAAAAGGCGATGTTCACTTTGCCTTGCATCATTTTTTTACATTACCCCCACCCCATTTTGTTTCAATACAATCCATTAATAATTGAAGTACAACGTCGACTTCTGTGTCAGTTTTCCATTCCAAGAGTACGGTGGAAAGATAGAAAAAGAAGTCTTGTTATGTGTAGTATCAATTAATGAGGCACAGTCATGTGTAATTGGAGTCTGAGACACAGATAAAGGTTGATAGCTTTAAAGCCAGTAAGACCTAGGGTCAGTCTAATTAGAGTCAAATTAGTTACAGAATGCTTGTGATGTACATCATTTATTTATACTATCCCACCTTTATGTTCACTTGGTGTTGGGCCTTCATTTAGTTCATAGCTTTGTCTGTATATAATAAAAGAGAATATCTTGTGTTTGTTCCTACATACTCACACAACAACATGGTGTCAGAAATGGGATTTGCCAAAGACACATTGGATTATCAGCGCTAGTTGGATATAATCGAACTGAGAATCATTGTCACAAAAGGAACATTCCAGTTCAGATTTTAATTTACCAAATAGTTTCCATCAATGGCGACATTCCAAGTTCCAAGTCCAGAAAAAGTTCAATTTTCTAAATCCAGAGTCTTGATCAAAGTGGATTCAGAGATTTGAGCAGTTTAGACTTGCTTCTGGACAGAATTGTTGTTGGACTAAGAGACACGCATTGGGCAGAAAATCTCCAACTTGATAGCAAGCTTAGCTTAGAAAAAGCAATCAGTTTATCTAGACAGAGTGAGGCCGTGAAGAAACAGCAACCTCTAATCCAGGGAGGGATACACGCAAATTCCCATTTGAATGCTGATGGAATAAAGTAAAAAAAGAAGGTACCATACCAATTCAGTTCATATCCATGAAAGAGGAACAATGTTGCTTTGAATAAACACAGTTTCAGTCAAATGTGGAGAAATGGCAAACTGAACTATAGTGCTGATAGCATGCGGAGATGTGACAGATGTGCGAAAAATCCTCATAGTAGAGTCAAATGTCCTGCAAGAAAAGCAACAGGCAATAAATATTCAAAGATGGGACACTTCGCATTGATGTGCAGAACTAAGAAAAATGTTTCGGAGGTAGAGAACCAGATCATCCTGAATTTTATGGATTTCTTGGCGGAATTGATTCTGGAGCGAAACCCTGGATAGCAAATGTCATAGTTCAGGGAAAGGAATGTGCCATGAAAATTAACAGATGTCCAGATGTTACTGTCATTTCAGAGGATTTATACAGAAGACTGCAGAGAGTTAAACTCATCAAAGCTGGCAAGATCTTGTTTGGACCAGGACAGAAAAGGCTCAGTGTCCTTGGAAAATTAAGGTGTCACTTAAAAGTGAGCAACCGAAGTACACTACAGGATGTATATGTAATCAAAGGTCTCAAGCAATTGCTTTTGGGAAGACTAGCAATAGAGGAGCTAGGAATCGTAATTAGGATTGATGAGGTTACCAATACAGACCATACAAAATACATAAGAATGTACCCTAAAGTATTCAGTTGATTGGGGGATACCTGAATGGGTGTACACGATAAGATTTAAACCTGTTGCAGTTCCGTTTGCACTCAGTGTACCTAGGAAGGTGCCTATTCCGTTAATGGGTAAAGTGAAATCGGAATTACAAAGAATGGAGATGTTAGCCGTCTTTTCTCGTGTGGATCACCCAACGCAGTGGTGCGCAGGTATGGTCGTGGTGCCAAAAGGTAATGGCAATGTTCGTATTTGCGTAGATCTCACCAAACTAAACGAATCGGTAATGCGCGAAAATCACCCAATACCGAGTGTAGATCAAACTTTGGCTCAGTTAGCTGGTGCGAAAGTTTTCAGCAGGCTAGATGTCAACTCCGGGTTTTGGCATATTATGTTTTCACCCGAGTCTCTCGATTTAACCACTTTCATTACGCCTTTGGTCATTTTTGCTTTAACAGACTATCATTTGGAATGAATTTTTCCAGAAACATATGTCCCAAACTCTTGAGGGAATTTCGGGGGTAGTACGTCAAATGGATGATGTTCTAGTATTTGAGCGCGATCAATCAGAGCATGATGAACGGTTGAAATTTGTTTTGGGTGTAATTGAAAAGGCAGGATTTATGCTCAATGAAAAATGATAGTTTTCCAGAGCCTCTGTGAAGTTCGTAGGGCACATTATAGATTTCACGGGAATTGGGGCCGATCCAGAAAAAAACGCGCGCGGTAATTGAAATGGAACCAACCACAAATGTCTTAGAAGTCACGATTTCTGGGCATGGTTAACCAAGTAAGCAAATTCTCGTCAAACATAGCAGAAAAAACAAAACCGCTGCGAGATTTACTCTGTAAAAACACCGAGTGGGTCTGGGGTCCTTCTCATCAGAAAGCTTTTCATGATGTAAAGTCGGAGCTTAGCTCTTCACCAGTGTTGGCCCTATACAATCCCAACTACCAGACAGTCTTATCAACTGATGCATCCTCATTTGACCTAGGGGCTGTATTGTTACAAAAACAGCTAAATGAAACATTGACGCCAGTGGCGTATGCTTCAAGGTTGATGTCTATGACAGAGCAAAGATATGCCCAAATCGAGAAAGAAGCTTTGGCTGTCACTTGGGCATGTGAACAATTTTGTATGTACTTGCTAGGTCTTAAGTTTCACATAGAAACTGACCACAAACCCTTCGTTCCTTTGTTGAGTTAAAAAAATCTGGAGGATTTATCTCCCAGAATCCAAAGATTTAGAATGAGGTTAATCTGTTTACAATATCCCATGTTCCTGGGAAAAGTCTTGTAACTGCTGATGCACGTTCACGTGCTCCAACCTCTTATGGTGTATAAGGTGACACTGAATTGGAGAATGAAACTAAAGCATTTGTTGATCAGGTTCTGTCCGATCTACCTGCCTCAAATAAAAGGTTACATGAGATTATGCAAGCTCAAATTAGAGATGCTGTTTGCAGCAAAATTATGGCTGATGCAAAAGAAGGTTTGCCTCACAAGTTTCAGCTGAAAAATAATCTGCAACCATACTGGCCATTATGTGATGATTTCACAGTTCAAGATGGATTGTTGATGAAGGGTTGTCAATTGGTTATTCCATCAATGATTCAGTCTAAAATACTTGATTGACTACATGTAGGTCACCAAGGAATTTCAAAGTTTCGAGAGTTGGCCAAGTCATCAGTTTGGTGGATGGGACTGTCAAAACAGCTTGAAGCTAAGGTCAAAGGTTGTGAAACTTGTGCAATGCATTGTCTTGATCGTGTAGAGCCATTAATACCTTCCAAAATTCCGGATAGGCCATGGCAAAAACTTGGTACTGATTTGTTTGAGTTAAAAGGTCAGCAATATTTGCTTGTTGTAGAGTATTTTTCAAGGTTTATTGAGCTACAAGACAGCTACAAGCTCTGGAGCTGTAATCAATCGCCTCAAGTCTATTTTTGCTAGACATGGTATTCCTGAGATTCTTATATCAGATAATGGACCTCAATTTACTTCTGCTGCAATGCAATCTTTGCGAAAACCTATCGGTTTGAGCATAAAACTAGTAGCCCAAGATACCTCCAGAGCAACAGCGAGGCAGAGAGATGGGTACAAACAATAAAGAACAAGTTACAAAAATCAGAAGATCCCTATCTGGCTCTGTTACACTATCGTGCAACGCCGCTACATACTGGTTACAGCCCAGCTGAACTCTTAATGGGTCGTAAATTAAGGACTACAGTACCGAACCCAAGCTCAAATCTAACTCCAGGTTGGTCATACTTAGAAAGGGTTCGAAATTTTGAGAATCATGCAAAGGAAAATCAGAAGAGATATTTTTCATAGTCGTCTCCGCGCACGCAAAATGCCCAAATTAGATCCAGATGATAACGTTTTTGCTAGTAATATGCAAACGACAGGTGTGGTTCTATCAAAGGAAGTGTCTCCACGATCATACTTTGTACATACCCCTGAGAGTGATCTGCGCAGAAACAGGCGACATTTAATTAAGCTAACTTAAAGTAGGTCTACAAGAGTGCAGGAAAATAAAACCTTGGAGCAGTTAAATGGTGAAGCCAAGAATGATTTGGACAACAACACAGCGAGCGGTGATGACTCTACAATAAGTAGACATGAAAAAAACAATCTGTGAAAAATGAAAAAAAAAATAATTTTTCAGAAACACCAAAGACAAGTTAGAATCATAGTTATAGGACAAGATCGAATCGACTTGTTATTCCACCAAAAAGGCTAGACTTATAAAGTGTATGCTAAAGGATAATGGGGATTCCTATAAGCTTAAATGTTTTATTAGATTTCGTTAGGACTGATAGAACTGTTCGTATCAAGAATAGCACCGACAACTATATACATATAGTACATTCAGATTTCTTCAGGTCAAATATTTATTGTTCTCAGAGGAGGAGATGTAGTATCAGTTAATGAGGCACAGCCATGTGTAATTGGAGTTTGAGACACAGATAAAGATTGACAGCTTTAAAGCCAGTAAGACCTAGGGTCAGTCTAACATCGTTTATTTTATACTCTCCCACCTTTATGTTCACTTGGTGTTGGGCTTACATTTAGTTAATAGCTTTGTCTATATATAATAAAAGTAGTGTAGGGAATATCTTGTGTTTGTTCCTACATACTCACACAACATTATGTAGTCAATTTTAGTCCTAATTTGATGGTCATAAATACCAGAAATTGCAATACTTTCTACTTTCCAAAAATTCACACAGGAACCTTGAAAAACAAGTGAAAAATTGAATTTTTTGTTGTTGCCCAATATGAAACAAATTATGGCTCAGTGGACACATCCAGGTCCATTACTAATAAAATTAATCATATTATCCAATTCTGTATAGAAGATTTTGCTGTTTTATGTTATACAACAACTGTGGTGAAGCAAAATAATAAGTTTTAATATTTTTCAAAAAATAAACTTTCAATAATATTTCACGATCATTTTCATAATCTGATATGAAATTATGCAAAAACATTGGTATAAAGTGACCATTTAGAACTTTCTACACCCACTTCACCCTATTTTTGCCAACTTCGCCTATTCAGGTACAGGTCATTTGGCCTCGGACCACAATTAATTTTCCTATATAGTCTCTACACTTGTTTGCCAGTACTGAACTTTCCGCTGTGTCCAAATCTTAATAAATCATACGTTGATCTACAGTATCTTCGAAAATGAACTCACGGTGAAGTTCTTGTCATAGGTTAACCGGCATTCTTTTGAGAGGCTGGACTGTAAATAAAGCAACCAAGAATGCCTAAATCTAACGCATGCAAGTGCGAGGAAAAAAATGCTCTAAAAATAGACTGGGACTACACACTAAACCTAAAGTAATAATTGTGACCTGGGTCCATTCGGCCAAAAAGGACTCACGGTACTTATGCAGCTCCTATAGTAAACCTATGCAAACACCATGATATTAAAAATTCAATAACTTTAAATTTCTGAATGCCCGTGATAATACCTATATTTATCAGTATAGACATATCCTTGATGACAGCCTCTGTGTTTAAATCATGTGTTTTCAATTCCGCAGCAAAGAGTCAGATGCTAATTTCAGTAATGAGTTTCCAAACTCAAGCCTGTAAAAGGACTGAAATTCCATCAATAAAACATTGTCTCTATTTCTTTCAGTTACAAGTAGGATAAACTCTCAAAAGATTCTTTTTACTAAAATCCTTTTTTCATTATCAACCAATCCTGGCCAGCCAAACCCATATGTACTCTATTTTATCTCACCAATTTCTACATTGGTTTCCCCTTCTTCCATTTAATTAGTACGGTGAGTCCAAAACCAGTTCGGCCCAGGTCGATTCGGTCGGGTTCTTCCGGCCCACTGTGTCAACCGCAACGATTTGGCTCACATATGTGGGTCGTTTCGGCCCACTATACTTTAATATAGACCGTATAAAAAAGTTAATGTAGAGATTCAGAAATAATGATAAAGAACATTTGTAACTTATTATACATACTAATATGTTGTGTTTGTAGTATTTATAGTTATGGTTTATTATATTTTAATTACTAATTTAAATACAAGTTTTGGGCAAAAGTGAACTTTGCGTGTTTAATTATTTATGTATTGAATTTGTACATTTAAGCAAAAGGGAATGTGAATGTGTGATTTATCTAGTTAAAATATGTAAATGTATGTATTGTGCAAAAGTGAATAAAATAATAAATAACATTGTTTCATGTGCATATATACCTTGTGTTTGTAATGTTAACAACATTAAATTAAATAAATACTAATAATGGTACGGTTTATTGATTTTTAATAAATTTATTAATTCAATTAAAGTTTGTTAAGTAGATGTTTGTCAATGTTTGTTTTTCTTGTCATCAACTTTATTATCTGATTGATTAACTTATGTTACTGATTGCAAAACGGTGATTTTGTCTATAAATTAATGTTATATCTTTCCGTCTTATAATTGAGTCTTTGATAAGAAAGATTGACAAAATCCCACTCGATATTATTAGTTGTCGAATGCATATGTATGTGTGTGTCATAATTACTATGGGAATATTTATGGGAATTTTTTCCATGTTTTTTGTTGTTCATATTTAAGAAGTAACTAATTATTATATATCATAAATTTGTTATAGTTCTTTTATTTTTAATGAAATAATTAGTGTTTAATTGTAAAAGTGTAATTGCAAAACATTGGTAAAAGGTTTTCTCATAGTTTTATGAGGAAGGGAGGTACTGAGATTTATATTAAAATCGTCCTCTTAGATGAACACAAACAAGATTGGTAATCTGTTTTAAAACGAATTGTCCAAAAGGAAAAAAAAATAAAAATATGTAAAACAAGTATTCAAATAGGAAGAATATTTAATAAAAGATTGTACTTGCCTATCTTAAAAGTTAGGAAGTCAATCTATAAATTACGTGTTGATAATGGTTGATGTAATAAAAATCCATATGAAGAATGAAAATGTACCAAATGGCAGAATAACGTTTTCTAATATAATAGAACCTTGATTCGTGTGCCTATGTATGATCCGAGTCTGATTCTTTTTTCATTAAAGTTATTTTTTATGTTCTATTCTTTTCTGTAACACACATCTTTCATTTGCACAAACTGTCATATTTCTGATCCCTAATTGGGCCATAACTTACAGGCCCAATTAGTTCCGGTCTCTTTAAGTTAATATCTAATCAACATAAACCAAAGTCTTAAATACAACCAAAAGAAGACCACGCCACTAATCCGTTTTGAAACAAAGACTTACAGACCGCCCCTATGTACTGTTTGTAATACTTATCTTTCCTTTACAAAAACGTGAAAATGTCACTTTTGATCCTAAATTGAACCACTAATGATAATCGCAATTTGTTGCAGTCTCTTTAAATTAATAGCCTTTAATAAGTGTTTGTAAAATAAATTGATGCCCGTTAACGATCGAGAGTAGAATAATTGAAAAACCGACAAAAACAATTGCCTATTTAAACTGAGGGCAATTTTTTTTTATTTCTGTTTCTACTGTGATATCCTTCTGGGAACAGTTGTATTTTGTACTTAGCTTAATTGTCTTTCATTTAAATAAGTAATATATTTCAATATATAATTGTTTTCACCGTTAATAATTTGTGAATTGCGTGTAATTCTGCGATTCGATCACAGCAACACGGCATCATGTGCAACTCGTGTTCGCGATGGCAGCATCATACCGTGGCACTGGTAAGTTACCTATATTATTTTTATTATTGACCTTTTTATTAGTATTAGTAGTAGTTGTTGTTGTTGTAGTATCAAATTAAATGAATGACTTATGGAAAGTGATTGCTACTCGATCTTTGTTTTATACCAATAAAGTACGCATAAAGCACCTTGTAAGAAAAAACATAATGCATAAGAAATTTTAATGGGCTAAATAGAATATGGGACGAATACAGCAGAGGAAATCTGCGCAAAAGTGGGCAAGTATGCATACTTTAACTAATATCTGTTTTATGAAGTTGTACGGGGCAGGTATTCTTTTAAATGTCACCTGTTTGATTACATTGATGCTTGATCCACATTTTGTCTGGTCAATCCATTTAATTTAGAATAACTTTTAATTTGAGTTGTTTTTATTTCCTCAAAATACATAATCAGCTGATATGTCACTATGATCACTGGCACTTTTTTTCCCCATTGTTATAATATTCCAGTGAAACATATTTATTTAAGTAGCACAGTATATCCCAAGTAAAAAGTATGTGGGCCGAAACTACCCAGCGGAATCTACCCGACCAAAAGTAGCGTTTGGGCCGAATCGACCAGGGCTGAAATGGTTTTTGGCCGAAATGACCCTAAGCCTGCTATTCTGGCTGGAGAGGTAATTTCGTCCATATATTAGGGTCCAGCTTGGACCCTGACTAATTATGATGAAATGCACTTAAAAGCAGCGCCAATTAAGCTTTTGTATGATTAAGATGAATTCTTGCAAGGAAAAAGGTAAACTTACTGTTTACAGTCCTATCTAGTAACACATGTAACGGATATGAATGGTATTAGGGGAAAGTTCTGGCAAGAAAAATTGACTAACTTTCGATTGGGACATTTAAAAATAAAAACTCTGGGTCCGCCAACGGAAATTGGGTCCGCCAGGCGGCCCTAATTAATATAGTAGAATCATCCCTGACAATAGAAGGAAGGAAAAAAAAGAATCTAAAGCAACTTCGATGGCACTTCATAAAGAGATAGATTTGTGTGCAGAAGGATGGATGGACAGGATTGAGGGTGTCAAAACATAATCCCCGACACCAAAACGAGGGGATAACAGGGGTCAATCTAGACTTTAATTTTTAGGGAGAAGTGACTTCTCCTTTTGGACAGAATAGGAAGATGTGAGAACTGAACATGAAGAAGTGGGAGCAAGACAAGAAACACAATATATGAATGTATGATTCATATGCAGTGTATTCATACTTGAAAGTGTGTATGTTTCTACGAAGAGACATTATGCAAAGTATTTTAGCTTCGGTACAACAATTCATAGATAGGATTGCAAATTTATGCTTTTAATATTTGTCTATGTACTCGTAATAATGTCGTACATTGGTTAGATATTATTTGCTTTGTACGTATTTTCACAAAACTGAGTGATGTCAGAAAACAACTTTGACCTTACAGCGCTTCTCAAATTCCACAACAGAGCGTTGTCCCATACGTTTCTGACCTAAACAATTTTATTTTTTTTTAAATCTTCTATCCCATAATATTTAGACTTTGCTTTGTGCGAATTGCATATTTTCCTGAATGTATGTGCCCAATGAATTACGAAAACAAACAGCCTAATGAAAAGTTACTACCTAGACGTAGCGCTGTCTTTCCACAAGTTTATTACTCTAGGCAAAATGTTGTAAAAATGATGTTCAAGAAAACAACATTTTATCTTTTCATCTTGCAGTTGGAACACTTGAGAGGTTATATCTATTTTTTTCACCCACCAAATGCTGATTTTAAAGGATTTGTAGGATGCCATACTTGATGACCCGATTTTTAAAGTAACAGAAGGTCTGACGACATTCTTGTTGAAATTTTGCGAGTTCATTGTTGCATAATATCAAAGTATAGGATAAGAATAATCGGAAAATAAACCAAAAACATTTTATTTCGTAACAATGTCGTAACAAATTCAAATAAACATTATTCAAAATCACCTCATATTTTTGAGATATATAAATTACTTCAATTGATAAATTTAATTCGTTACACGTTTCTATATTTTAACATCTATTTGTTTCTACTGTTGTATATTACCACCGTAAATCTGTGGCAAATACACAGCTTACTTTTTGATGTCATATTATGTTATTATGTTAAACTAATTTGTTATTTTTGTACCTAAAATAGGTGCATGAAATGTAATGGAAGTTAAAACTTTTGTTACATAATTCAGTAAGAGCAAATTGATTTTTACGCATTACATTATGATAATCTTACATTATTTTGACATTACAGACGACTCTGAACCTTGTTGTGTCATTCTAAAACATATGTCTACATATACAAAACAATTAAAAATCGAAATGCTAGAACAAGACTTAAATATACCAAATAGTAACTCACTTCACCCCTTGACAAATCAATAAAAAAAGCTTCCAAGAATCAAAAACATTGTATACATCCATGATCTATCAAACAAATCATCAAATTGGAACAATGCCAATTTGTTCCCAGGTACATTAAGGATCATTTAGTGTTTTTATTTCCCTTATTTTATTTGGTAACGGAGTATAATTTTCTCCTATTCATTTTGAAATTTTATTATACGCATTTCTTGCTTTGAAAAGGATCCCAATTGTATTAACTACCCTATTCACCATTTTGAAAAGTCTTTGGGTTTTCCTCGATGGCTCTGGCTCAGGAATCTGCTGTAATCTGTCACTCACATGGATCCATGTCTCATTCTTTGTAGCTGGCCATTTGAATGTGTTTGACACTTTACCTGCCTGTTGCAGGAAGTTAATTTGTGCTTCTTTGTCATCTAGGTCGGTTACAATACTGATTTATTAATTCTTGTCATAAATTGCAGCAACAAACTCTCCCACTTTTGGCACAACGACATATTCACTCCTCTTCTCACTTTAATATCCGCCTCTGACATAAGATCATCCCCATTTTGACTTTCCTCATCATTTCCTGGGCTCCTCAAATCATACTGTTTCCATCCTGGGCATCCCGTTGCTACATTGCTGACACAATATTTTACAGGTACAGGATGTTTCACTGACTGCCACACGGGTCTTGCTTACTGGCACTACTGCATAAAAGCTCATGGCTTTTGGCACGGCTTTCAGTCCAATATTCGTCTCTTGGATGTACTTTTAAGCTTCGTCATACTCCTTCTGTGATACAAAGTAGTATGATACGCCGGTACTAGTATCACCCTGGCTTGAAATTGTCCATACAAAAAAATCCTCAGCGTTCTGGATGACAGATTTACCCTGCTTTCATAGCCATATCGGCAGACCTTTTCACTCTTCCACCAAGGCCGTCACACGGCCCCTGTCTGGCTTCTAGGTAGTCCCAACGAGCATGGACAGATAATTCTTCCTCATGTTTCATACCAGCTGAAAGATTGTCTTATTCCGATACTTATTTCTGTCAAATAATGTACAGTGGCCGGCTCAGGATATTCATCCATAATCATCGGAATCAGCTTATCGAGCATAGCAAACGCTGTACTTGCATTGTGTGATAACGTCTCAGAGACACCTACAATGCGCAAGTGGGTCTTCCCCGTGGGATTTTGGAAAATATATTACAGAAGTATGCAGTGTCACCATATCAGATGTCAAGTGTGCTGACTGCACTTCTTCAAGTGCTGTACATGTGAAATTCTCCGCAAAATCGATACTAGATGCACTCCGCTACAGAGGTCTTTCAATGTTTTCACAGTTTGAAAGTCACCTTTAAATTTTTCCGGTGTGCAATTTTAACAAAACCGTTGAGGCGTTAGAAACACGAATCGTAAAAATAGCAAACACTCCTCTGAATTGTCCTGTTTTTGGTATCAAAAGTTTAATAGTCACGGAAGTTACAAAATATTGCTATTTAAACATCACCCTAAGAACGATTTACAATGGTATTGATTTCGGTTATTGTTAAATATGCTCAGGCTATGTTAATGCAAATCTTAAAAGGAATGAATTGTGATTGCGACTGCATGTTTCTGAGAAACAGTGGTCACGGAAGTTAAATCCGTTTTTGTTCTTTGTCAACGGTTTAAAAATGGTTAGTAATAACTTTTATTTCGAAAGTGGGGTGTGCATCTTCTATGTTCACAGTATTAAACTGGACAAAGGATAATCGATTAAATACGATTTTTGAAGCATTCAGTATGAAATTATGCAATATTTGTATGTGTATCTGACGGTCACGGAATTTAACATAGATTTTGCGATACCTGCTAAGGTTGAATGCAATTCATTTCGCCTGGGGCTTACCACTAAGTTACTCGGCTGGGTCGAGGGAGCATTTTAGAAGCCATAAACTATTGTAACTCAGTTTACGTCTAAAAAAAAAATCACAGGGCGAAGTCATTTTTGCTTTCTTATTAGAAGAAGGCGAAGTTCGCATTTTTTTGGGCGATTTAGTCGCCCACTTCGCCTGGTAGTGTGACCCCTGTCCAATAATAAATAATTAAATACATTTTTTTCTTTTTTTTTAAGGCATCCTCCTTCGCTTGAAGTCATATAAAATTTTTATCCTATCTACGCCTTTATTTGCATGCTATATACTGTTGTCATGTCTTTTGAACTGATATTTTGTAAAGAATTTTTTTTTATAAATAGTGCAATCTTTCTTTATTTACAAATCTATAAATTCATTACTCAAAATAAAATTAAAACTGTTTTTATTTGTTTTTATGTATCGTTGTGAAGGTGATCATATTTAAATAGCAAAGGAAGATAATTCGGGTTTTATGCATCGTTCAGCGGGAAGTTTGAATTTTGCTTACGAATACGAGAACTGTGTGAGTCATTGTTTTATAGATTTGTCAACAAAGAAAGATTGCACTGTTTATAAAAAAAAATTTACAAAACATTTCAGATTTAAATATCGAGCAATTATTCTGCGGTACACACGCGACCTTGCCCTTGGAAACCGAGTCACACTGATTTTTTTTTCATCTTGTTTCAACGATGATTTCTTCCGGATTACTTTGGAACTACCGTCCTTGTAGTACATGCTACCATCGCGGACGGATGATTAGCACTCATTCTTTTAGACAAGGTAGTATTTTAATACATATTTTGAATGGCATGGAAAAAAGGACGAATTTTTAATCTGCACCATCACCCACAGAAAACTAGATGCCAACATTGCCTCATTATATATATATATATATATATATATATATATATATATATATATATATATGTGTGTGTGTGTGTGTGTGTGTGTGTGTGTGTGTGTGTGTGTGTGTGTGTGTGTGTGTGTGTGTGATTCCCCCACACACCTTTTTTCTCTCTCAGATATTAAGATTTTTTTCCGACAGTGATAGAATTTCAAAGGCCTGTGGTTTTACAATGTTTATTCTCAGAGTTACGGTCATGATGATGTAACTTTGGACCAAATCTCTTTTTGACGTTATTTGCAAGTTTAATTATCAGTTACAATTTCTAAGTATTGACAGGCACTTGGCTTAGAAAGAAATAGCTGCTTCTATTCAAATGTCTCGATGAGATCGTTTTTGCCCCTCCCACAAACTAAAACATTGATGACCAAATGACAATGACAATTCCTCGGCAAAGTAGGTATTTTCTTAACACATACTCAAATCAGTTCCATGGACATTTCAAACAAAACAGATATGTCAGCTGCTATTGCATTGTATCTTGTATACAGCAAAATTTGCCGACATGAAAAATCACGGCAGGTGCAGCAGGATTTAGTGACAAGACCAGAAGCAATCGTCCGTACCATGCATATCAACCATAATAATTCTGCGGATGGTACACAGGGTTCCTAAATTTGGGGTAAAGTTTTGCTTTATCAGCTTTATTTGTTTTGCAATTCAGTTCAAAGGCCTTCATTAAAACATATGTCTCGGACAATATAAGTTGTACATAAATATTTCAAGGTCAGCAATATTTTGATCTGACTGGCAGCTTTTCAGAACTGCAAAGACTTTGAAATTATGTAATAAAGAGTTAAATGCAACACATTTTGGATTACACAGCGCCGTTTTGTTTAATAATTCTTCTGAAGCAATCGAACATAAAAAAATGCTTCTTCTCTTCCTTCACCTGGTACTAGGCACATGGGATCAAGTCGTACAAAACATCTTTCAGTCAAGTAGGATAATAGCAAGGAGGGTGAACAGACCACCATTGGGGTGGTGTTCTTCCCCGATTCCCCAAAGGTATTTTCTGATGAGTATGCGCCCACAGCTGGAATTTAGTCCCCAAAGGCTCCCCAGGACTAGAAACGGGCCCCAGCTGGAAGTTAGTCCCGATAGGTTTTTCAGGCCGGCTGAGACCCCAGCTGGAAGTTAGTCCCGATAGGTTTTTCAGGCCGGCTGAGACCCCAGCTGGAAGTTAGTCCCGATAGGTTTTTCAGGCCGGCTGAGACCCCAGCTGGAAGTTAGTCCCGATAGGTTTTTCAGGCCGGCTGAGACCCCAGCTGGAAGTTAGTCCCGATAGGTTTTTCAGGCCGGCTGAGACCCCAGCTGAAAGTTAGTTTCCAACCGTTTAGAACGCTTGTTGTGCCTGGCCGGTCGGGCCATGACGAGGTTCCAACAGACATACGATAGTCGATAGCGGCCGACAGATACGTTTACGGTTCCAAGATTTAAAAAAAAAAATAAAAAAATAAAAAACCATGCACAAATATTGTTTTGTGTCTGCTTTGGATAAGGTCTACTTATCTAAGTTCTCTTAGGGAAGAAAAGGTTTTACATTCTTCATGAACAATGCAAATCTTCAAGGAATAAAGTGATACAGCGAGTGCACGCGAAGAGCAATCGGCTGAGTCTTTCTTTCCACCCCCACCACAATAGATAAAGAGCATGTTGTATACATTTAACACTTGTACACCGTATATTTTAGCTTATAACTTAAACATATATTACATTTACAGCTGTACATACCTATACAAGAAAGACTTACAGGTTCTTATTCTCTTTTACATTTGACAGTAGATTCGTCCGAGAATGATGTCATGGAGACATGTATCTGTGTTCGACGACCTACTTGTACAATCCTATAAAGACGATAACATGTATAGTCAATTAAAGCTCGTATTTCATCGCTTCAGTCTTATCAGTGACTCTCATGGCCTGAATGAACATGTACAAACATGTTTTTCAACTTGCTTGGTTACACGTATTTCTTCCTGGATTTTATATTTTTTACTATCTTTCTTATTAATCTGTTGCGAAAAATGATATTTTCAATGAATATTCAGCACTGAGGACAAATTTGGGGGAATTTAGTGAAACCGGGACGACAACACAACCCCCAACCCCTCGAGTTCGAGTAGTCGAGTCCTGAATTGCGACCTCGTAAACGTTATCAAACTAGATGTAACTACTAAAATAACTTCCATATGTTGTGTAAGTTATGTTGTCAGATAATGTATAGCCATTTTCAACAACCTGCGCATATCTGAGACAAATAAGGTACAGACAACTTAACTATTTGTTGTTCGTTGTGCGTACAGTGTACTTCAGCTATATTTATGGCAAGTCAAATTACTATTTATTAGAAAATCTAGATGTCACATTAACTATATAAGATAGCTTATAAACTTTATTAGACGGGGGGCGGATCCAGAAATATCGTTTAGGGGCCGGGTAAACAAGTTGGCGAGGGGTCTGTGGTACGGAACCCCCGATGGGGGCCCAGGGGGCGAAGCCTCTGAAGCTCCTGCATTTTAAGCGTTTCTAGGGCATAATTTTAACCATCTAACTCTAAAGAAAACTTAACCTCATAGTAGCACACCGGATCTGCCCTTGAAAGACATCTAAAACAAATTATAAGATATCGTATACAATTGTGCAATATATAAGATATCATGTATATTTTATATCTCCTATACTAAATCAGATATCTCATAAATTTGATATCAAAAACTTGATCAGTTATCTTATAAACTTAATAAAATATCTTGTTAGCTTTATAAAATATTTTATATAATTTCCAAGAAATCTTGGATAGTTTCTCAGATATTTTATATAGTTTATAAGATGTCTCATAAGTTTATAACACAGCTTATAAACTTTAAAAGATATCTTATAAATTAAAAAAGATATCAATAAAGATATATTATTTAATTATTAGCAATCTTATAAACAGAGATTACAAAGTTATATCTTATAGAGTTAATTCAGACATATCATAAAGTTTATAAAATATCTGATATAGTTTATGAGTTATATAGTTATTATAATAAATAATAAATAGGCTTGCCATGTACATTCCATATAAACGTTTCTGACAGGAGAAAACTTCCACTGCTAAGGTCAGTTGAAACATAGAAAGAAAGAATCTGAAGCAACTTCGATGGCTCACAATGTTCATTTTAAGATCCTCTACTGTCCCCGCAACACATACAACTGGTCACACACACACACACACACACACACACACACGCAAACAAACAAACAAACACACACACACCGCCAACAGTGACCAAAGAGTCATATTTCAATATTTGTTATATATATATATATATATATATATATATATATATATATATATATATATATATATATATATATATATATATATATATATATATATATATATATATATATATATAGTGTTCCTGCTTTGAATATACCATTGTACTTGATTTTGTGGATATTTAATCTTTGACCCCCTCCCTGGTACCCTGGATGAGGGAGCTAAATATGATATCCCTATTGCACATAACTGCCAAGTATGATGAATTTCCGCATGGCGCTTCATAAGGAGTTAGAGTTGTGGACAGTAGGACGGTCGGACAAGATTGAGGCTGTCAAAACATAATTCCCGACACTAAAGTGAGGGGATAATAAATTAATAAACAGAAGCAACTTAGATGTCTCGCCATAGCATATCCCCACACTTTTGATTACAGATTCCGCCCCCCCCCCCCTCCTTTATATAATGCAAACTCGATTACATATAGGACGCATCGTCCTGGTATGACTGCAAAGATAAAATATGGTTAAAAACTATTTGAAATTTTCACTTTAATAGAAATTTTGTGTACGTTTAACATTTGACTCTCCCAGGGACCCCAGCTGAGGTAGCGAAGAATCATGCCTCTCTTATAATTTCCTTCTTGCAGACGATTACCTGATTACCATGTTAGATAAAGTTCGACCAAGTTTCAATATGATTAAAATCAGATCTTCACAGTGCTACGTGGAGATCTTTTGGACACCGACAAGAGGTCATGTTCTGTTAACCTTATGATTCACCAATAAAATCACAGCTTTCAAATTTCTGAAAGTAACACATGTCATTCGGAACATATCGTTACTAACGACAACTCCCCCGAACACGTAATGCAACGCTTTATCTGATAGGTTACTAAAATGTGAACTGGGATTTAGAAAGGTCACCAAAACATTAACTTTTGTCGGTGCCTGTCAGATCTCCACTTAGAACTGTGGAAATCTGATTTAATCAGATTGACCAAGTTTCGTACATTTCCTCCCAGATGATTAGGAGATGTGGTAACTGCCAAGCTGACAGACGGTAAGACGGAAGGTATCGTTACATTCCCAGGCTTGACGATAAAACGTGGGAATAAGAAATAAATAAATACATTTCATTTTTTTCTCGCACACACACACATACGTGTGTTTGTGTGACAGTGATTTGTCGTCATCCTTTAGACTAGTCTATTTCCCCTCTGTATCCGAGAGAGAGAGTGAGGGTGGCGTAAGGGGGTAGAGGAGGGAGTTCGCGCTAAAATTCGCTAATCTTTCTTATTACCCATGCCTCGTTTATCATGAATATTGCATTAAAAATACGTCATCAACAACACAATATAACAATCTCCTACACGTTAATGAAAGTGGCACTTTTATCGATCTGTAAGTGACAGTGTTTGGAGCAAGAACTATGATTGGCTCATTGAGATAACACAACAGGTCACGTTGGGTCATTGTGAAAAATTTGACTCGCGGTCGCAGTGATTGGTTAAACAGGTTTATACACATTCCTGAGAAACAAGGACATCGTATCACTTGCAGACGCGTGCGAACAAGGGCAGTTTGTCGCCTGTGGCTTACGACGATGAGTTTATAATACCGATTTGTATACTCAAAGCTACAGGCACATGTAACAGTTTAGTTGGTGTCCATTTGTAGTCCAGTGTGCATGAAAATTTTAAAGCTATCAAAGAGAGGATATATATATATATATATATATATATATATATATATATATATATATATATATATATATATATATATATATATATAAAATAACAGGTCTTAAGGATCAAATGTATGTGTTTGGAAATGTTTATTCTGAGATCTTGGGTCATGATGACGTAATTTTGGACCAAGTCTCTTTTTGCCGTTATTTGCATTATAAAGTCACGGCACTTTACCTTTGCCATCTCTGTCTTGTTAAATCACACAATTTTAATTATCAATTTGTCAGTATTGATAGGAAATAGCTGCATCTATTCAAATGTCCCGATGAAATCGTTTTTGCCCCGCCCCCAGAAAATAAAACATTGATGACCAAATGAAAATGACAATTCCTCGGCAAAGTAGGTATTTTATAGAACTATTTTAATACATAATCAAATCAGTTCCATGGACATTTCAAACAAAGCAGATATGTCTACTGCTACTGCATTACAGAAAAAAATTGCCGACATCAAAAACAGGATTTAGTGACATGATTCGAAGCAATCGTCCGTACCATGCATATCAACCATAATAACTATGCGGATGAAATGCAGGGTTCATAAATTTTGAGTAAAGTTTTGCTTTATCAGCGAGTTTATAGGGAAACTGTACAATTCAGTTCAAAGTGCTTCATTAAAACATCTCTCTCGAACAATATAGGTCGTACATAAATGATTCAAGGTCAGCAATATTTTGATCTGACTGGCAGCTCTTCGAAACCGCAAAGACTTTGAAATGATGCAATAAATATTTTAAATGCAACACATTTTGTTTTACACTGCGCCGTTTTTTATACTAATTTTATTTGAAGCTATCGAACAGAAAAAATGCGTCTACTCTTCTTTCACATGGTACTCTTCCTGTCAGTCAAGTGGGATAACATCAAAGAAGGTGAACAGACCACCATTTGAGTGGGGGGGGGGGGGTGGTCGGGTGCACTGGATATTCGTCCTCAAAGGTATTTTTCGACGAGTATCCGCCCTCGTCTGGAATTTAGCCCCTAAACGCTCTCCAGGACGAGAAACTGGCCCCAGCTGGAAGTTAGTCCTACAAGGTTTTCTATGCGGGCTGAGACCCCAGCTGAAAGTTAGTTTCCAGCCGTTGAAATCACTTGTTGCCTGGCCGGCTGGACCCCGAGAAGATCGGCAAAAACCGAGTGTTTTACAATAAGTCCCCGCCGTGACGAAGCTCGCAGGAACGAAGATTGATGCCTACTGTTACCGATATACCATAGGTAAGATGTGTTTTGGATGTTTTTGAATCGATGCGTTTGTGCCATTGGCTGTGCTAACAGTCGTTAGGATTGTTATAGTGGGTGTCAGCCTAGCAATGCTTCGTTTAGTACTCCTGGTACACAACCTGCCGCTAAGCTGCCGGATGATGGAGAGGCAGCAGCGGTTCTACGCTAGGCGCTGAAAAAGAAAATAGCGGAAAAGCCGATGGATTTAAACGACCTGAAACACTTCACCATTCTGCATGGGTATTATAACATACATACACTCGAAAAAGTATTACAGACTGCCATTCCTAAAATGACTGCGGTCTACAACGTGGCGAATGGGCGGGTCAGCATCACGATCACACACCTCCCTGACTATACTCTTTGGCCATCCTTGCTGTTAGCCCGCATCTTTGGGTTCGACGATGTGGTGGCTATATTATCAGGGAACTCATTAGTGCACCTAATCCCCGGCGTTCATCAACGTCCCGCGGCTCTATATCCACCTTGATGAGATAAACACAACCGAGAATATTCTTGATGGGAAAACAGTACCCTGCCAAAAGTTATTCATGTGGATGGTGAGTCCTATGGGGACACTCGTACTGTCTCCTATGGAAAACCACATTGGCGCAGATTACGTGAAGGCGGCATCCATGAGCACTCAATACGCAAAAACAAAAGCCAGTTAATATGCTGGTGTGCATTATCACCCTTGAAATTAAAAATAGCACTAGTGTTCGCACGAGTGCAAACGACAAGCACCATACGAGTCTACCTGGTCCTGGCTTTTATAGTACCCATGCTGTGGTCGCCTCTGATCGCCCTCTGTTCGCCCCAGTAGCCGAAATCCCCGACGGCGAGGTTGTCGTTGTTAGTACGGCCAGTGCGGGCACCATTGCAGCCGTAAAGGCTGTGTACATAACAGCCGGCAGAATCACGTCAGTTGGTGGAGTTACATCAATAAATGCATCTGGTTACAATCGCTGGGATTCAACGTAAGACGCTCAAAGCGTTGGTGGTTTTACACTCAGCAACGATAACGATACTATCACCGTCCCTGGGCGCCGGTTTTTACTTCATCAACCTCCACGGGAGTCGCGGTGACAGAAGGTAGGCGCCGCTTTCAATATATGTAAATGGGACCTTAATGGCACATAAAGTTAGCACTGCCATTCCGTCTAACGCATCACGCAAAGGCTTTACGGCTAGCTTTGCATCGATGTTTGCCGCTAGAAACACCATTAGGTGTGACGGTCTCAACGTCAATGCACAGCCGCCGACGGGATTCTCAACCACTCTAACCAATTAGAACTCGCGTACCTTAAAGCAGTAGCCTTGACAAGCCATGGAGAAGCAACCTGACATAGACAAGAAATATGAATAATTGGTGCCACCTGCCTATCCCAAAATTGACGACGAAGTATTGGTGCAGCTCGCAAAACAAGTACCTGATATTGACAAGGAATGCAAACCACTTGTGCAAGAGTATTTGCGCCAACTTGGGGTTGACACGTACCGGGTCAAATTGGGGTGGAACGAGGATGCAAAGGAGATAGACACTGAGCACTGGGACGACCGAGAGCGTGCTAAACCGTCCCGCGGTCAGCTAGGGGTAATTGCTCTTTCGCTGTCGGAACCCAAAAGTACTGCCCTCGTGGGGGTAGGGGCCGCGGATGCGATTGCTACTACAATGACGACTTGGTATTTGCAAAACGCCCTCGGCAATAGCCTTTCCCTTGGAGTGTGTAGGCCATCTATCACTCGTCTCACCAGACTAAATCACCGTGTGACCTTCGAAAAAGATATGTTCTGTCGCATTACAGTGATCCATCAGAAAAACAAGCAATCACTAAACCTGTGAACAGAAGGCGAGCGTGTTGGCGGTCGTGTTGAACACCGTGCCATTTCGAGATCTAAATATATTAAAGAAACTGACATTTTCTTCCACATCATCGCCATCTTGCCATTACACCACGGCGACAGGTTAGAGATACGTATCTGCAGAGCAGCTAATCCCCCACCCCAATCTCCGATCAATTAAACTTTCATATCACCCTCCTCATAGAGGAATTATAATAATGTGGCTATATCCAAAGCTTGATGTTCCACAAGATTTTCTCCTGAAAAAAAATCTCGGAGATTGAAAACGTCCTATGTGCATAGGCTGAACAGCGGTGGTCTTTGTAAAAGTACCGACGCGCAATCAATGCCTTCGACGGTTAACTGTTGTGGCTAGGGTGATGGCATAGCAGGAATTGGCCTGTTGTCAACAATCATCGCTGCCCCCATCGCAGTAGGTCTCGAAATCGCATCGCTGGGCTGCGGCCTGTTGTCATTAGTCGACGGCTGTCTACTAACGCTGAAAAACATGATACAACTCGCGTCTGGGCTGAAGCCAAGCGTAAAACGATTCGAGACCACGTGTCCAATGCCCTACACGACAACGCCACCTCCAAGGAAGACTTTAGACTCATAATCGACGAGTGGAACAAATACGTGGCAGTCAAAAACGAAATACTGTCATCCGCGCAAAAGGCGTACGCTTCCGTCACCGTCGCTGATTCAACAACCCCACCCACAGTGCACCCCCGCCTACGATGATGTCTTTTAATATAAAACAACTGCGATGCCAAAGCAGTCTACTTTTGCTTTTCCGCCTGCTTTTTTAGCTCATTAAAAACATCCATATCCGCCTGACGCGCTATCGCCCTTATTCTAGATGGCTTGCATGTCCGCAGTAGAGCGTCGTGAACTACCAATACTGCTGTTAACATGTTCGTTCCGACGGGCCAGCTTTGATACGTACATACCCAGCTAAACCACAACCAAGGCTGCTACAGTAAACGTTGCTAAAAGCACAATGGCATCAATAAGAAAGCAGCCGGTGCACATTTTAGCTAATGGACATACTACGGCACCTCTGAATAAGCGCCAGCGAAATTAATTGATAAAAGATCAAAATAAAAATGGGCAAAATGTCATCAGCTAGCCCTTATCTGTCAATCCTATGGCAGTTCTCCTCTGGTTAATACACTTAGAATGTACCGGACAGAATTCATTCCGTTATTTTACGGTCAATTGTGTGGGCTGTTGCCTCCATTGATTACATATGTGTTTGAATGTATGTGTTTCAACCCCCATCGAAACGCTAGGAATTCCAGAGGTAATTCAAGTTATACATAACAGTTACCCCCAGAGGATAAAGTGCACGGTAGTTCGTTTTGTGTACGTGTATATGTAATCAGTTTCGACTCAGGACCAGCATCAAAATCAACTTTCATATTGGAGAACGAATTAATAAGAGCTATCATGTACCACAACTAAATAAAGAAAAGACTTCAGTCTGGATGTGGGGTTTGAGCACACAGTTGTTTTGTATTTTAGATCTGGTTTTCCAACAATTAAAATGTAACGGCCAACAAACCACTTAATATTTATCTCTACTGATTTATAAAAAAAAATATGTCTGCCTGTATCATTCGTAAATTCCAGTGTGGATAACCATCTAATTTCAAACTTTATTATGTCCCCCACGCCCTGGAAAAAACATAATTTCTTTACAGTGGATTTTCAAGTACATAAAACCAAATCCCTCTGAGATGTGCACCATTTGGCTATAATGGATTTGAAACCGCTATTTTAGACCAGAATTATACAGACAGCGCTAAGTTTATATATTGTTAAATCCCTTATAAATTGATCATACTGATCAGTTGTGTATGAATGGCGTCAGCGGATTTGTATGTGCCTTGTGATTTTATCAACAATCTTTTAAATATCTGCATGTTGGCTTTAACATTTTAGCACACATAAATATTTAAATATTAATCGTGTTTTTTATTACTTAGCACACAGCCTAAATTGTACAGTGTTTACAAATTATGCACCTATATGCTAGCCTACCTGTTTAGTCGCTATTTTTAGTAAACAGGTTCGCTTCTATTGATCAGTATAATTTAATGGAATGCGGCAGGCTGACTGTTCCAAAAATAGCATCCGGTAATGTACAATCATTAAGATCAGACTATTTTCTGTGTTTTGTTCACGTCTTACGAGGTTGGTCATTTTTTAGTGAGTGAGTAGCAGGGCCTTATCGTAAAATACCCAGTTTAAGCTGGCTTCGTGTGGGGGTCTCACCCGGCCCCCCAAAAAACTTTGGGGACTAACTTCCAGCTAGGGCCCGTTTCACGTCTTGTGGAGCCTTTGGCGACTGACTACGAGCTGGGCGGATACTCGTCGGAAAAAACCTTCGAAGACTAACTTCCAGCTGGAGCGGTTACTGGTTGAACAAAACCTTTGAGGAGGAACATCCCTGCAGAATGTGGAGTCCCCCCCCCCCCTCCGATCTGACTCAAAATGGTGGTCTGTTCACCCTTCCTGCTGCTGTAATACATACAAACTAGACAATTTAGTAGTCAATACCATTGTGTAATTTTGCCTATAGATACTCAGATTGTACCTCTTTTCTATATTCAGAAATAAATTTGAGGTTTAAAATTAATATGTAGTATCCACTGTGGATATGTTTTCCTGAGTAAATGTACGTGGTCAGTGGTGTATATATATATAGTATTATCACAGTAACGTGATCTTGATTGCTAGATCACGTCGAGTTGTCAGCATTAGAAAATCCGGATCATTACAAGATTCTTTATGCTGACAACGAGATGTGATCTAGCAATCAAAATCGCATTACTGTGATAATTATATATTTGTTATATACCTATCATTTTTCAGATAATTTAATAAAATCACTATATATACCTGAAAAACACAAGAAATTGCTAAACATTTCAATCTCTTTAATACGAACTTCATCTTCAAGCATAAACCGAATTACTTTTTGAAAAGCTGAATATTAGTTTACGAATGAAGCTTGTGAAACAACGCTCACTCATTTTGACTACCATCACTGTCAATAACACGAATTCTTCGACGCTTGGGGGCAGCAGCTCATGTATGTGATTTACAGTTATTGTGTAGTTCTCAAATTTTGCATCACGGAACATTTCACCAGCTGAATGACTGGAAGTTTCTTTCAGAGGCGAGGTTGATAGCGGTTGAACTGTTTCTGGCATAACATTGTGAGATGCTCCAATGGGAACTTGACATGTGAATGACAACATTATTTTGACAGTTATTTACAGCGGGATTTGACAAATTGTTGGACAGATCTGTTGCAGAGAATTTCAAATTCGTCCATTATGCGGGAAACTCACTAACGTTACCATTTATAAACTTCCGTAAATGGGTTGTACTGAACAACTGTAATGTTTTGGTACGCGATTTCCGAATGTGATATTGTTTTAGAAGAACATTTTAGCTATATTTTACTACTTGAAAATAAAGGAATAAATGTTTTTTATTGTTGTTGTGACAAAAACATGGTTTAGACCTTTCAGATATTTTACATATAACGCAAGGTTTCTTAACTAACGTCGCTGTGGGAGCTTTGTGTACTGATAGTGTTGGCATTCTGTCGCTAGGGGCGCTGCTATTGTCACCAGGAAACCTCGAGGATAAAGTAGTTTTAGCCTCGTTTGAGAGTATGGTAATACGAATTTTGAAAACGATAGCATCGTCTTCCTCCTTGTAGGAAATGACGGTAAAATTCTGGTTCTTTCTTGGGTAGAAAATTGGTAGGTGTATAATAAAGAATATTATTTACAGTTTCAATCTAGTACTTTCTTCATATTTTACAGTAGTTCTTGTTCACAAAACATGGTATGCAGTTTTATTATCTTAAGTATCATTCAGCTCTGAATGGCTTCACGGTACACCAGTTGATGTTTGTTGAAGCAAACAAAACGTGAAAACTACGAGTTTTTCCTTGCTAACACTTGTTTGCTATTGTTTTATAATATTTTGTATGAAACCCAACCCAGTACTCTTAAATAATTTGACTATATGTCGAAGACGTCTATTGCAAGTGAAGTATTATGAGTAAACTTGATCTTTAGCTTCTCGCCGTTCTGCTCCCCCCCCCCCCCCCCCAATATAAAAGAGAAAAAACAAATATAGGAGAGATCTCATTGTCAGGGTGGTTGTTGACATACCGCTTATTATTCTATTAATAATAATGTTTGTTTTAACGAGGCGTGCGATTGGTTTCTATCTAGATTACCGTCAGTGTTATCACCAGTCGAGCTGATGTTGCAATGGTGATGATAGAGACAGGCAATGCTAAATCTATTGTTATATACGCGAACAGATTATGGATGCTATTGAGAAAGGTAAAATTGTTTTGTATCATGTCAGTGAATCCTCCTCATGCACCTGAGACGATTTTGACACTAACATGATCCTTTATGGAAGGCATAGAGCTAAGTGTACAAAGCTATGTCATTGGAAGTTTTGAGTTGGTTATGGTGTGAATAGGCATTAAGTACTGAAACAAACAGTTTGGGGTGGGGGTGGGGGGTTCTTTCTATTTTATTGACGAATCAAGAAACGAAAATCAACTTGAACTAATATCTACATAATATATATTTTTGGAAAAAAAATCACATATTCATTACTAAATTCTAAACTTACGCTATAGTTCACATTATTAACGTTTCGTTTATCAAACGTAAGTGGATATCATTAACATATCAAAATATAAAGCTTTAAACATGGTTCATTTGTGTATTATTGACTCAAATAGACCATACATTTTTATATAAAACCTACGCATTTATTGTCACATTAAGGAATATTGCAAAGTATCTGCTCAGTAACTGTGATTCAGCAAGACTGTCTTGTCTTTTTACGTCTGGATCATAGAAGTTTCTATTATCTGAAAATTAAATGTATGTAATGTTCTTATTATAATTTCCAATTAAGATATGCTGTTGTTGTTCGTTCTTCTAGTTCGAAGATGACCATGACATCACTAACTGGTTTGGTTTATGTGAGTATGTGAGTGGTTGATCGGGCTAATTTGTGATCTGAACTGTCTGTGGCACACTTGACAGGAGCTGCCGCTAGGATTTGTTTGAACAATAGAGGACGTGCTGCAGTTCTGAGATTTACGCTGCTCACGCTTCTGCACTGTCTCTGCAGTTTTCCTCCGTTCAAAGTCTGTAGTTCCAGTATGGATGAGACTCCGCCAGGTGGAGTGATCCTGTGTGAGATCTTCCAAAGCCTCAGGGTCAATGTTGAAGTGTTTCAAGGATGATTTCACGGAATCTATGAGGCGTTTGTTCTGACCACCCTGAGATCGTTTCCCTCCTTCAGTTCGCCGGAGAAGATCTTCTTTGGTAGTCGCTCTTCTGGTATCCTGGTGACGTGGCCTGCCCACCTCAACTGGGATTTAATCATCAGAGTGTGTATGTTTGGAATGCCTGCCCGCGTGAAAACCTCAGTATCTGGGACCCTGTCCTGCCATCTTATCCTCATCAGCTTCCTCAGGCTGCCCATGTGAAAAGGGTTCAGCTTCTTGGCATTGCGTCTGTACACCGTACAGGTTTCGCAAGCATACAGCAGGGTTGGCAACACAATGGCTTTGTAGACCTTACGTTTTGTTTGTAGACTGATACCTATGCGCTCCCACACATTTGCACGTTGTCTGCCAAAGGCCACACTTGCTTTAGGAATTATGGCATTGGTTTTATCAATGTGGACTGCACGTAACAGTGTGATGCCGAGATAGGTGAACTTGTCCACTGCCACGGATGTTTGACCATTTCCTGTGATGGTTGGCTCTACGTAAGGTTTCCTGCTGCAAATTGGTGCACTACCTCTGTCTTCTTGATACTGATTGAGAGACCGAAATCGTCACAAGCTGAGGAGAAATAGTCCATAATGTCTTCCATATCAGACTCAGATTTGGCATTCAGGAAACAGTTAGCAAATAAGAGATCACGAACAGTAACTTCCTGTAGCTTCGTCGTCGCCTGTATACTTCTCAGATTAAACAGTTTGCCGTCAGTCCGGTATCTGATGTCCATCCCAGTATCATAGTCACAGAAGGCACCAGTAAGCATGACATAGAACATCATACTGAAGAGGGCTGGGGCCAACACACAGCCTTGGTGACTGTGAATGGCTCATGAAACTCAACGTTATCTCCGTCACGAACGAGCATGCCATCATGGAATCGTCAAACCATCACGATGAATTTCTCTGGGCAACCAAATGTTGCTATGATCTTCCAAAGGCCTCCACGGCTGACTATGTCAAAGGCTTTTGTCAGGTTGATGAATGTCGTGTACAGGTTGGAGGTCTGTGCCTGACATTTCTTCTGGAGTTGGCGAGCTGCAAACACCATGTCTGTGGTCCCTAGTCCTTTCCTGAAACCACACTGACTCTCTGACAGGAGCCCTTGGTCGATGTTATGCACAAGACGATTCAGCAGAATTCTGGCAAGGATTTTGCCGGATATTGACAGCATGGAGATGTCCCGATGGATGTTGCTGGATTGTCTGTTGCCTTTCCGCTTGTACAAGTGTACGATGGATGCATCTATGTACTCCTGGGGTATAGTTCCCTGAGTCCACATTGACTGGAGTAGATCAGCCAGTTTTTATGCCATGTGCGAGCGTCCGGCTTTGTAGACTTCTGCTGTTATGGCATCTGCTCCAGGTACTTTGCCATTTAACAGCAGTTCGATTTCTTTCACAGTTTCAGTCAGCTCTGGAGGATCAGCAAGTGATATGCTGATTTCCACTTGGCGCAGTTGATCAATTACCTCCTCACTGATAGATGACTGTTCATTGAGGATGTTGTTGATGTGTTCTGCCCATCTTTTAAGTATCTTTTCTTTGTCAGTGAGCAGGGTGGCGGTGTCAGCACTCAGTATTGGAGATGTTCCCAATGACTGTGGTCCGTATATTGTCATCAAAGCATCATAAAAGCTCTTCATGTCATTTCTGTCTTTGCTTAGGACTGAATCTCATCTGCCTTATTGCTCAGCCACGAGTCTAGCAACTCTCTGAGTTTGCATTGGACAGTCTATTTGATGTTGTTGAAGGCTGCCTTCTTAGATGATGAAGTGCTGTCTTCTAAATAGACTTTTGTAACCAATGTTTTTCATTCAGAAAGCTCTCCATGACAGCTTCGTTCTCATCAAACCAATCTTGATGTTTACGTGTTGTAGGACCGAGGTTTTTGTGATACAGTTGAGTACACAGAGTCTCTGAAGGATGCCCAGTTTTCCTCGACAGTTGGCTGCACAGTTCTTTGACAAATGCCTATTTCACATTCTCCTGTTTCAATTTGGCGACATTAAGGTTTTTGGGCACTCGGACATCCTCCCTGTTTCTTCTCCTGACGATGACGTAGTCGATTAAAAGGTACAATTGAGAGAGATAGGAGTTCCAAAAGTGAACAAGGACCAGGAAAACTGTCATGTAGACCTCATCCTTAGTAATAACAAGATTAAATGAGGTTTGTATAGAGCACCACTATGCAGGATGCTTTTACAAGCTGATCATACAGCAGGTATCTGAACATTGACTTAAATGTCAACAGCAAGAATGTCGCTCGAATGTACAAACATAGATCACAGTAACCCACATTACTAAATTAGATGCACATTATAATCACGATTCACCGCAGTGCGTGCAGCCATGACTGAGAAATGGAACCTGCGACATAGACATACTGCAATTAAATCGAGCATGAAAGTAAATGACGATAGCCTATTTTAGTTGGAACTAGTTTGCTTATCAGTTAAGACGTATATATAAAGTTCCATTTACAAATAACAAATCAGTAGAAACAAAGGTAATCGAACGAAACTGTCGCTTGGTCGAGACATTCGAATAGATGTAGCCTTTTTCAATGCAAAATGTCTCAAATTACTTACAAATAATAATTGACGATTTAATTTTCTCACGGTACTTGAGATTCACATGCTAGACTGGTACGGCCATGGCGACATACAAGTACCCGTTCATTAAACAAATGTGTAGAAAATCTAATATGAACTAATCAAAGCCTAGGAGAAACGAGTGTGACATAGGATTATCTCCTATCAAACACCATGGAATACTATACAGTGACAATGAAACCAAGGCTGATTTATTGAATAAACAAATTCAATCAATTTTCACGAAGACTGTCAACTCTGAGTGAGCATCTATCCCGTGACAGTCCTTTTCATCAATACGCCGGCTACATATTACTGATGAATCACAGCAAATTTATTATCTGATGAAAAAAGTGAACTACGCTAGTGTCCCTGATATAATCCGTAATAGAATTTTGAAGAACTGCGAACCGATATTCCAGAAGTTATTGTAACTGGGCACATTTCCAGTGGACTGGAGGAACGTTAATATTCCATCTTTAAGAAAGTAAACAGACACCTTTCAAGTAATTACCGTCCAGTCCTCACACATGTGTATGTTGCAGATTGTTTGAACAGATCATCTGTAGACACACATGGAAACATCTGGAGGAGCATAACATTCTGACTGATATAAATAATGACTTCGAGCAGGTCACTCTTGTGAAACTCAGCTTCTGCTTGCAGTCAACGATCTTATCAAATACTACGACAATAAGTACATGTCGACTTGTCCATTCAGAACTTGAGCAAAGCTTTTAACAATGTTCCCACAAAATATTATTTTAAAAGCTGGAATATTATGGCATCGATGGAGTGATTCAACTTTGGAGAAGTTCTTTTCTTCAAAACAGATACCAAAGAGTTGTAATTGACGTTGACTCTTCTCCCTCTCTGAAAGTAGTCTCAGAATTTCTTCAAGGAGCAGTGTTGAGTCTATTATTGTTACTGTGCCATATAAATATAAATAAATTAACTCATGTCGGAGTTCACGAGTGAGATTATTTGCTGTCGACTGCCTTCCACACAGGTCTATCAAGATCATCTTGTACTTCAAAAGGAGCTAAAGTCTCTCGAAACTTGGGCACATTAGCAGGGGATGAAATTCAATATTTCTAAGTGTTACATATTACGGATAAGCAGAGCCAGAACTTCAAGTACCTATAATTATCCATTATTTCATCAGCGCTTGGATCTAATAGAAGAAAAGTCTATGCCTCATTATCAGCAACTCCTTAAGATGGACGCAGCACACTAATAAAATTACAAACAAGGCAAACAGTGCCCATGTATTCCTTCGGAGAAACCTAAACTCGTGTCCACGAAGTCTCAAGGATATAGTCTATAGATCTCTCGTCCGCTCAGTTCTTGAATGTCTGCAACCAGGTTTGTTTTCAGGGACTATAACAGAATGAGTAGTGCGACTAGCATGACATATACATTTTACTGGATTCCCTAGAACATCACATATGATAAATGAGACTCATCCTAATGTAGCTGATAATACAGAGACCACTTGCCATGCACGCCAATGTCCATTTTATATTCAGCCATTCCAAAGCTCGACAGTAACACAAGGAAACTCGGTCCTCTACACTTGAATACGGCCATATACATACGTTCATTTTTTTTTCAAGGACTGGAATAGTTTGCCCCAATAATGTGTGCAGACCAGTTCATTGGAAGATTTCAAGCCTAAACTCCAAGACTAATTCTATGCATCCCATCCCATTTCTGGACGCGATACTCGAATGTCGAGGACTGTCCGGTACAGACACAGACTCAGAACAATTTAGATTGTATGTCTTAGCTTCAAACAAGAAAAAGATTGGCTATGCTAGGAGAATGGCGTACCCGGCACCTACGATATAAAGCGATATAAAATAGAACAGTATACACTACAAGAATCTATTTTTTAAATTGATAATATCATGTCCCCTTTCGCTTAGTATGCGTAAAAAAAAAAAAAAAGAGGAGGAGCAGGGGGGAGGGATATCAGCCGATTCGTACAAAAGAGCGGTTTTCAAACCAAATGCACGATATAGAAAAAAAATTCTTTCGAATAATTGATCTTATTTGCTCTTTGGACATGCAAAACCTTATTTGTGCCGTAACCTTATTCATCCATGTTGACACCCATAAAAAGTAAATTGTGATTGTGATGACCTACTTTTCTCGCTAAAGTGAATATACCAAGTTTTTGGATTATGGATTATGTACCAGCGAAGCAAGAGAGACATAGCATTCTGCAGAATTACCTATTGGTTCATTTTTAGCACAGAACTTCATATTTGTATCACTTATAAGCGAGCAAGAATATAAATATCTTTAATATTTGGATTGAGTTCATGAATGGGAAACACAGTAACAACTCTGTTTCGTGCAATTTCACTATAGTCTCTCCTGGTAATTTTCTAAAGTATCAATGGTATTCTTGTGAACAGAATATAGTCCATTTCAGCATAGTCTAATAGGAATATCCTTCCAGTTTTCTGGAGAAAAAAAATACTTCACCCAAATGAAAATTATAATTACTAACATGAACGACAAGAGAGCTCGGTTATTTGGAGGAGGTAAATGAACGTCAATTTCAGTTGGAAATATAATTTATAGCGACGACGTTAGACGCGAAAATTTCTGTTCAAATTGGCCATTTGTTTCTTCAAGTAATTATAGATAATTTTAAGCAAGATATTATGGGTATAACTGCCCACAACGCCCTGCAGAAAGTTATCCACAATGACTTTGCAAAAATGGCAGATTTGCTTGTGATAAAATAAAAATGACCTACCACCAGCAAAAAAAAAAAAAAAAAAAAAACACAAAATTACCAGACCCACAGCAAAAAAAAAAAAAAAAAAAAAACACAAAATTACCAGACCCACAAAATCAAGCAATATGAAAAATTCTCAAAACAAGAATATGGTTGCGTTCTTTGGCTTAAAGACATGATAAAGCGAAGAAAATATTTACTTTTGAACGCGCGCCACAAGGCAGATCGTATTATGTTATGATTTCCGTCCGTCCGTCTGTTACCAATTTCGTTTTCGCATAACTCCAATTATACACCATCCACAGCTGCAAAGCTTTGTCGATGGCTTGCACTTTGGGTAAGGAAAAAGCCTATCGGTTTGGGGGTCAAAAAGCCAAAGGTCGGGTCACAGTGACTGAAAGAAGAGTAATGGTTCCGCACAATAACATTAGTTTTACCTGAGAGACCTAGACCACACTTTGTGGACCGCTTACGCTTAGCGGGTAAGAAGAAAAAAAATGATGATTTTGGGGTCAACAGGTCAAATGTCAAGTAACTGTGAGTAAAAGAAGAAAAATAGCTTTGGCACAATAACATTAGTTTTGAATCACAGACCTAGACCAAATATTTTTGATGGATTGCAATTGGAGTGTGGGGGAAAAAAAAAAACTTATGATTTTGGGGTCAAAAGGCCAAAGGTCAAAGTCGCTGTGACTGAAAGAAGAAAACTGGTTTCTGCACATAAATTTCAGCGTTCTACATTTATCATTATCGATGTTTGTGGATCATTGTGGAAAAAGCCTATTTATTTTGGGTCAAAAGGTCGAAAGTCAAGGTTAATGTAACTTCGTAATAACTTTATTTCTGTAACCACTCTCCTTGACCAAGTATGGAAGAGATCTCTTGATTTTGGGATCAAAAGGTCAAAGGTCAATGTCATTTTGGCTCAACGAAAAATGGGTTCCAGAGTAAGTTCGTTGACCAAGTTTTGTGGATGGCTTGCACATAGGGCAGTAAAGAAACTCAAGATTCTGGGGCGTAAAGGTAAGATGTTACAGTCATGGTAAGTCTAATAATAAAATCATGGTTTATGTACAGTAAGGTTTGTTCAAGAAAGCATACCTTAGTCACATGCACAGATCATTGAGACCCGTTGGTCAATAATCTCAGAGTCAACCATACCCTATTAGTGCCTACATAGAAGACTATTAAACAAGGGAAGAACGTATACTGTGCCGTTCATTTACTCTTGTTCAAGTCTATAACCTTGACAATATATGCGCTCTGCGCACTCCCTGTATACATCTGCATCTGGCGATGCTAAACGATAGTGAATAGAATCGATCTGCAAACTGGGGTTAGTTTATAGCAAAGAGGAGTGGAATGTTGTGCAATTGAAGAAAAACAATTGTGAATACATGCATGATAGCAAATTGGAGTTTCTTTGCGATACACTTAGCTCCCATTTCCTCGGCATGATATAGCCAATATTGTGTTAAAAGTGCAGTTCACACAAACTAACCAACCAACCTAGTTTGGGTACCGCTCTCATGTACTCAGAGAACAGCCTTACCTCTGTGTTAGTGTATACTGGGTTGGGTTGTAAACTGATCAAACGACATGGTAGCGTGTGTTTATGATACTATTGCAATTAGAATGTCGCTCGTTCCTTTCCGTACGGAAACGGCCAAACGGTTTGGACTGTTTGCATAAGACTGCTGAGGATAAACATGCTTCAAGAGGCTCATACGTTTTGTGGAGATTTTATTGCTTTCATAACAATGCAAAATAAAGAAGAAAAAATGCAACCCTCAACTGTACATCAAAATCAATTCAGTTGACATCTACGCTCTGCTTCACGCAGCCACTGACACCATGGTTCGATTTTCCTGTTGCTGAGCGGTTTACTTCTAAAACACACTTCTCCATCTTTTCGGTATGTTCTTCTTTAGGCATTGATGATATCCATGGATGCTCCAGAATTGAAGAAATTGTTGCTCTCTTTTTCTTGTTGACTTCCAAAATCAAGAGTATCAAATCCTTGCACTCTTCGTTGACTTTCTTCGATTTGGAAAACGCCACTTTCCTTGATAATTGGTCTTGGACCATTTTCTTGATGTTGGAATCATCATATGGCATAGAAGCACACGCCTGTAATAATAATAATCATCATCTACTTATTTATATAGATATGAACATGTATTAACTTTATTACTATTCTATATCCTAATGATTGAAAACTATACTAAGTTGTCTGGAGTTTTGTTGTTTTACTCAGGTGGAATTAAGAAACAGAAGACATGAAATAAATGTATTTTTACCTATAAATAAAACAGACAGAAAGACAAACAGATAGATAGAATGTAGAATAGTTAAATATGGCAGCTAGCTATGTAGATGGACAGATGGCAACTGAGGAGGACCAACAGAAAAAAGTACAGATGCACAGATTTCACGCTGTGATAAAAGATTGTAAACTATTTACCATAATGTAGAGAACAACTCCCATGGCCCATATATCGTGTAGAGGTAGATGGTACGGCTGGCCCTGCAGGATTTCCGGTGCTGCATAGGCGGCGCTCCCGCAGAAGGTCTTACTAATGTCTCCTGGCTCAAAGGTGCGTGCGAAGCCGAAGTCACTCACTTTTATGTTGTTCATGTTATCTAACAAGAGGTTCTCGCATTTTAGGTCCCTGTATAAAACGAAAGAATACATTTAAATTAATATGTATATATTTGACAGCGAACTTCGTTTTATGCAAGTTGATACAAATATTTTTGCCGGTCTGTTAAAAGTCTGGTGATGAACTTTCGGAGTCACCAAGAAACAATATCAGAAGAAGAAAAAAAGAATGAAAGATCTAAAGGAAGAATTAGCACAATCAAATGAAACACAAATAACAAAGTGCTGCGAGTTTAGGTTTGTACAAGAAATGTAGTGGGTTTGGGAAGGGGGAAGTAATATATCTCTGTGTGTGTGTGTGTGTGTCTGTGTGTCTGTGTGCATTTGTGTGTGTTTTAACTAACCTAAGCGCTTTCGACTCTCACTGAGTCTTTCTCATGAAATGACACGTGGAAATAATACTTCTGTTATATCCATAATATGTAAAGTTTTGTAAATTCAACATTTACTATTGTGTTTATTGTTTTTGTCTTGTTTGTCTCTTTTTTGTAATTTTGCCCTTGACAAAGACTCATTGAAAGTCGAACGCGCTTAGAATAGTTTAAAACTAGTTTTATCTTTGTCAATTCATGACACACGCTATCCCTTGCTGGATCTAGTGCTCTTGATAGTTCTGTAACATGATTTGTATTCTCTCTCTCTCTCTCTCTCTCTCTCTCTCTCTCTCTCTCTCTCTCTCTCTCTCTCTCTCTCTCTCTCTCTCTCTCTATATATATATATATATATATATATATATATATATACATATATATACATATATATATATATTTGTATATATATATATATATATATATATGTATATATATATATATATATATATATATATATATATATATATATATATATATATATATATATATATATATCCAACATTCTTCTTTTTATTGAGTCAATTATGTAAATGAGTTCGTGTTTCTTTTTACATATCCGTACATTGATATTTTGCTGTCGAAACCTTATTTTCCACGTCATATAAGCCTGGCGTTTACGTCATTTCTACTCGTATAAAAATATTTATGCAAGCGTTAATGCTTATGGTATTTAGTGGTTTTGGTCCCTGTAAAACAAGCTGTAATATCGAAAACAGTTGGATTCTTTCTTTTCAGACGTTTACAATTAAACAAAAAAACACACAAAAAAAACCAAAACAATAGCAACAAAAAACAGTAGTCATGGTCTTCAATATGTTCGTCCAACTTTGTAGTCTAGCAATGTACCAAGTTCTTCCACAGGCCGCATTACCGATAGTACACGCAAATCTAACCCTCGCTGCGCGTGACATCCGTCAGTCAACTACATGTATCGCATAACAGTTATTCCAGTTGACATCTGACCACTAGATTGTTTCAAAGTTTGCTGTAATCCCGACCAAGCTCATTTGAATAAGAAAACCTTTGTTAATGTACAACAATTTTAGTCAATTTTCCAGACTGATTGCATTAAGTAATAGACAACGAATTTGCAGATCTCAGAAAACTTAAACAATAGTTTCTGAATTATTGTATCTCATTGTTGCTTTATATTTCCCATATTTTAATACAGTTTGTGGGCGGAATTCCTAGAAGCTACCCTGCATTAGTATTAGTTAATATTATGTAATTTCTCACACCAGGTCTGAGCTAAAAGTCCGCCTATTGGTTGTCAGTAATAGTAAAACAATTAAGAGATGCAAAGTAAGGGCTAATTGACGTGTCGGAATTATCAATCCAGTCACTATCTAGGTGTAAATCATTACGTAATAATATATCGCCTGGTAGTTATTTGGTGTTTGGACTAGACCGAGTAAGTAACTATGAAGTTTTCAATTTGCATATAAAATTTCCAATCTTGTATCGTCCACATTTTTGGTAAAATTTTAATGAAAGCTTCACCATACACTTGAAAGTCCTATGCCATTCACAAGAAATTCTTGTAAAAAGCAAAGGCAGATTTTAAAGGAATAGTTATGGATTTATTGCGCTCAAATATACATAATTAAGCACTGACTTCACTTGCATTCTGTTAAGATGTTTTCACGTGATTTAAAATTTATTGGCGGCTAAGAATTTGTGCTTTCGCATTGGTTGAAATTCGGCAAGTCTCTGGCTGGTTATATAAATTTAAAAAAAAATACATTACATCCTCTACACCTCGAAAAGTTTGAAGTCAAAGACTTAGGTCTGGGCTGGGAGTGGGGGTGGGGGTTGCATGTTTAAAAAAAACATCCTTCACACTTTTCAACTCGTAATAGGTGGGAGGGGAGAAGATTGAAGCTTCAAGTACTTTCTGAATTGATGTAATTATAAGATGATTGGCTCAGTGGTGCTTATGAAGAGTACCTAAAATTCAATGTACCTGATGAATTGATTATGTCCTAAAAAAAAAAAATATTCGAGAGAAATATCATGTTTACATGTTTCCATTTCGATTTCTAGCTCAAAAATATGTTGCTATGGAATTAAGGCTACCATCAGGAGTTTGACCAACATAATCCAGACTGGTCCTGCAGCTATTTGTGGTTTTGTTTATGTGATATATCACGTGGGCTCAAATAATACTGAGAATCAGTTCCCCGGTGAATTCTACTCTGAATATGCAGACCTAAGTTATATTCATCCGAGGCCTAAAGATGAGTATTTGTTGACACAAAATTTTTTTAGATATTGAATTCAATTGTTTATTCTCATAAGTATGTACTACAAATATTGCGTTGTTATCAAATGCTATATGTACAACTTTAAACAGAAACTAGAAAAAGGTAATTTAAAAAAATCTTTATAACAAATTGCTGTGAAAATAATAATCTATCTGTTATATTAAACGCTTCATAAACAAATTTAGCTAGTGAACATATTGTTTTCTTATTGGAGATTAACAGATTAAGAAAGTATTTGTTTCCTAAGTTGGGTGTACAATTTATAGCTTCCATGGGAAAATTACAAGAGAGCTATTACAAACAGAGATGAAGAGAGTCCTTTATATTTAGAAGGAACGGTACGTTTAAGATACTTTTTCATCAGTGTTATCTGAGTTTTTACTTTGAGCTTTAATAATTCTGTCATTTATAATTATGATACACTGTGAGTTCTGTACTTTTCAGTTGATATGGCTACTACTGGACCAATGCCTTCATGTGTAGCTAAGTAACATTCAGTTCAAGATTTGATCGCCTGGTTAATGAACCGTTTTCATATGTGGATTGAATAATGGACTTTTATCCTTTTGTAGAAGAATTAGATCTAATGGGATACTTTAAATGGATCTCCACAATGTGATTATAATACCAACAAGTGAATTCCAGGAACTGATGTCCCCCGCTCTTTGCAGGAAGTAGGGAAGTGTAGTTTTGTAGAGGACAGGGCTAGATGATAATTGTTATATAGTAAATGAGGTAAGGTACACGAGTAAACGTAGACACTACTGATGACGTAGAAAACTGACAATGGAACCCGAGTGAGGTCTCATCAATATAAAACTGCATGTAAAATGTGTGTCCAATATTCAGCGGCCATAACTCCACTATACGATGATATAGAAAGCTGATAATCAAATTCAGCTGAAATTATATAAATAGAGAGCTGCATGAAAAAATTAACTGGAAATCCAACAATAATAATTAAGGAAATAATTGTGTGGAAACAAAAGTGGGCGGGTCCAACAATCAGTGGCAAGTCTGTCTAATGATGATTCAGATTGAACGTATGAAAAATCAAATTAAGCCTAGATAACATCAGCATAAAGTTGCATACTAAGTGAATATCTGTATAGAAAATAAAGTTGCTGACAATATGAGGTCATAACTTTGCTAAAAGATGACGTTGTTTGCTGAACGTGTACTTAAGGAACACTGACAATCAAATTAGCTGAAGTCTCATTAATATCAATCTGCCTGCTAAACCATATATCCACTATTGTGCTGATGTGCCGTAAATACAATGACATAGATACATTGTTTAAAAGCCAATAATAATGACAACAGAACTCAACCAAAGTCTCATCAGTATCAAGCAGCATACTAAATTTGGTTACAATCCAACAATATAAAATTATTTATTGTGCGGGAAATAATGTGCATTGGTCTGAAAGTCAGGGGTTATAACTCTTGTTAAAAGATGACGTAGATGGCTGACATGAATCTCAACTAAGGTGTCATCAACATCAAGATGCATTCCAAATTTGTCTGAAATCCAATAACAACTATGAGAGTTATTGCGAGGATACTAAATAGGGTGTGGGGGGGGGGGGGAAGGGGGGTCTGAAAATCAGGGGCTATAACTAAGCTAAACCATGACGCAAAACGCTGACAAATGAACTCAGCCAAGGACTCAGAGGACTCATCAATATCAAGCAGCATACCAAGTTTGGTCGAAGTACAGAAAAGAAGTGGGTATGTATTATAATAAGGGACTATAACTCTGCTAAACGAAGATCTAAAAGGATGACAATCGATCAAACAAGGTTTGACCAATATAAAGTTGCATACAAAATGTTGTTGAAATCTAGTAATTATTAGGTAAGTTACTGTGGCCAAGGTCTTATTAACATCCAGCTGCATACCAAATTTGGTTTAAACCCAATATTAATAAAGGGAGTTATTGTGCGGAAATGAAAGTGTGACGGACGGACAAAAGGAAGGATGGTTGGACAGGCCTAATTTAATGTCCCACCTTTTCTACGAAAAACGGTGGACAATAACATGGAGTCTTGCACTTATTTACTTACTTTTTGGCGGCACATCGACATGGCGGCATGTTAATTATGTAACGCTCATTATGATTAAGAATGGCTATTATTTTATATATTGTCCAGCTATCAAGATTTCATGCACTCTTGGTTTGAAATATTATGTAACTTAAAACTTGTTCTTATTCTTTAGACCTTTCTGATACATTTCCTTCATATTTCTCAAATACATCGATACAGTAGTTTGTTTTTTCTTTCGTTCTATCCCTGAATAGAAAGCGAATAATTCTAATGAGTTAGAAAATATATGTAAGTAGTTACTACCAGGAAACAGATATCCAAAGCTGTTGCTGAGAGTCAAATACAGTAGATCTTTCACCAGGACAGATACACATGCTAATAATTCCACCCAATTCCACATTTTTTAGTCTAGTGGTTTATGTGCCTGCCCAATGGCACGTATGATCTCTCCTTTGCTGCTATATTATGGGTTGGTATGAACTCGAGTAAATGGATGCGTTGTAGATATGCAGTTCAACCATGCGATGTGTTGAATCTGGCATTCGAGATTGAAGCCACGTATAGAGGGAAGGAGGGAGTAAACAACATTACAAACAGGTAATGGTATCAATGTTAAGTTCTGCTGTTGTATTTTTTCTTTCTTTCTTTATTCTGTGTTTTCTTTACTATGAATATTTTTCTCTCTGATCAAAATATAGATAGATGTTATTGTTAGCTTGGGGCAGAAACTTTACAAAGCCATATGTCTATCTTTATTGTTTCAGTATATGCGCAGTGGTTCTCATGGACCTTGTGTGTATGCCCGAGACGAAACAAAATTAAATCGAGAACTTTAATTATATTTTGTCGTCAAGTATAAAACATACCTGTGGACAACATTATTCTTATGCAGATGGTCTATAGCTTTGACCAGCTGCCGGAACAAGACCTTGGCCTTTTCATCAGGAATTGGGCCTCTTAGTTTGATGTACTCCAACAGATCGCCATGACCAGCGTGTTCCATCACGATGTAGACCTGTGATAAACAAATAAGAAAAAAGAAGGCTTCAGACGATGAGAAACAATAATTTAGTATCTTCACTTTTGCAGTATCGAAGCTTAAATAAGTATCCATTACAATTGCTCAAGGCCAAGAGCTGGTACACAAAGAAGCTTATATAAGTTCATAGAATTCGCAACTGAAGGCCGCATTGATTTAAACATCAGCTTCTTGTATTGACGGGTACAAATACTGTGTTAAATGGAGGTACCCTTTCCTGAGACGTACAAATATTGTCGTAAAACTATCTCTCTCTCTCTCTCTATCTATCTATCTCTCTCTCTCACACACACACACACACACACACACACACACACACACACATCGAATATAAAATATTTCAAAGTAGTTACCAACAGGCCCAATGAAGCGCTTTAATACGGAACAACAATGAAGCTAGTTTAAATCACCTGCATAGCTTCTGTTGGTCTTCTTACCTTCAATTTAGATTGTTACGTTTGAGCGCAAGATTTGCTGAATTAGTGATTAATTCAAATTGCATTTTCAACCAATCAGCTTAAATATTTGTTATGTATGGTTTATGATCCGTACAAGGATGTTTAAATAGATGATGAAAGAAAAAGCCTTTCGATTTATGTTGAGATATGGATGGCTGGATTTGCTTGCGCTTATCGAATGGTTCGAGAGCGCTGTGCGTCTTTTACGTATAAAACAAATATAATGACCGCCAATACAGATACATAAATGCCTTTACATTCATCATGAACTGTGGTAGTGATGGTGGGTGGGAATTAGCTCATCGAATGGTGAGAGAGAGAACTGTGCTCCTTTTACGTGTAAAATATCTATAACGACCTCCAATACAGATAACAGCATTACAAAATCTAGGAAAGCTTTTATTATTTCTAAGTGTCAAAGCCCTAATTCGGGTTGGGCGTTCTACAACCTGCACTATCTGAGCTAACTTTCCCAGTAGATTCCTACGACATTTTCTTCTTGTACAATTCTTCCTTAGATAAGAATCACTGCTGCGTTAATATGCTAATATGATAGAATAATGTAAACTTCATTCAGCAGTAGCAGTTTTGAAAACGAGTTTTAAAAAGAGCGTTATCTCTAAAGTCATGCTGTAATTTGTTCTTTGTATGCCTTTACTACTTTGCTTAAACAAATAAAATCTTTAATTTGACAGAATTACAGATAAGAGTTTCAGTGTATTCTAAATGAATAAATAAGTGCACAAATCAATCAGTCAACCGCAGAGATAAACACCGTGATGGAAAGTAGAAGTGAAAGTTATATACAACAATTAAAAATTATCCATTTTGACGGAACATGATCAGCCTCACACAGTGAGCATCAGCAAAATGCAGAAGTATAGCTCGACAAGAATGATCCGTTTGACCTTGCAGTGGAATATTCATGAGGTATTACTTCACTTTCAAAAAAGGTTTGGTATGCATGCATCTTGCTTTCTTGGTCTGGATGAATCATCTGGTGTGCTTGAAGAATACACTACACATGTACACGCTGTACCTACTATTCCAATGAAAGATCAAACGGACAGGTAATTTTATTGAACTATATAAGAATCATAGGAAGGAGATTTATATAATAATAGCAATCTGGCTTGGAATGCATACAATGTTTCAGGTACAAGAGTCTCGGACTTTTAGTCAAAATGAATGGTTAAAAATCATAGGTCTACTCTATACTGAGGATTGTTACTTTACAATAAACAAGCAGCTAAAATGAAAATGTTATGCAATTTCAAAATAGCCCTGGATATATTTATTAAAAGTTTCATCAATCTAAGCCATTTGAACATAAAACAATGCTCCCGTTTCTAGCACTTTAATACGGAATAACAATCAGGAATATAGAGTAATATCTGATTTCAATCACATCTCGGACAATATAAGACTTCCATTAAAGAAAACGTATGATCCAAGTTGTTAAGTATAAAGACACTTGATAAACGAAGCCATTTTGTTCGCAAAATACTTCCCATTAGAATAAACGTCTTCTTCGTCTTCACTACAATGACGACGACCACCAACACTTTTACTACTACAGCATTTCTTCACCCTCTTGAGCTAGGTAAATGTGGTAGTGAAAATGAGTTGTATTTTATTTTTAAAGTTTTTGTTATGTACATTGAATTATTTAACATCTCAGTGATATCGTTCTCAATTGTATATGCTGTCCTGTTCAAAGAATGACATTCGCAAACTTGATGGATGAAAACAAGTCTTCAGTGAAACAAGTAAAGAAAACATGAGAAATAATACACCGGTCCATTGACTTGTACAATTTTAAATACCAGACTAAACGCTACTAACCTTGTGGTGGAATTCCATTATTTCGAACATCTTTACAATATTGGGATAATCAATCATTGCTAAACATTTTAGTTCCCTTGGTAGAAACTTTTCACGGAAATCCTTTGGAGCTTTCTTTTTGTTTATGATTTTGATTGCCACTCTTTTCTGCAGTCTTTCTGAGAAGGCGCTCTTTACTTTTGCATACGATCCTTCTCCCAGCGTCGTTCCTAAAGCATATCCTCTCTTCTTGAGTTCTCCCTCTTCTTCAGAAACTACGATTGTTTCTTTTAAATTAGTGATCATTGTTTCATTATTTTACATCGTTATCTATAAAAGCTCAATGATTGTACGCCGTCGTGGCGCGGACGATCGCGTGGATTAGATTACATGTCGTAACCGCTACGTCATAATCGTGACGTAATATGCTTATCGCGACATGGCAACCATTTTCATGTTTGATCACGTGATTAGTTTTGTGTCTCAGTTCAGAATCACACTGAATACGAAACAATCGTTATGAAAACCATCAGATCATATCATAATATTTTTGTCACTTTTGGTCCGATAAAGATTAAAAAGTGTTAATGATTCCCATCAAAAGACCGAAGCTTGCCATGGACGAAGATTCATCAACGTGGGTCGAGCGTCTGAGGGCTGAGTTAGAAAGTTTAAAAGGTGAAATTGAAGCCATCGATATGAGAAAATCCCCAGCCACCAAGAACGAAAGCATTACTTACAGACCAACATATAGAGCGGTTCTGTCCAGGAGAAATTATTTGGTAAAGCAGACCCTTGGAAGTGGCAGCTACTCGAAGGTAAAACTTGCATACTATCTAGAAGGAGATCCAACGAAATGGGCCGTCAAAATAATCGACAGATCCAAAGCGCCGAAAGATTTTCAAGCAAGATTTCTTCCAAGGGAACTATCAATATGGCCCAAACTTCGCCACCCAAATATTATTCGAATGGTTGACATGTTTGAAGACGATCATCGAGTCTACATGATTCTGGAATATGCAGAAAACGGTGACGTTCTACGTTACATCCAGAAATCTGGAGCCATCAAAGACGCATTGGCCCGAACATGGATACGGCAAGTTTGCGATGCAGTACGTTACTTGCACGAGCAAAACATCTCTCATCGGGATTTAAAGCTTGAAAATCTTCTTCTTGACTCCGCATACAATATCAAGATCTGTGACTTTGGCTTTGTGAAAGATAATTGCACAGATGAGTTGAGTAAAACCTACTGTGGTTCGAAATCTTATGCTGCACCCGAGATTCTCAGAGGAGAACCGTACGACCCCAAAAAGGCAGATATCTGGGCGATTGGCGTCATCTTGTATATATTCATTACCGGAAAAATGCCCTTCGACGAAAGCAAAGGAAACCATGGCGTGTTGGAGGAACAAAGGAAACTTAATTTTCCCTGGCATAAGTTCAGAAATGTCACATCTGAAAGTAAAAGTTTGATTCTTTGGTTGTTTCAGAACAATTACAAGGATCGGCCTGACATACACACCGTTTTAAGTACGGACTGGATGAAGAAAGATCTAAGGGTCGAAGGTCCAAGCGAAAAGGGTATGGAAGGAATTAGATTTACAGATAAATATCCCTACTACAATGATTCGGAGACTCAAAAGCAATTTGCAGCCGCTCTCCAGAAAACGAAGGCCAAATAGCGTGGCAAAACATTGAACGATGTAAATGACAATAATCATGATTTGATCTAAATTCAGGAGGTTTGTGTATTGCGAAAAATCATGTGAATCGAACAAAATAAGTTCTATTTAAGTCTATATATTTGAATGTTAAGGTATTTGTAGATTAAATTCCTGCCATTGTTTTATCTAAAAATTTTATATATCGTATATTCATATTTTTTAAACTGAATACTATATAACATCTGTATGTCTCCTTTTCATTTAGATAGGTATATTTTTATATAATGTTTGTTGCAATTATATGACTATATTTTTGGTCAGGATTGCAATTGTGTGATCTTATACATAGTTTGTATATATTGTTTCTCCATTTGTACTGGCTTTGTTATGTACATCAGTTTTTTGTAATTAAAACCCTTCGGGAACAATTTGTTCTTTATAAAACACCACCATCTTCTGCTGGCAAAATGCGCTGAAATAGTGGTTATAATTTATTTCTCTACTTCCGTCCGTCAGTATCAACTTTTGGTGAAAATTGGAAATTGTTTTTTTTTTTTTTTTTTTTTTTTTTTTAAATGGCGGTATCTTTTGTCTGAGCGGATCATCATCAATGTTCGCACACCAATGTACTTTAAAGACAGACACATCAGACACATCCATAAGCACAAAAATCCTATGTCTCTCAATGGCACTAGTAAATCTAGACACTTGACAACAAGCACAAATGCTCTCTCTCTCTCTCTCTCTCTCTCTCTCTCTCTCTCTCTCTGTGTCTCTCTCTCTTTCTCTCTTAATAAAAGGACGGTATTTAAAAAGCATTGCATCTTGCAATTCGATATTAGTTCGCAATTATTATCGGGCTGTTGAGTATATGAACTTATCGGTGTGATCAAATCAATCAATCAATCAATAACTCAGTCAATGGACTGATCATTCAATCCAACGCACGAGGTTACATCATGTTGAAACACAATAGCTAGAGATATTTTGATTGCTTCTTCTTTGGAACTAGTCTTAACTTTGTCATGTCCAAAGAGTGATTCCCTTGTGTGGAAACGCTGAATTTGTTAAAATACAGAGAATTAATACTTCATAACGTTTGATAACGTTTAATCGACTATTATTCCCTTTTTATATATATGCCAGAAATACCATATGTTGATTATTTTGGCATGAGACTTATTTTGGCATTTTAGGCAGATGGAAATATTCATCCAGATTTCCCCCATCTGAGATGCTCCAATGTATTTTACTTGGCATTCGCGAATCCGACTAAATAAAGATCAAAGCACTAAAACAAACACCTTTTTTCGATCGGTTTTGCCTAAATTTAAATAAAACAAACTACCTGATATACGGTATTGTAATACACTTTGTCTGTCCGTCTGCTCCTCAGACTATTTCTTTGCACAAGAATAAAATTGGTACTTTAGAAAAGTACTAAAGAGAACGCGAGTGAAATATTGCATGAAACAGTTTTGACTGTTATTTCCCATTTATGAAAGTAATTCAGATGAAAGATTTTTCTTTTCTTTCACACGTATAATATATACCAATTAGAAGGTATGTGCTAGGAATGAACCAACAGGTAATTTTGTTGAATGTTATGTCTCGCCTGCTTCGCATGTTCAGTAAATAATGCAAAAACTTGGCATAGTCAGCTTAGCAAGAAAAGTAGGTTTTTAGAGCCACAATTTACTTTTTATGAGTGTTCACATAAGTGATCATTGTGAATGCGCATATGAAATTGCATGGCAATACATGCCGCAGTGTCTATGAAGCTGAGCTACATGTGATAAAGAGTGTCTGGCGTACTTTGCCAAAACGATATATCTAAACTACATGACGAGATATTGGGTGTTTGTGCAAATGGATATATCTAAGTACAATACTAGATATAGGGTGTTTGTGCAAATGGATATATCTAGCAACAATACTAGATCTAGGGTGTTTGTGCAATTCTTCATTTTCACATTTTCGAATTTTACTTTTAGTTGGCATCATGTAGCCACTATTGTGCTTATGTGGCGTTAAATGATACTACATACATACAATATGAGAGAGAGAGAGAGAGTGAGAGAGAGAACTGCAATTTGCGTCTCAGACTACTCTTGGAAGCGTCATGTGACCATAGTGCTCATAGTCAAGTTCTATTTTTAGACGGGGAAACCCTTGGTATGTCTACGCTTAATTTTCTTTAAACACGATTTTCAGCCTTTTTATAATGAACACAATCTTGATGTCACGACTTTGCACAAATATGTTTTGAGCCGACCCTATTGTGTCCGATGTATTTGCTCATATACCATGAAATCCATGTATTGAGTTAAGAAGAATCTCCTTGGAGAAAATAAGATCAGTCTATCTAATTTGCTTTCAGAGCGTGCATTTTGCTTTAGACTTCTGCTTTCTACATTTCCGCCGATTCCCCCGCCCTCCCAACTATGTACGCACAGGAAGCGGAAAAGAGACATTATATCATCGATAATTCTTGTCGTGTACCCTGATTTTTTTACTTTGTCAGAGCTGGGTACACATTATCCTATTATATTGGTTCCGCTCTACAGTTTCTTCTTTGATTTTTTGGTATTGTTCACTACACACGGTTGTGGTGGTATAATTATAATGTGGAGTGTTAGATAGTAGATGACTGGTCCTGGTCACTACACACGGCGTGTTAGATATTATATGTGGGGTATTGGTCACTACACATGGCGTGTTGGATAGCATGTGTGGGGTATTGGTCACTACACACGGCTGGTTGGATAGTATATGTTGGGTATTGGTCACTACACACGGCGTGTTGATGGTATAATGTGGGGTGTTGGATAGTAGATGACTGGTGTTGGTCACTACACACGGTGTGTTGGATAGTATATGTGGAATATTAGTCACTACACACGGCTGGTTGGATAGTATATGTTGGGTATTGGTCACTACACACGGCGTGTTGATGGTATAATGTGGGGTGTTGGATAGTAGATGACTGTGGTTGGTCACTACACACGGCGTGTTGGATATTATATGTGGAATATTATTCACTACACAAGACATGGCGGATAGTATATGTGGGATATTGGTCACTACACACGGTGTGTTGGATAGTATATGTGGGGTATTGCTTACTGCACAAAGCGTGTTGATGATAAACTGTAGGGTGCTGAATAGTAGATGGCTGATGTTGGTCGCAACACACGGTGTGTTGGATATTATGTCTGGGTATAGGTCACTAGACACGGCGCGGTGGATACTGTGTGTGGAATATTGGTCACTACACACGGTATGTTGGATAGTGTATGAAGGGTATTGGTCACTAAACACAGCGTGTTGATGGTATAATGTGGGGTGTTGGATAGTAGCTGACTGGATGTTGGTCATTATACACGGTGTGTTGGATAGTATATCAAAAAGTGTGTGTTGGATAGTATATCAAAAAGTAGGTGCTGGATTAGATAATATCGAAAAATGTGAACTTTACATTTCGCATAGCAGGCCATAAATTTTTCAGCATGGGAACGGCCTATAACGGTTAACAAGTTAACATTACTTTTCCCATAGAGGACCAAAAAACCGTTTGAGGCCATAAATTCTTATACCCATATGTTTACATGTAGCGCTACTATGGCCCCAGACCCATACGTTTACATGTAGCGCCACCATGGCCCCAAACCAACAATGTAATGGTCATTCCCGTGTTGAGATCAACCACTTTAACAATCTAACAATGCAACCCCCTTTGAGGTCAACTACTTCTAACAATGTTATAATTTATTTCGACCATTCAATTTTCCCATGGTAAATTCCCGTAAGGGGCTATTAATTTTCAACCCTTTTTAACATGGCAGTCCTGTAAGGTGCCCCAGATCCTCATATTACCCCTCATATATCTTTATGTACACCCTTCAGAAGAGAAATTTGTATCTGCCTTGCAAAGCAGAAGTAAATGTACATTGAACTCAATAGCTAAATTTGTATTATATGCACTCACTTAAACATAGAAAGGAGTTGTTTATGTATATAGTTTTTTCTATCTCACTCGCAAGCTTTTTTTTTATTTGCTAATCTTGCACGTATTATGTAATTTGGGTCAGGGGTCTCCATTATCTTAATAAGGCACTTATAAGTCTCCAGCCGCACTTTTGATTTCTTTAAAAGTGCATTTTGTGTGTGTAGCACATCTGAAGACATGCGTAATTTATCTTTAAAAACAAAATGTTTTATTATATGATTCTTCAATGCAAAAAAAGTGTGTATGTACTTACTTGCGATCTATGGTCAACATTATTTTATGAAAACGAAAATGAAAGAAAATGACTTACTTCATGCTTTACTGAAGCTCAAAATAAACTGCAATCACTCTCGCAAAGTATGGTAGTGGTCTTAAGTTAGCCAACGTACAATGGGGCATTCATTTCTAAATCAACAGAAAAGCATTACAGAGGCCCACAAAATGTATCTTTATTTTGTGTCTGATGGCGAAGTTAACATTCAAAGCAATCAGCTCAAATCAATTCTATTTAAGGTATGTATAAATATATTTGAATGAAACTCATAACATGATAATTTGTGGAGAGATTAAATGTGGTAAAACATTGTTGGCACTAAATTTGTTCGAGACTGAATACAAAGTTTGTTTTTATTACATCGATATGATCTGTAAAACATTCTGTGCAACAAGAACTTCGACAGAAAGTGGATATTGAAAGATAAAAAGGCAATCGTGAAAGATCCAGAAGATAAATTAGATAAGTGGCTAGAGTTACTGATTAATATGTATCAATGAGCCAATATATTGATTATGATTGATAACGTGAAAAACAAAGCAAATAATTTAACCACGCTAGATTTTAGTGGTATACATTTTGAAATATCTGTATGATTGCTGATACAGAAGTTCAACTCTGTTATATAGATTTTAGGGAGAATATATGTGTTTTGGTTGTATTGTACAAAAAGGACAAAAAGGCAATGAAAACGGTGTTTGAGAATGAAATTAAATCAGAGATTGAAGATAATTGAAACAGAACAAAAGAAAGAAACTTTTAATAAGACTCGAGTTTCCTTTTCAATTCACGGTGCTAACGTGACCAAAAGGATATGCATCTACGTCGTCAACTAAGAAATGCTTATCATCATACATTTACAATGCTACTTTTGTTATTGTGATGCTATACATTTGGTGACTACGATCTGAGCAAATCCATTAGCTGCTAATTTTTCTTGTGATTGAATAATCAATTTTTATACAATCTTTACACATTTCAAATTGAAAATTATTTTTAATGACGCATTTTCGTTATGCCTTTGCGACCTTTTCCCATTGCTATCAGTCCTTTTGAGTTTTTCCCTTAAGCCACATAACTCTGATTGGTGTCCTGTTTAACTCATCCTTGAAAAGTCCAAGAACTGTTTTATTCAGTTGTGGCATGTTAAACACATTGTCCTTTGGATAGTCATTAGTGTTGTAGAACTTTATATCATCCTTCCTGTCACTGTAAATGTCGTCCGTATCGACAAGAATGCATAATAAATCTATATCAGTCATGAGTAGTCTCATCCCATCACCGTATTTTGCTTTTCAGTTTGATATAGTACAATTCATACCATTTGGAAAGCTTTAACACAGGAAAACCACCATATATAGGTTTGGTTAATCGGATCTTTTTGCTTAGCACCAAGTTATCATATATTATTGTCCACCTCGCAATCGATATATCTTTTTGACATTTGAAAAATTTATTTTCTTCTGAACATATTTTAACTATTGTTCTTTTCCTGAGATTTTCCATTTGCTTCCTAAACACTGAATTGTTCATGAGTTTGAAAAAGTCTTTATCGAACTCAATTGTAGCGTTTTTGTTTCAAACTTGTGTTGTGCTCAATGTATGATTTTAGCCATGGCTGCGGACCAAACAAGATAACTCTGTATAACTTTTTCAATATCAAACACAACTGCATGTACAGCTTTAGGTTTCTATGTGAACGACACGCTTGTTTTTTTTTTGTTGGTTTTTTGTTTTTGTTTTTGCTTTTCAATGTAGCCAATAGTTTTGGTACAGTTGGTCTAGTGCTATTGCAATCATTGAACAATTGCTTCTGCAATTCTGATCAATTATTTTCATTTGGTACAAGTTTTTCGGTACTAATGGTTTGTCCTTGAATTTGGTCGTATAAGTGTGTTGGTATCTCGAAATCCACCTCTAAAATCTACCCTGTGTCAATAACATCAGGAATATTTAACATATTTGCTCTACCCACATAATGTATTTATTCATCATTTCGCCACCTGAATTTTTTTTCTTCTCTTGACCGACATGTAATGGCTCACTGCACAATTATATAAATTGTTAATAACAAGATACATGATATATGATCTTGGCCTTTCAGAGTCATCGTCACATTTTGTTTTTCCATCATCAACAACATAATATTCGTTTTTTGCCTTGGTGTATCTATGTGGTATAATTCTAATTCCACTCTCAATCATCGAAACATATCATAGTATATCAAAAGCTCGAGTTATATACCTGATATATTTTAACTGGTATCATGAGCTAAACCAGGCGCACTGTAATAGTGCGCTTGATCATGTTTTGTAGTGTTTCATACACACATTCCTAAACTCTTCAAAGATGTCACTAAGTAGTAGTCGTGAAGATCATTGAGTTTATTTCAATTTGACATCACATCATGAACATACTGGTTGTGGTCATCTGATATGTTAGGGGCACTCAGACTGGAAGAAAACCTTTATCCGTTAAACTGGTCAAAACTATTCATGTGTTCATATAGCAGATCTCTTTCCTTAAATATGTAGATTACATGTCTCTAAAATGTTTTATTGTCTCACCAAACTTGTCATCATTTACATTTTTTGCCAATTGCTCCAGAGATGAACCCATGAACCTAAAACTATCAACAAATCTAATTGTATATTTAACTGTTATTTCCTTGTCATCCTTTATAAACCTATCAACTATGAAATCATTTCTGAATGAAATGTGTTTTTCTTAATTGTTGGTATGATTTTAATCTCATTATTTGGATAATTTTTTTACAAGTATTTTCATGCACAGATGACTTGGCAAGTTATGAATGAATAGTGGTTTGTATTTTGGGTATCTGAAATTCAAATTACAGTTTCTATGTGCAAGACCTCTGCAATTGCATGTTAAGTAATCGTGGTCTCCAACTTCGTCTTGCATTATTTCTTTCTCACAGATATAACATGTGCTTTTTGAGTTAAAATCTTTCTCGTCTTCATCTGTGAATACCATGGGTTTTGCATTTTTCAGTCAAGTGTTCTGGTCTGGAACATTTGTGAATTGACTTGACATGCATACAGAAAGCTGATGGGATGCAAGTAGCTGTTTTCATTGTCCATGTTGCACTGATTTATTTTGCAGCATCATTATAATTTTTGGTGAGTAGCTCATGCACGAAGTGTACTGTAAGATAATACTTTCAAAATTGCAACTAACGACATATGGGACTTTCAATTGATGATGATAGTATATAAATCTGACAACTGGACAATTTTCAGGCACGATATCGATTGACTTGTCTACCATGTAACTGATCTGATATTTTTTTTCTGGTGAAAAAAATAAGGCAATTTTTACAGATAGATTTTTCTCCCACGATGTTTGCTTACTAGTGCTGATACTAAATTTGATAACTGTGTATGCCAATGAGCGATGATTTATTTACCTTAGTAAGTTATGTATATTTTACTATACTTTGTTTAATTTAACTGTCATATATTTTAGCAAAATTGCCCACCTCAGTACTTACAGCCCCTGCCTCTGGAGCTAGTACACAAGACACTTGCTACCACCAGGATCAGAGTCAACATTGCAGGTCTTTTCCTACATGACAGTACTTTGTCTTCAATTTTGAATAATTCTTTTGCAAGTGTCATGCAATTCTTTATGCATGTAATACATGGGACCAGCACCTTTCTGACTGACTTATGCTGCATCATTCATACTCATGGTGGCTCATTTGGATATGTATATATTTACCATTATGTCACTAGATTCCCAATGCATGCAGTTAGCACCAGATTAGCTCTTTCCTAGTGTCATTCAGACTTTCTAGTTTGCTTCAAAGTGTTTACATAGCAATTTATTTTATTTTATTTGTTTATTAAAATAGAAATTCAAAACTAAAGCTATCACGTAATGTTTTTGATCAAACTTTGGCAAACTTTATATATTGAGGTCAGCTCGAATATGTAAGGATTCCAATTGCTTATACTGTTTTTTCAACAGGTATTTAACAAACGGTATTTGCATATTTGCATACATACATACCTTTGCTGAATATATTTCAAAGCATGCAAGCCCTTTCTAAGATTAAATACTTTAATTTTTTTTTTAATTTAAAAATGTTTAAGTTGTTTTATGTTTCTAATTTGTCAATTTCCTAACTGGTTTGTTTTAAATTTTTGACGAAGAAAAATAATTGTAAAAATGGCCAAAAAAACTCACAATGGAAGTAACTCTTGCAAGCATAAACAACACAGTAAGATTAATGAATTTACAGTACAAAAGTTGTAACATTTATTTCAGTTGTGATAGTAGGATAGAACTTGGTCCAGTGATCAGTCACTTAAGTCAATCAGTTCATACAATACGATGTTCCCACTCTGCAGCGTGGCTTGCATCTGAGGTGCAATGACACAGCTGCTCTCTCTAATCGGATCACTCGATTGTTTTGGTTGCTTGACAAAGGCATTGTATTTCTTTATATGTTTGGCTATCATTCTTTTACAAATTTATAAGTCATTTGCGGTTCAAATTTTGTGTGTATTTCTGTTTTAGAATACTGGTGAAAACATCTGTATTGTATGGTCTTGCAGTACACATAAATGTGCTGTCATCAAACTCTGCACGGATGTAATAATATGGTTTTGATCTCCTTCAGTCAAGTTGCTTTTTAAATGAACAACGCAGTAGTAACGAAAGTGGTACAGAAGTATTGGGAGTGTTTTATGCAGTATTAAGGAAAGTAGTAGTGGGTTCATGGGATTTTGAAACCGGCTGACCAATTCCGGTTTCCTTAACCTGAAACCGCTTCTAGGTTCTCCATAACTTTTCCCCACTTGGAAAATTTTGCACACGCGTGTATCCACTATTGCAACCCGCGTGAGTCCGCGTGGAACCCTGCGTCATGGGTTTAGAGGTTGGAAAGCCGTGACAGATAAGCGTGGCCTCATACATTTCCATTTTGACAATACTACCGCGGTTCAATGTGGGGGGTCGCAGTGCTGTGAGAGCAGACGGATCGATATACGCTGGCAACACATAAGTGATTCACTATTAGAGAATTGCAGTGGATTATTATATTATGCCATTAAAAACTACACAGTTTGACGAATTCACGTCTGCGTCTAACGCAGGAATTAAATTACCAGACCAATGGCCTGTTTGTAACGTCAAAGAAAAGATTAAATAGGTATTTAGCTTGAATGCGTCATATCGATTAGTCAAAGAGGCTTAAAAGACGCTTTATAATTATTTCAATGACGTATCCGGAGCATCTTTCTTGACAAATTAACCGGGTTAGGGATCGCCTTGGAGCGAGAGCGATGAAAACGTGGCCGCGAATATAATAAAACGCCAGAAAAGTCATTGTATGATATTGTACAAGAAAACTTTAAGTCGCTGACGTTAACCGAGTCACCGGCTGAAGACAGCGAAACGTCCAGAGTTGACAGCGAAACGTCCAGCGAAGACATCAAAGACATTGAAACGTCCAGTGAGGACAACGACGACAGCGAAGATCACTTAGAGAAATGCCTTCAGCATTAATATACAGATGGCATCCACACTCACTGACCTTGAAAAGAAATATGTAATAATCTCTAACGATGTAGAAGAAAGGCAACTGACCCTATGTGATAAGTTTACCAAAGATATATTCAAGCATGAAAGAATGTAAAGCGCAGAGCGCGCATGTAAGTTTGTTCACAAGACGGTTGACATTATTGGACACAAACGTAGAAAGAATGGTGATGTAGTTGGTGTTAACTTTTATAACGGAAGATTAGGGGTAATTTTTGTCCATAGCAGCTTGGAGGAACCTATTCGGTTGGGATCGGGAAGATGAGCCTGTTTATTTAACAGAGCCTGATGTAACATTACGAATCACCATCTTGAGTGGAAAAAGGTATCGCGTACTACCCTCTGGATTACGAAGTGATCTCTCTGATACCAAAGCATATAAAGGCGATACAGACATAAAGAATGAAGCAACCAGGAATTCAATTAGAGACTAAAGTTTTGTGCATATGTAGAAACTTCCATGGCATTGGGACACAATCGATGCAAAGGCGTATACCTTGGAAAACGAGAACTTTGCAACAGAACATATCATTACGAATACTGTAAATCACACTTGCTCGCTTTACGTGTTGACCCGGGTGCTCGACCATGTCTTAAATGTGATATTGGGGTCAAGTCATGTAATCAGCTTTGCCGACCATGCGGATCTGTTGTGGAGTATTATCGCGAGCGGCGGCGAAGACTTGCCAACACGCCCGTGAGGGAAAAAAAACAACAATGTCGTCAATGAAAAAGTCGACGATGTTGTCAAGGATCAAGCCGATTACTGTTTATGATCCTGATATTACACAAAAGTTCATTGATAAATAAGCAATAAGACAATGTTTTTCGATTATATACGTTCATGCTGAGTGTAAATCAACTCAAGCAATTCGCGCGAGACCGTGCAAAAAGGATACCAAGCGGTATAAGAAAGGCAGGTTTACATACACTATCAGGACTTCCTCCAGATGAGCCACGGCTGGCTGTGAGACAACTTCCTCCAGATGAACTACGGCTGGTTGCAACGGCAGCGCCAACTGTGAATCAACTCAAACAATCAGTGCGAGAACGTGGAATAAGGATACAGAGAGGTACAGGAATGATAGGTATACTTACAGTATTAGGACTTCCTCCAGATGAGCCGCGTTTGACCGTGATACAGCTTCGTGCAACAGCAGCAAAGTTACATAGTAAGTTTCCTCCACGGGTCAGGCGGGTCAAAATTGCACATGTGGTTGCTGATGAGGAAAAACGCCGCCGCGATATCACAGCTACTATTGCCGCTGAGGCTGCCGCGAATGCTCGACAAGTCCAAGTTCCAGAGTTTAGGTTGCACAGGCGCTCTCGTGATTTACAAGATTATCGGGTAATTATCCCAATCGAATACGAGCCAGGCAAAGACGCTGTGAAGCTTCTCTCGAATAAAAGATATTTCCCGAGTGATTTACGGGTACAGCAAGCACAAGACGAAAAAGTTTCCGTGTCGACGCTGCCTGCATGTATTCAGCACCCAACGACAGCTTGACGACTATGACTTTTACTGCGATGAAGACAACGAGAAACCGTAGCGTACGATTATGCCGAAACCTATCAAGAATATTCTGAAATATACCGCGGTGTAACGGAAGATGAAAGTCCCATATGTCATTTACGCGGACTTGAATGCTTGAACGTTCATGTGGAAGACGCCCGCGTGGTTCAATCAAATACGACGCAAGTTGCTACACAAGTCACATGCGGGTTTTCAGACGTGACGGAGCGACTGAGCCGTTAATGTTGTACCGTGACAAGGACTCGGCTAAGGCGTTTATTAAGGGGGCGCTCTACAGATAGTACATGCTTCTGAGAGAGTGACAGGTGTAAGATGAAGTATTTTGCATTTGCAACATGCACAATGGAGAGAATGTTGGCATACCTCTATGTTACTTTCATGTACTGTGGCTGAAATTTCTTTACATATTGTACTTGTGGAAAATGGACATGATCTAAGCATACAGCAGACAGAAATGGCCGCTCCAAAATACTCGAAAAATCAGCCTGAATTAGTCAAAAGTACACTATTTTCAGCAGTTATTAAAATAGGGAAACGAATTTTGCCAGAGCAGACAATATCAGCCTCTGAAAATACTATGAATGAATTACAAAATATCTAAAAAGTAAAAAAAGTTATCGGCTCTTTTTTTAAAATTTACCTTTGAAGTCCAGGAAGTGAAAATGACCAAGCGGAGCTAGCAGTTTTTTGAGAGGTGCACATTTTATGTAAGACCAAGCTGTATACTCTATAACCCAAATTTCACCTATCAATCATACATCAAAATAAAGGGAATTCAAAGTTCTTTTAACAATACCTAAGATATACAAGGTCTTTTTTAAATAGCCAGGACAGCCAGTGAGGAAAACCTGGGTAATTCTTTTTCTTTAAAAATCTTACCCCATGCAAAGTACGAAACTGGAGAGTGCCACCTAAGTCGCTCGAGGTTACAGCGAAATGGATCCGACAACATCTTTCCTCGCCCGCAGACATGATCATGACCCATTATAACATTCGCGAGTTTTCCTCGGCGACTCATTGTTGGATCTGTGATGGTCCCTTTGGGACCGACGAGACAAAAGTGCGTGATCACTGCCACATGACTGGCACGTATAGAGGAGCCGCACACAGCGCATGCAATCAACAGCTGCGAATTTACGCCGGCAAAATTAGAATTCCAGTTGTGCTTTATAACCTGCGCGCATATGATGGTCATTTGATTATGCAAGGAATTGCAACGGCATTAGACACGGTAAAAGTGTCATTCCCAACAATATGGAAATATAAAAGACCTTTTTGTCTGGGCCAGCTGCAGTTCTTTGACTCGCTGCAGTTTCTCAATTCCAGCCTGGACAAACTCGTCAACAACCTAGCGGCAGAAGACGACGATCCGTTTACAATCACTCGCCGATACCGTGGCGCTGCATCTGAAAGGTTCAGCTTGCTCACCCGCAAATGAATCTACCCCTACAAGTACATGAGCGACTGGGAAAAGTTTTCTGAAACTCAGTTGTCACCGATTGATGCCTTTTAATCATCGCTGACCCGCGAAGGTATTTTCGCCAACGACTACGTGCACGCAAACTATGTCTGGACAGCGTTTGGATATCGAAATCTTGGTGACTACTGGGATCTCTATTTGTGCACCGACGTGCTGCTGCTCTTGGATGTCTTTGAGACTTTTCGCGATACGCCATGCTTGTGTACAAGCTCTACCCGCGCATTACTTCTCATCGCCGGGAATGGCTTGGGATGCACTGCTGTTTAAAACCCGCGTCGAGTTGGAACTGTACACTGATATCGATCAACATTTGTTTATAGAACGTGGTATCCGCAGTTGGATTTTCATAGTGAATCGCCGTTTCGCTCGCGCCAGCAACTTGCGCCCTTTCAAACAGTTACATCATGTATCTTGAAAACATTCTGTATTTGTGGGCATTGATGCTACCGATGCCCGTAGGTGAGTTTCAGTGGATCAATCCTGCACACGCATACATCCACAATTACATACGCGAGTACGACAACAACAGTGACCATGGATACTTCTTCGAAGTCAACTTGGAATACCTGGACGAGCTTCACCACACCCACAATGATTATCCACTGGCCCCGGAAGCACTATCGGTTTCCATCGTGTGGTTGTCACCGTACCAGTGTGCACTCGTGGACAAATGTATCAAGCTGGTTCTGAATCTGCGCCAGAAGCTCAACTATGTTATCCACGCCAATTACCGCGGGGGAATCCCACACACTCGAGATCGCATTAGCGTCGTTGCGCGTTTATTACAGTTGGTCTAACATCCGATCAACACTGTTTGGGGGCCTTGGTGCGAATAACTCGCTCGTGGTTTCGTCGGACGGTGGCACGACCTGGAACGTTGTTGGACTTCTCAAGGGCGCGTACGATATTGAATCAATCAAAGAAGAGATCCGAAGGAGGATTTCGTTGGTGACCTGAGAAGACTCTAAAATCTACATAAGCGTACACGAGCCCACACTCATCTCTGCCATCTCGAGCGAATTTTCACAGCACGCGGTTGATATCGGACAGTCGTCGCTGAGAAAGGTTCTTGGTTGGCCCGAATATATTAATGAGATTCCTGAGCGCGAATGGATTCTGCGTGCAGGACGCGAAGGTACCAGTTACAGTATCGCACCAGACATAGTCAGGATCACCACCGCGATTCCGGTTAATCTAACATGTGACGCCATATCAGCCGCAGTTACCATTCAGGCGCGGGAAGCGTAGGCGCCCAGTGTTACATATTGTTCGGGTTCTCCCCAAATGCGCCCGCGGATGATCTGCTCTCGATGACACCCACGGCGCCAGTATATCTACCATATAACAATCACCAATCAAAGCACGTTCGTTTTTCCCTCGTAAACCAGGACAGGCACCTCCGCCGGGAGACTTTGACGATACAAATGTACATTAGAGATCAACCTGATATTTAATATAATGACAGTCGTGCACGTACGTGTAACACCCATTCGTGTTATCAATGCGAGAAAACCTGTTCACGCAACATATTACGGAAATGGCCTTGGCTATGTCGTCCGTGGATTGTTTACATGAGCCCCAAAGGTTCTCGCGGCCCTGACCAGGCGGTTCAATCGATTCGAGATCGACTACAACGATTAATGACTCGACAACCAAAGGCGGTTACACTTTCATTAACAGCATCAATGCCAGCACAGGTCGGTAAAGTCATCAATGAAGCCGCACAACAATGTCTGTCAAAAGCCAATATTGATTGGAAGATTGCAAATCTGGTAATGGAAAGCGAGTTACGGTTGTGGACGGGATGCAAAAGGTATTAGACGGAAATAATAATGTATAAACGATGGCCCGATTCAAAGATGCACCCCATACCGCGTTTGACATGGACGCGCCTGTGTTGCTAAGCGTCCGAGATTTTCAGTATTATTCGTACTGAGATATAGTCTCCAATCAAGAGGGACGAATAGAATTACAAGTGCATGACACGTCTAGATATTTTCACCCGTGTGAGTGAAATAGAGGGAAACTTGTACGGGCCGACAACGGTAACAATTACGACGTCTGTACCCGGGTTGGATTTGTCAACAAAGGTGGCATGGCGTTGTTCAATAGCACACGATATCTCATCGACGGAAAGGAAATCGATGTATGTTCGGACAACCTTAACGTTGCCACTACGATTCTTGGATTCTTCACATACAGCGACGATAATGGGAGATTCTCTGGACCAGCTAGGATTTTCATCAAGGATACATCCAATCATGCAGATCATATCCTGCATACGTGGGCTACAAGCGTGTGCAAAAATTCTCCAGTGGGGAAAAGTTATGGGGAATCTATAAGAGATTTTCGGGTCATGAAAACCGGAATTAGTCAGCCGGTTGTAAAGCTCCATTATCCCACTACTAAAGTTATCTAGAAATGATGGTGTTTTAGTTCTTTTTTATGCAGTAATAAGGAAAGTGGTACAGCAATAAGTAAGTGACTGATTGGAGTTTCGGCATTATGGCAGGAGTTTTGAAGGACTTACCCTGAATTATGAACTAAAATGTTAAATTCGTGGTTATCCTGAACATAATCTTCATTTCCTGACACACATCTTTCAAATCAAGCGTGAATATTTCTCCAAATTGATTTTTAATCAGCTACTCAAGGCGTCTTGCGAATTATATATAGCTAGTTTGTATCTCGCGCTTAATACTGAAGGTTGCTTACATCCGATTTAGTCTGGTACACTGTCTGCTTCACAAAGTTAGGAACTGAAAGAAGGCAGTGTACCAAACTATCATTTCCAGACGCCGCACGTGGATAGTGAAAGTAGAAGCTCAGTATCTTGGAAATTTTTGTTGCGAAGACATCTCTAGGAAAGCGTGTAAGACAAAGTAATACAATGTTAGATATTCATTAATTTAAAAACCATTATAAAAGTGAAAATTTATGTTAGAACAAGAGATACATTGACGCACTGAGTGTTGCAACCCGTTATTCCAAATCTTAGAAAAACATGGTTGCTCATACAATCTGGGAAAAAAAATGTTGGCAGTCTAATCGCTGCAGATTTCAAATCGCGGATTATATTTTAGAATTTGTTATTGTTCACCCTAGTTAAAATCCCTTGTAGATTTTAAAGAAGGTACAGTCATACCTGTCCGAATGGTCACCTTTATATATTTTACCTAGTTTTAAATGTCATTCTCATCCCCCCCCCCCCCGCCAGCAAATGCCCTATATAAAAGTCATGTATATCATGGCCAGGGGTTTCCCAGCCAAATAATGGATTCTCACTGCTTTAGGCAGTAACTGGAGCGTATCTATATAGTCCAAGTATCCTCGGAGCGTATTGCTTACTGAAAAGTTTGAATTTTACACCGAGCGATGTCGGCATAGGCATAGGGTAGCCGCTTACTACCGGAACCTAGCAAACTTAAACGACCATGCATCAAGCCCTACCTACATGAAATCGATAGGAAGATGATTTATCTTCTCCGAAATTGCGAGTATAACATTGGTTATGTCTTTAATTCATTGACAGACGAGACGAAACTACATCATTGACGAAATTTGACCTGGTACTCGCCATTTGCATTACTAGTCATATGATTATCCAAATATTGCAGCCTACATGTCCATAACATCAGCAGTCCAATAGCATGTAACACCAATAGCATGTAACACCAACAAAAAACACCCTTTCCAATGTTGTTGTACAAAAAATCAAAGATTGTTAGATGAAAGTCACATAATGTTTGTAAAGACAAAAATGATAGGACACATAATTCTCAACATATTTATCCAGAGAACAATGACCAGAAACTTATAATTGTCATAGCAGCCTGGAAAAAGCCAGATTCATCAAGCAGAGAGCACATAAACACAGTTTTTTTGGTATCACGGGACCACCATGTTGATTTGCTTTCTACATGATGAATCTGGCTTTTTCCAGGTTGCTGTGACAATGATAAGTTCTGGTTGTTGTTCTCAGGATAAATATCTTGAGAAATATGATCCCACACACCAACATAATTGTCAAAATATCTAAAATGGGGTGGGAAGATCAGAGTAAACTTGGGCTACTTATCTGTAGAGACCACTCAATGTATTCAGATTAAACTTTTGTTTCATTGTTTAGATAAAGGAATGTCATCTGAATTGATGTGTAAAGATCCCTTGTCTCACTTGTACTCTCCATACTCCAGTCACACTGTCATGTAACTCAAAGTAAGGTGTTGATATGTCAGATTCGAAAGTGATGCAGTTTTATCATTGAAGGAGAGGGTTGAAGCAATTCATTTGATGGATGGTGGGAAAAGTCATGTTGTCACAACAGAAATGGGAGTAGCCTAGTGTGACAGGTATAGTTCAATATCTTCACATACATTCAAACCTGTCCTAATGATCACCTTTACTCAGCTGTCACCTTTTCACAATCGCTACGCTAATCCTTCTTCCCTCCCCAGCAAATTTGCTATATAAATGTCCTGTATATAATAGTCACCTGCCTTCTGCAGTCAATGGCCAGGTGTTTCCTAACCAGACAATGGTTTCTTCCTGCCTTAAGTGGTCAATGGCATATATCTCCAGTGACTGCTCATGCTATGCAAACTAAATTTTTGCTTCATGAGGAAGGCATTGTTTAGATCAAGGAATATCATGTGAATCGATCTGCAAACATTTCTTATCTCATTTGTAATCATACTCCAGTCATGTTGACAATGTAACTCAAAGATGTCAATAGGTTTCAATTAGAAAGCGAGTCAGTTTTTATCATTAGGGTAGAGGGTCGAAGGAATTCGTTTCTGGATGGAGGGAAAAGTAGTGGTGTTATTGCAGCAGAAATAGAAGTCGCCAGTGTGACAGGTATAGTTTCATATCTTCATCTATTTGCCTGTGAATAAAAGCTATCTCTGAAGATAAAAGTTAGTCTTTGAGATGAGATCTGAGTTGTATCCCTTTTCATTAGGGTCAGGTGTCATTAAATATTTAAAATTTGTCTGTAAAGGCAGGTAAAGTTTTGGTTCATGCATCATAAAGAATAACGATATACTGCTTCTTTTGATTTCCTATTAATCACAGGCTTCTCACATAAGCCACCTGTCTTTTGACCTCAACAAGCTGAGCAACTGGTTTATCCAGATATTATTTTGAAAGCGTGAACAGCTGTTTCCAAGTGAAACTTATGCAGGTTTTATTTTAAGTCAGTGATGATTTAATTTATAGTATGGATTAAAGTGAGCAGGATAAAGTAATCTTCTGTGGAACATAAATTTGGGAGAGAACAACATATACGCATATTTTATAATTTTGTTGAATAGTGTACATAAAACAATCTTGATAATGAATAATAATAATAATAATAATAATAACAATAATTATATTCAGTGCATAGTATTTGTTAAAAAAAACAATTTTAAAAGGTGAACTTGTGTACAGAGTTCACCTGTGTACAAAGGCCAGTTTTGTCTTTTCCCATGGGTGGCCGCTATTAACAGTAATTTAATGTATGGTGCTTTTTTATGTTATATTAATTTAATTGGTTTCTTAACTTCTCCCATTGAATCTGTTGTTTTTTTAAGACTTCACAGGTACTCCTTTCTGTCAGTAAAAAAATTTATATTATTGACAACGCCCACTCCCCTTCAACCAGTTAATTAATATTGGTAGAATATAATAAAAATAATAACAATAATGGTATTTGTTCAAAGAACAAATTTGAAAGGTGAACCTAAATATAGAGGTCACCTGTGTACAAAGGCCAGTTTGGCCTTTTCCCATGGGTGGCTGCTAATGAGAGGTTTAGCTGTATTAAGAAGTGCGTGCATTTGACCTGGTTAGCATTTGAACTAATTTCAAAGTTGGTATGTAAGCAGGGCTTTACAAACCCACTTGCCAGACTCCCGGGACTAGGTCATATTCGGCTCGGGCAAGCTCAAGTTTCCAACGTTCTTGCCTGTGGGCAAGTCCAAACAATTGAGAGAGAGAGAAAGGCATCATGTTCTGTTCATGATTCTTTATGTTCAGCAAGTTTTATACCCTGTGATCTTGCCACAGTACATATATCAGGACCTTTATTTAGTTTTGACATGTACAACATTCTTCTATTTCATAATTGGCCACAGTTTCTTTAATCTATCGTATGTTAATTCCATCTTTTAGTCAAGGTCAAGGTCAGTCATATTTTCTGGCACAGATGTGATAATGTGAATATTTAGTATTTAACGTTTTGACAAGTAAAGAATATTTATATTGTAACTTATCAACTACACTTTATTCGTAATATTTGTATGTATCTGGGATTTGCTGACTTTCAGGTCCTAACCTAGTCTTGGGCAGTTTGTGAGCTTGCCGACTCTAAACAATCAGGTTGTCAAAGATAGTTTTGTTGCATGTTGCCGATTTTAAGGCGAGTAGGTGTTAATTGTTAATAGTACAACTCCTGAGATTTCTTTGACAGGTGTGTTTGGAAATAAAAGGCACTTGTCTCTAACGTTTAACCACCAGGAGAATTTCGTTCAAAGCATAATCAATGTACCGAAAAGAACACCCACAAGTGGTGATTATGATCTGCTGTTTACATGATAATCACAGGAGACTGATACATACTTACTGCTTAGCAAACAATTTTTATGGATAAAAATGGTGGTCTCAATCTCAAAAGTTGGCTTGTTAAATATTTTGAGGCTTGTCGCCAGTTTCATGGTGACTAGGTGATAATTGTGAAGTAAATAGATAAAATAAGTCTTCACAAATCCTTCAGTTGTGTCTGTAAATAAATCATTACAAACAGTCTAGCATTCATTATTACTGTTATAGTTGAGGAGAAGAGCCTGCTACCTTATCTAGGCAAAACAATAAGGAAACTTGATGAAGTTTGTAGCTCTATTCAACCTGTATACTGCTATATTTTATTTTATCATGTTGTTTGTTTTTTTACTCATGTTGAGATATTATCAGTGTTCCAGCTAGAGATAAATAGAGGGGCGCTATGCCAACCCAACTTTTTTAGCACCCCTGTCAAATTTATGAGCACCCCTATCAAATTTCTCGATGTCTTTGATCAAATTTAAAAGTGCCCCGATCATTCTCTTTTGAAATTTCATTCTGTTCTTGCACCATGCTCTTGTTCGGTTTTGCCACAGCTGTTCCATTGTTTATTCCATTGTTTATCTTCAGTCTTTATCGTTAAGGTACATATTGCTGTGCGCACAATCACGCTTCATTATTTCGCCATTGTGCTGTGCTGTATTAGAAAATACCTACCACACAGAGACTTCGTAATTCACTCACAACGACAGGATCTAAGCAAAAGAGGAAATTTACAATATTTTCGGTAAGTGCATTTTATTTTCAATTTATTCATGAGGTCAGAATGTTTTATTCTATTCCTGTTTGATACCCACATCCTTGTACCAACATCATGGGCCTTTGTTTGTTCTCTTGGTAAATTAAAACTGTTTCTGTTCGGGTATGTCTTGCTTTAATATGAAAATAACCACAGCCTTTTTTGTCCATATACTCTTTCTTTACATGTATATACAGATGTAATTGTTGACGAGCAGTAGCTATCAATTTAATTTCTGTATCCTTTATTCATTGTCGATTCATTGTACGATTGACACCAATTTATTCAGAATGCACGATATCTAGACCCTACATATTTTCTTCTCAACATCAGTACATTGATTTGCCTTTATAATGAAATTAAGATATCTGACAATTATGAGAATGATGTTTTCACAAAAAGGACCTCTTTACTGTTTAAAAAAATATTGTTACCGTATATGCTCGCTTATAAGTTGACGTTTTTAACTAAAACTTTTATTAATGCAGAGTAGAGGACATCTTATAAGCACGACATACAAATTTTTAAAACAATCTTACCCTAATCCCTTAGCTTGTAAAGGTGAACATGCTTTGTTTTTCCAAGTTCACAATCTTTTGATCGAGATGCTAATTTGATAATTATGACCTTAATCCCTTAGCTTGTAAATGCAGCACTGCTTTGTTTTCCCCAGTGGACAATCCTTTGATCATGCCGCAAATTTGATAATTGTTCAATGTCATGTCGAGTCCCTTTGATCATACCTCGCAATTGACACCTCCTCATTTGCGGCGATCCTTTAATGAGATTGCAGAGACTGTATGATCAAAGTGTCCCTCGCAAAGCCCAAGCACAGTCTCTACATAAATAATGGTCCAAGTTTATGAATCATCAGTGTTCTGTCAGTTACTGTATACCTTGTCACTTAGATATCATACATCGTGAATTGCTAAACTTTGGTACTTTCAAAAATATTGGGAAAAGACAACGTAATGCATTTGATGGAGCATTTAAGTTAAAAGTTACAGTCTTTGCAGAACAAAAATAACAATTGCGCCACAGAATGTGAATTTGGTGTGTTGGAGAAACCGGTGCGTGACTGGTGCACGAAAAAGTCAGTTATAGGTGATAGTGCCAGACATCTGAAGAAAATTTGAGTAATGGAAAGCCCTTATGCATACTGGGAGTTTAGTTTAAATGAGTTATTTCCAGAGCAGCATAAAAATGGGCATGCAGTCACTAGAAACGCCATTAGACTGAAGGCCCTTTCTGCTGCCAAGGCTAATAGTGGTGAATGTTTTAAAGCTTCAGCCAGATGGTGTAGGCGATATCACATACTTTCACTTTGACAACGCACTCACATAGACCTGAAATTACCTGTCAATGTTGAGGAGAAAGTGGATAGTTTTTTAACATTTGTTATCAGCGAGAGGAAACAGAATGATTTTGATCTGGGGCACATAGGAAATGTGGACGAAACTCCCATGTTTTTTATATGCCGGGAAATTCAACTTTACACCCAGTTGGAGACAAAACATTGACTATAAGGACTCCATGAAATGAGAAGCAACATTTCACAGTAGTATTAAGTTGTTTAGCAAATAGTACAAAACTGAAGCTTCTACTTGTGTTTAAACGCAAGACGATGCCAAAAGAAAAGATGCCAAGTGGAGTGGTTGTAACTGTTAACCCTAAGGGATGGGTAGATGAGGCAATTTGTTTGGTCTGCATTGAAAAAGTATGGAACACTAGACCAGGCGCATTGTTGAAACATAAGGCATTGCTTGTGTGGGACATGTTTTGGGCGCATTTGATGCATTCTGTGAAATAGAAGTTACAGCGACATCGAACATACCAAGATGTAATCCATGGTGGCACCATGTGTACTGCAACCATTGGATGTTTGTCTAAACAAGCCATTTAAGGCAAATATGCATAAACAGTGGCACAAATTGATTGTAGATGGGCCCAAAGAAAAGACAAAGGCAGGAAATCTGAAGTGTCCATGGACTGAGTTTGTAACTCAGTGGGTGTGTAATGCGTGGGAGGAAATTCCAAATGAGATGGTGGTCAAATCATTTAAGAAATGTGGATTTCCAATGCAATTAATGGGATGGAAGACGATGAACTCTTCAATGATTTCATTTGTGACAAGAACAACACTAAAGCACCCGCAGATGACAGTAAAGACAACGAATCAAAGTCGGACGATGTTTATGACGACTGGAAGACTGTAGAGGAATTCAGAACTTTATTTGGTAACTTCGACAATGAGGATGAATTCTTGGGCTTTGAACCAGATGACATTAGACAGTGACACAGGATACTGTGAATCGCAAAAGAGTGGACTTGACATTAATTGTTTATTTATAAGACTTTTGGAATTAATATATGACAAGATGTTGTTAATCACATCCTTCTGGACTACCAATTTTATACCTGTATATGTATGAGGCCTATAATCCAATACATGGATTTATCATATAAATGGATTAACAATGTTAAGCATTATCGATTTCATTACATGAAGATCAACAAAATGTAAGTTGTCAATTTATTTGTACATATTCAACTCAATAATACAATTGTATTTATTCTACATTAGTTTTGTGGTTATTTGTCCTATGTATCTATCTATCTATCTATCTATCTATCTATCTATCTATCTATCTATCTATCTATATATCTATCTATCTGTCTGTCTGTCTGTCTATATGTCTGTCTATCTATCCAATTTGGCTTGTTGATATTTCCTAAGTGCAGCTCCAACTCACTGATGACATGTCACCCCTTGCAGACGGATTTGATTTGCAAAAAACACTGACTTATAGGAGGGTCATAGAGGAATTAACTTTTTGCGGCCGTAAAAAAAGGGGGGGGTTCAACTTTTAGTCGAGTCGACTTATAATCAAGTATATATGGTATGTTATTTACATTATATGGAGAGAAAGTAATTATACTTCAAGTTTCATGGTTTTAATTTTTATGATATTAATTTTCCTATTATCATATATATTGTGTGGACCATATTATTGGAGTAGAAAGAGTAAAGTGACCTTTCGTATTTGTTTTAGATTATCTCAGAATGAACCTACCAAGGAAACCAGGACAGATGAGATGGCAACAGAGCAAAAAGATATAGCCACTTGGTAATAATGAAGAAGAATGCTAGATTTTAATTACAGTTGAGTTGAAATAGTAAATAATTTGTTTGAGAAATAAACAATTTGGAGTCAAAGTTACTTATTTTTTTCTCTTTTTTTATTGGTTACTAGATGACATCCTTTTGCACATTAGGTGCCCTGATATTGACTTGGGATGCCTCCTCAAAACTAAAAATTGCCCAACCGTGCTCAAGGTGCCTGGTCAGCAACTGTGTCATTTGAAATCCTAGCTGGAACACTGATTATGTTTGGGGCAAGCTCAGATATCTTGAGAGCAAATTTAATTTTCCATTCAGCTTGGCTGACTTTTTATAAAATGTGTAAATCACTGGTAAATTTACATCACAAAATTGAAAGTTACTGGTAACTATCACAAATTTTTTCAATCTTCCAAGCTGTTCTTTTTTTCTTACTGAGCCGTTTTTAGAACCAGCAAAGAGATTTCGATGAGTAAAAGATAAAGAGATTATTGGGTGCCATGTCATATTGGTATTAAGAGTAAAGAAAGGGTAGATTAAGCAGCCAAAGCTGTCCTGCAGTCAACCCTTTCTGAATGGAAGGTTCCATATATTTACTTCAAATGTTATATAAATTAGCATGTTCTATATCTACTTCCACAAACAAGCTTTGTAACATCAAACCCATTATTGAAGAGTGGCTTCCCTCACTTAGAACAAATCCCAGTGATGAGGTGGTATTGTGCTGATGATGTATTGGACACACATACCTGACTCATGCATACACTCCTTAAGGGTGAACATCGACCAGAGTGTATACCCTGACAGTGGAACACATTCTTGTCGTGTGTATTGACTTGTTAGAAGTTTTTTTAATGTAACCTTCGTTAAGGAACTTGATGAAGATGTACCACCAGAGAAAATCTTAGACTTTTGGAAGGAATGCAGTTTATATAAAGAATTTTTACCCAATATTTTTTTTTTTTTAATTTTTGTCTTAAATTTTATATACATTTTAAAAAATTTAACACCTTTACCCTTTATATTTTATCTTGTAGTACTTCATGATCACATTTATTTGGAAGGGTTTATCTTGTAGTACTTCATGTTTACATTTATTTGGAAGGGTTTCTCTTGTAGTACTTCATGTTTACATTTATTTGGAAGGGTTTCTTTTGTAGTAATTCATGTTTACATTTATTTGGAAGGGTTTCTCTTGTAATACTTCATGTTTACATTTATTTGGAAGGGTTTATCTTGTAATACTTCATGTTTACATTCATTTAGAAGGGTTTATCTTGTAGTACTTCATGTTTACATTTATTTGGGAGGGTTTCTCTTAAGAACTTTCTGTAGGATTCTGAGGCCAAGAGTCATGGACCCACAGCATGAAAGTAACTGAGGGTCCCAGCTGAAAAAAGGGATGGTCCAAGAGAAGAAGGGGAAAAAGACATACATAAATCATATCAGTCAAACAAGCTTAAACAGAAAAAGAATGAATGAATATAAAAGAGACAGACATAGAGACAACTGTTCAGGTATCATTATTATATGTTTTTCAACTGATACGTGTGGTAATAAAATGACCACTCTTGGATTGCAATTTGAAACATTGTAATCCTTTTTAATCATTTAAATCATTTCATGTAACCACAAATATCAGATACAAATACTAGCTCTAAAACATGGATAAATACTGTTTCTTTCTCAAAATTTCACTCATACCCCCACCCCACATCTAGAAAGTCAAGTATTTTTTAACCTGGGAGTCTAATAGGCATAGTGTGTCACAGTTTATACAAAAGACCTGGGAAATAGTCTGCATACAGTAATTCTTTACAAATTTTTTAAATTTACAATTTTACAATAATCTGACTGAGATATACAGGAGTTGATTCAAAAAAAATATATAATTTATTTTTGTGCTGAAACACATGCATTCAAAGAAATTTTCACACGTGTGTATTCTTTTTTATTAAAAATCCACCCATTGACTTTTCTGAAAGCAGCAATGTAAAGATTGTCTTCTATATCTTTCTTGTACAAGTGAAATCAATTGATATAAAATTGTGGAGATGTTTTTGATAGCACAGCAATACTCTTTGAATGGAATACAAAAAGTGACCTATTTGTTGACAGCTATTTGATAGGTGAAAATCTACTGCGACCTTGGAAACCTGGTAAAACTCTGTCCCATTTGTCCAAGGATATATATAATTGACAGTTTAAATAACGTTTTAGATTTTGTGAGTGCCAACAGTAAAATGAATGTGTTTTAATAAGTAAGCTCAATTATTTTCAGTTACCAGTACACAGCTGATGAGTGTGATAATCCAGATTAGCATGGATAACACAGACAAATGAGTCTGTACAGACAAGATTACAGCAGATTGCACACAGTGGTTAAGTGGTTAATCTTGACATTAATACAACATTCTCATCAACAAATGCTTTTGGTATATAGGAATCTTGGTCTGAAAAAAATCCATGCACAGGATGCATGGACTTGGAAAATTGAGGGTCCCATTCTCACTTATTTGCATCCACAGGATGCATGGACTTGGAGAATTGAGGGTCCGGTTTTCACTTATGTGCATTCAGGATGTGGGGACATGCACTGCAGAAATCTCTCATCTTCTGAAGAAAAAATTATAATGGTGTATTTAAGATTCCAGTCAAATTTGTATATATTTGTGTTGGCAACTTATTTACATAGTGACCAGTAATTCTGACATGATGGCTTTCTCAATCTGCATAATCAACTAAATTCTTATGGTATCTGTCCAGTTATAATTTTTATTTTATTCATTTGATCATTAAAGTTTAATAATTTTTAGATGTAGATGTTTGGAATTTTGTTTTGTTTTCTGTCTGTGTTTATATATGCATGTTAGCATGTGTATTGCACGTATGTTGGTGAGAGTGTGTTTGTATGTGTGTGTGTGCATATATATGCATGTACTGGGTATATAGTAGCTGGTATTAGGCAGTGTGTGTATGCATATATATATGCATGTACTGGGTATATAGTAGCTGGCATTAGGCAGTGTGTGTATGCATATATATATGCATGTACTGGGTATATAGTAGCTGGTATTAGGCAGTGTGTGTATGCATATATATATGCATGTACTGGGTATATAGTAGCTGGTATTAGGCAGTGTGTGTATGCATATATATATGCATGTACTGGGTATATAGTAGCTGGCATTAGGCAGTGTGTGTATGCATATATATATGCATGTACTGGGTATATAGCAACTGGTATTAGGCAGTGTGTGTATGCATATATATATGGATGTACTGGGTATATAGTAGCTGGTATTAGGCAGTGTGTGTATGCATATATATATGCATGTACTGGGTATATAGTAGCTGGCATTAGGCAGTGTGTGTATGCATATATATATGGATGTACTGGGTATATAGTAGCTGGTATTAGGCAGTGTGTGTATGCATATATATATGCATGTACTGGGTATATAGCAACTGGTATTAGGCAGTGTGTGTATGCATATATATATGCATGTACTGGGTATATAGTAGCTGGCATTAGGCAGTGTGTGTATGCATATATATATGGATGTACTGGGTATATAGTAACTGGTATTAGGCAGTGTGTGTATGCATATATATATGCATGTACTGGGTATATAGCAACTGGTATTAGGCAGTGTGTGTATGCATATATATATGCATGTACTGGGTATATAGTAGCTGGTATTAGGCAGTGTGTGTATGCATATATATATGGATGTACTGGGTATATAGTAGCTGGTATTAGGCAGTGTGTGTATGCATATATATATGCATGTACTGGGTATATAGTAGCTGGTATTAGGCAGTGTGTGTATGCATATGTATATGCATGTACTGGGTATATAGTAACTGGCATTAGGCAGTGTGTGTATGCATATATATATGCATGTACTGGGTATATAGCTGGTATTAGGCAGTGTGTGTATGCATATATATATGCATGTACTGGGTATATAGCAACTGGTATTAGGCAGTGTGTGTATGCATATATATATGCATGTACTGGGTATATAGTAGCTGGTATTAGGCAGTGTGTGTATGCATATATATATGGATGTACTGGGTATATAGTAGCTGGTATTAGGCAGTGTGTGTATGCATATATATATGCATGTACTGGGTATATAGCAACTGGTATTAGGCAGTGTGTGTATGCATATATATATGCATGTACTGGGTATATAGTAGCTGGCATTAGGCAGTGTGTGTATGCATATATATATGGATGTACTGGGTATATAGTAGCTGGTATTAGGCAGTGTGTGTATGCATATGTATATGCATGTACTGGGTATATAGTAACTGGCATTAGGCAGTGTGTGTATGCATATATATATGCATGTACTGGGTATATAGCAACTGGTATTAGGCAGTGTGTGTATGCATATATATATGCATGTACTGGGTATATAGTAACTGGTAGTAGGCAGTGTGTGTATGCATATATATATGGATGTACTGGGTATATAGTAACTGGCATTAGGCAGTGTGTGTATGCATATATATATGCATGTACTGGGTATATAGTAACTGGTAGTAGGCAGTGTGTGTATGCATATATATATGGATGTACTGGGTATATAGTAGCTGGTATTAGGCAGTGTGTGTATGCATATATATATGCATGTACTGGGTATATAGTAGCTGGTATTAGGCAGTGTGTGTATGCATATATATATGCATGTACTGGGTATATAGTAACTGGTAGTAGGCAGTGTGTGTATGCATATATATATGGATGTACTGGGTATATAGTAGCTGGTATTAGGCAGTGTGTGTATGCATATATATATGCATGTATTGGGTATTTTGTAACTAATATTAGGCAGTGTGTGTGAGTATGCATATGTATATGCATGTACTGGGTATATACTAACTGTGGTATTTATATGCATGTGCTGGGTATATAGTAACTGCAGTATTAGGCAGCTATTTTTAAAAAAATCTTTCTGTAATGTATTATTTTAGCTAGTGTAATGCAATTATAGAGAGCACATACCTGTGCATGTATATGTTTCAATTTGTTTTTATGAGTAGAAATTGGCTAATTGTCCATTGTGCTTTAGTAGTTCAGGATATATTTCAGGATACTTACTTTAGCATACATTCTTACATACACTTGTGTTAACTTGTTTTCTTGAGGGCCATGTGGAAGATTAGCATCAGCTAAATATGTAGCCCTCATCAAATAAAGTTATTATTATTATTATTGTTGTTGTTGTTTTTATTATTATTATTATTATGACCTACTTGGATTGACATTTCAGGGGTGGACAAATCATGAATATGTGTAGTAATCTGATGGGCTTCCAACCGTAAAACTATGGTAGCCCACACAAAAATTTGGGAGTCCACATTTTTGAACACGCCATTAAAAACATGTAGATCAATAAAATTTGAAGGTGGTAAAAGATTCCAAAAAAACAAATAGACAAACACTCCAACTACATAAAATGGTTTATATAATTATGTTTTTTTCTTTGTAGTTTTTTTGTTGTTGTAAACATTCAGCACTCAAATATCTGTAATTTAAATTTGACAAACGATCAAGTGAAACTGTGTTTGCCCTGTGATTAAAAAAAGTGCAAATGCTTGAAAGATTAGAAATCTGTTTTTAGTTTCTGCAAACTAAATAAAAGAAATAAACAGTGTACCTTAAATTATAAATTAAATTAAACTAAAAAGTTAAGCCTGTGTAAAAAGGTCTGCGACAGTGTACAGCTTGGTCTGTTTCAGATCTGTCCATATCATAACATATACATTTTTTTCCCTTCAAAACTACAAATTCTTCATCTTTCAAGCAAATTCTTTAAAAGGATTAGAGCATTGCCAAATGCTATTTCGTTTTTAAATGAAGTACAAAATAAAAGCTGAGAACATTTGGCCAGATGTGATTAGCCATTTTAATTTCGTTAAAGAAAAGCAACCGCATCCTAACTGACTTCGGCATTCAGCAGCTAGCATTGCTCTTCAGCCAAATGAAATGGCACATAACAGTGTGAAAAATGCAGCCACTTGATTGTGCTTGGATATACTTCAGTAAGGAATAAGGCATTACTCTAAGTATACTGTATTACTAAAGCAGTTAGACTTTAATCACTGCAACAGTGTCAATATGGGCTGCCAACTATGTGAAATATTCTTGAAAATTTGGCATCTTGTTCCAGGGTCAGCTGACCAGTGAACACGCATCACAGCATTGTAGGACTACAGTTTATACATACTGCTGGGGGGAAAATGCTGGTTTTAGAACCTCACAGTTAAGTAGTCTGAAAACAAAATTTGGTTGTCCCGAGCATGCGGACTACCAATTTGTCCACCCCTGCATTTAACTTTGAACACTGTTAGGAAAACCAGTAAGATAGCTGATGTGCAGGGGAAATGTGTTTGAAATAGCACAAAAGTACGCTTAATTTGCTTTTCATTGAAATACAGAATGAATTTTCACAGTGTAGGCATTTCTATTGTCGGAAAGTGCACCTATGAGATTTTAAAAAAATAAAAAAGAAAATGAAGAAAAAAGTTTTGGACCCTTTTTCAATTTGACTGGTCATAGAGTAGAAGAGCTTATGGGATGTTCTGTTGTCCATCATCTGTCATCCGACCATTCATTAGCACAAGTTCATTATCACTACTTCTCCTAAACTACTTTGAGGGTTGCTATGAAACTTTATGCACACATTCATCCCAGTGTCTAGTTGGTCCTAAATGAAAATTGTGCCAATGAGACATCCTGTATTGCCACCAAATGGCCATCTTGAAAATCTTTGATATCACGACTCCTCCTGAATGGATGGTCATATCAGCATGGGGTTTTCACTGAAAGACTTCTTATGATGTCTAGTTGGTCCTATATGAAAATGGTGCCAATCTGAAGTCCAGTATGGCCACCACAGTGACCATCTTGAAAATCTTGTTATTGCTACTTCTCCTGAATGGAAAGTCATATTGACATAGGGTTTTCACCATGAGACTTCTTATAATAGCTAGTTGGTCCTAAATGAAAATGGTGCTGATTTGATGGCCAATATGGACACCACAGTGGCCATCTTGAAAGTCTTCTTATTGCTACTCCTCATGACTGGGAGCACAAACCCAAATATTGCATTCTCCAGCTTTTCAATATTCCTGCAGAATTTGATTACACTCTGTCCCAAAAGGGATCAGAATTAGAATATTTTGTTTCTGTCTGCTTGATTCTCACTCTCACTCCTTTGCAAACAGACACATGCTTGCACATTTTTTCAGGTTTACACTGAAACCATCTAGTGACAATTTATAAAAGATAGCTTTGGTTGCCATCATTGTGATTGTTTTTTAATTAAAAGGCATGGATTAAAATCAAGCTGAATAGAAAAATGTCAGTAATGTCAAAGGAGAGATACTATGGTTATGTTGTTGTCATTTTAAAAATATTCAAGTCCGAACTGGGAGAAAAGAAGGAACATCTGATAGGCAAACGACCGAGGTTACTTGGCACAATCCATATTTATATCAACATCTCTTTGTAGAAGCACCTGGCATGTATTGTGTGACTCTTAATTTGAGATGTACTTTTAAACATACTGGTCAGTGACTTTGGTGGATCTATAAATACCTGATAAGAGTTCAGATGTTATGGAAAAAGATAATCAAAATGGATAGAAGTTTTTTTTTCTTCAGCAAGCTGGTGCTTTCAGATGTTTAAAGAATTTAAGTTCCCATTACAATTGTAATCAGAATACACCCCATGCCCACAAATTACAATGTTTTAAGAGCCATATTTAAGAAGATCTCAACTCAGTAGTTATACTTCAAGTACAACAAAGAGAAAGAAACACTTGAGATAGTCTGTGAATTTAGCTGAATGTATACAGTGGTATTGTCACTGTTTTTATGATAGTTTAGTTGTATTCATTTATTGCTGAACAACATACAAGCGATATGAAATATTATGTATTCAGTACTTTTTCTATTTCAAACAGTGTACTTGGGCAGGAAATTCATTGACTTGACTGATTAGACAAGAGTTTGTTCTAGAAGTAATTAAAACATGGTACAATAGCCCTGGGAGACATTTCCCACTGTGGAATTACACAGTGATAATGCAGGAAAGTGATCATCATGGTGGTTTACCATGGTGATAAATAGTACAATCATTCTCAATATTTTCTTCCTGCAGTTTCCCATTCCTGCTGTGATGTGTGGGAAATCACTATGTTGCATGAGCTGTACTGTGTGTATGTAGATAATTTTAGGCTATATGCTGAGATTTTGTCAGATTTCCAATGATGATTCCATGCGACTCACTTCAAGATGGACTTTTTAGTATACTAGTCGAAGGCTAGGACATGAGCACATATTCATAAGATTTAAATAGGTATTGCCTATTTACAAGAGAAGAATATATATGGTATTTACAGTCATTGCACCTTTTCCCGTAGACACTAATGCTATAATATGACATCATGTAATGTACTAAATCTGTCTGATAGACACTATTGCCATAATAATATGACATCATGTAATGTACTAAATCTGTCTGATAGACACTATTGCCATAATAATATGACATCATGTAATATACTAAATCTGTCTGATAGACACTATTGCCATAATAATATGACATCGTGTAATGTACTAAATCTATTATTACCTTCTCTCTTGGGAACTGTTCTCTTACAGTGTTGTCTGGTGGGGTATATTGCCTGAGCCGAAGGTGAGGGCACTATACCCCTCCAAACAACACTTTGGGAGAACAGAGAAGTATCTGATGTATATACAGTTAGAATAAAATGTATTCAATTAAACAGTCACTTGACTTGTGGTAGTGAGAAGGGGGCTGCTGGTAGAACAATCATAACTGTAAGTGGAACATAGTTTTAGTCTGGTTCTAGTCCATATTTAGTGATACCTATGGGGGATAGTTTTAGTCTGGTTCTAGTCCATATTTAGTGATACCTATGGGGGAATGACATGAAATATTAAAACAACAGACTGAGCATAATAGACTAACTTTGAGTGATACAATTTCCTTAGTAGGAAATTTGTACATGCTTCAAAACTTTGTAAATTAATTTAACTTCAGTTTTAATTTCATGTTATTTTTATATTTTAATTTTAATTGTAATTAAATCTAAAGTTTTACTAATTTGATTGCCATGAAGACACTTCAATATTAAATGTACACTTTGAACACTGTAATCCAGTTGAGATGTTAAGTTACTGGCTGTGTCCAGTTTTGAGATGGGGCTAGCAGCCATTCCTAATGCTCCAAGGCAAATGTGAGATTTAGTAATTTTCCTTTTCAGATGGCAGATAAATCAGAATACATCCTGCCAAATGACATCCCAGTGTGTCTGCTGGACTGTTCTGAGGCCTTCAAAGACCTGTTGGAGCCAGAGAAACTGTACTCGCATTATCTATCACAGGCCTCATTCTGTGGTGGGCTTATCTGCCTTTTACAGGTATTAAAAGAGTGTAGCTGTTGAGGTATATAGGGCCACTTATAAACCAGTCTAGGTGCAATTTTCTCCAGCTCCCAGAGAAAAGGGTGCCTTAAGGGCCTCTTGGGTCAAATTTATGGTGACTTTTGCATGTTTAGGGGGCCCTGCCTAATATTTGATTATTTATTTATTACTTGGTTATTACATCATCACAATTATGAATTTTTATATGAACATCTTTAAAATTCATACAAGCAGTTTTCTCAGTATTATTCAGTTATTATAAAATGTTCTTATTTGAGATATATTAGAATTGAAATAACATTGCCTTCATATACACTAACTCTGTAATAGGTTTTTTGTTTAAAGTGCTGCATAATTGTTAAAAATATGAAATCTTGTTTTTCATTTTGGTCAGTTGGAAAACCTTTTATTTGGAATATAAACAGTGTGATTATTCCCTTTTCTTTTGCATTCATTGCACTGGATGGGTCAAACTATTACTCCCATTACTGGCTTTGGATGCCTTTGGAAATTTCCCTTTGTCGTTGTCATTAATTTCAGTTCATTCATTACCTACAATCTCTGAATTCATAGTACTTGCATTTATATCAGTCAGTCGTCATCACTGTCAGTGACTTGAGTATTCAGTGTGAAAAAGTGAGACATTCTGCAATTCTTTATGATTTGCTTGCTTAAGAGCTCTATTAAAGCTGGAAGATATTTTGATCATTGAGAAGCTTGCCACATCATCCAAGTCATAAAATCATGCATCTTGATGACTTGGTGGACTTGCCAGAAAGTTGGGACACATAGATCAAGATCGCAAATGATATAGACAGCTATTTTTGTGTGCCTTTTACAGTGTGTTGAAGATGTTTACATGCACTCTTTCGAATTTTACTGTGAAAAAAAAGCTTGAAAGTGCAGCTTGGAGAAAACACTAGCTGGTGTGAACCTTGTAGTGATGCGATGTGTGCATCTGACTGTGAGTCAGGTGAACTGGATTCTATTCTTGATGGTGACAGTTGGATTTTACATCCCTTCCTGTCACATTTTGGGGCTTGTTCAACTCTCAAGCTATTGACCCTGTAGAGAATGGGTTTTGACTACTCTGAGTAGTGAATCTGGGTGACATTCAATGATGCAGTTGGTCTGCACCTTCTTGTCTACTGTTATGTTCATCTGACACTGACACAGGTGAACAGGGTTCAATTCTCAATGGTAATGGTGAGACTTTGTATCCCTTCCTGCTCACCCAACTTGCAGAAGCTGTTGGCTCAGTAGAGAATAAGTTTTGACTGCTCCAAGAGATGACTTTGGGTGACATTTGTGGATGAATGTCAGGGTAATGGGAAAGGGGTGTAGCAGTTGAGATATACATATATGATGCCACTTTGCCTAGCTGTTGTGGACCTTTTAATCTAGTGATATGTGCATCTGACTGCAAGACAGGTTAATTGGGTTGGATTCTTGATGGTGAAAGTTGGACTTTGTATCCATTGCCATTATAAGAGAATAAAATATATTTACTGACTTGCCTGTATGAGTAGACACTGAGAAATAGATATTATTTGTATGGTCTTAATGTGCAGCTCATCGTCATCAAAAATGTTAAGATTTTCTTGTTAAGTTTTAATTTAAAGTTTTCAAAAGTCATGCAATATATAACGTCAAGATAATGCCAAAATACACAAATATAAATATGTTTGTAGCATTCATAAACTTACACAAATTTGATATATTTACATGAAAATCTACTCAGGTCATCTACATATGCATACAGACATGCCTACTAAATTTTATATGTCAAAAGTAGCTGTGGTGGCTCAGTGGTTAGTGTGCCAGACTTGCAACCAAAATGATGCGAGTTCAGATCCTACCAGTGGATCTATGCAGGTTGGATATCATGGTGTGTCCTTGCTCAATTACTCCAATTGCCTTGGCACTAAATAACCTACTTGTGTTGCTGTGCCATAGAACACCAACCAAACCAATTCATTTGTCTGCCTCAGGTGGTTTTGCTCAGCCTTGCTAACAAGATTTTTTTATCAAAAATGTCCCAAGTCCAAAAACGTTTTTAAAATTGGGTACCAAATAATTGAAAAATTGGTGTAATAGCCTCAAAAATCACATTAGGTCATCTATATATATACATACAAATATTCCTGACAAATTTTTTTTGTCTGAGTTGAGTGGTTTTGTGCAGTCTTGCAAAAGAACATCTCAGGACAGACAGAGATGGCATATGGGACCAAATCATGATCCCCGTGCTGCATTGAGGGCATAGTAATTGAAGGACATATATGAGCTGGTTAAAAAAGGTATCATACAAATTTGTCAAGTAACAAAAGTTGGAACTAGTATCTTTTTCTGATGATACTGCATTTATTTATGGCAAAATAAACTTAGCACTAGAAAAATGTAATCATTTTAAGAAAGCACAAGAAAAATATAATCATTTTAAGAAAAGAATATTATGGAAAAAGAACATGTAGCAAATACATTTCTAGATATCAAACATGGAAATTTTCAAATTTCTTCATTTCGTCCATAATAAAATAGCTGCAGAGGGACTAGACTAAAAGGTCTAAATATTCTATTCAGTACATGGCTTTTTGTACAAATAAAGCAATTGACATAAAAAGTTAATATGCAACCAACATATTTTGCTTTTTTGATGACCTTCAGTAAATAAATATTCAAAATTTGTGCTGGTCAAGTCATGCAGGCTTAATTTTGAATGTTTAGGGTATTTCAGATTTTAACATAGATATTTAAGATTTTAAGAGGATTTTTGTTTGGTTTCATGAAAATGCAGCAATTGTGAGATTATATGTTAATTGTATTTCATATGTAAACATAAACAGGATTCTTGATAATCCATACCCCAGGCATTTTACGCATGAATTTAATATTTTATGCACAGAAGATGAAAATTTCTCATCACATGAAAATTGAATGTATAAAATCTACAAGTATTACAACAATCTCAACAACAGAATTAACAAATAAAAGAAACATATTATCTTAAACTTGGAGAAAAAATCACATACTGTGTTGAAAGAATTGTCGACAATAGTCTAAAATCATAGTTCCAAGTCAGTTTGGCCAACTTGACCCTGTGCAAATTTTGCTGCTTCTGTTGGCATTTACCTGTTGGCAAGTTAAAAGTTTGCCATAATTTGCTATCTAATAACCTGTTAATTACTGTTATTTACCAGAAACGTTACACCTGCAGCTAATAAAGAAACCAAACAGAATTGAAACACAGATAAATTGTCGATCTATTGTCAGATTGATCTTGCAATAATATCGCCATGTGACTATGCAAGTAGTATGGCCACGTACATCACACTTTACATTGGCGCTGATAGAGATGAGAACCAGTCTGCAAATAGTAGTGCTACATATCAGATGAGTTACATGGTTCTGAACCTGATGGGCTCGGACATAAAAAAAATCTAATGGAAATCAATCGGTCAGCTGGGGAATTGTGCAAGTTAAAATACTCAAACCCATTTTGCACAGAGTTGATATGAGTGCATAACATACTTTAGCAAAAAGGTGAGGCGAGAAAAGCACATATTAATGATGAAAACTAATTTGCAAATAATATTCACTTGACCAAGGGAAAAGTGATGTCATATTCAAATGATTAACTGCACTTCACTTTTTATATTGCCTGCCATGAGGCAGAGTGCATTATGTTATGATGTTGTCTGTCAGTCCATCTGTCTGTCTGTTACCAATTCCTTTTCTGCACAATAACTCGGTTTGTCTACCATATACAGTAGTGGTTTCCAACCTTTTTTGGCTGCGACCCTAAATTGGCCACTAACAGGACCTTCCAACCCTCAGGCTTATGATATGATTTCTTCTGATGACCCTTTGCGACCCTACTGAAAATCCCCCGCGACCTTGATTTGGGTCGTGACCTGAGGTTGGGAACCGCTGATCTACAGTTACAAAACTTTGTGGATGGCTTGCACATGGAGTAAGGAAGAACACTATCAATTTCATGGTCAAATGCTCAAAGGTCAAGGTCACTGACAAAGAAGAAAAGCGCTTTCTGCACAATAACTTGAATCTCCATCATCTGTGGTTACCAAACTTTGTGAATGGCTTGCACTTGGGGTAATGAAGAACCCTATTGATTCAGGAGCAAAAGGTTAAAGGTTAAGGTCACTGTGACTGAAAGAATCAAAATTGTTTCCACTCAATAACTTTAATTCAATATCACATACCTGGACCAAACTTTGTGGAGGGATTGCACTTAGGGTAAGGAAGAAGCCTATTGTTTTTGAGCTTAGAGGTCAAGGTCAATGTGACTGAAGAGGAAGAATAGTTCCTGCACAATACCATTTGTTGTATATCACAGACCAGGACTAAATTGTGTGGATGGCTTACACTGGCAGTAAGGAGGAAACATTGATTTTGGGGTCACAAGGTCAAAGGTCAAGATCACTATGACTGAAAGAAGATGAATGGTTTCTGCACAGAAAATTTCAGTTATCTACATAGAATACTGTAACCTTGCTGGTCTGGAAAATTTGCCAGGATTTTCAGATTTTCCAGTTCTTTAAGCTACAAGTGCGTTCAAATGATTCTAAACATAGGGATAAAAACCAATATGCAGTAAAAGATGACAATTCAGGACAGATTTATTCAGTATCTGTTCTTAATTACTTTGTCAGAATGATGATGAAAAGAAATATTCTCCATGCCATTTACAAGTTTAAAGAATGATGATGAAAAGAAATATTCTCCATGCCATTTACAAGTTTAGTCTTAAAAATTCACACAGAAATACAATTCCAAACATATCAGGCTTTTTCCCACAATTCAGAATTTAGTTTCATAAATTCATATTTCATACAGTGACTCAACCTATTTGTAAACGGTAATGTGGATACTTTTTATACTCTGAAATAATTTGTCACCTTTTATATCTAAATATCTAAAGCAGGAATTCACAGATAAAGTCATCTACTTAGGTAATGAGAAATTTATAATCCAAATTTTTGGTACCAAATGTGTAATCTAAAAAATCTTATAGAACCAAAATTTCATAGATAAAATTTCCTTTTCGGATATTTAGATATAATAACAGTATCATTTTTTGGAAAGTTTGAATCTCTCTTTAGGATCTTTTACTCTATGGGCCCAATCTGTCAAGTCCACAATCTGACAAGCTCCCCAATCTGACAAGTCCCCCAGTTGTGACTACTGACTCTGTTTATATACAATGCCAGCACTCCTCAGTATTCTTTTTAACAATGCGTGGATTGGTGAGCATTCCAATTGATTAGCCAGTCAAAAATGACCTTTCTATGGGAACATGATTGTGCAACTGGAATACACACACCACAGTTATACAAATCACATAAATTCATACATTAATATGAGATTTTTCATACCCTTTAATGTTTTGTACATAGTTGAGCCATAAAAGTCCTAATTATTTGTTTGTGCTAATATTTTTTGTACATATAAGTTAGTTTTATAATTAAAAATGTATAATTTTTTGTAGAAATGAAGTCTAAAAGTTGACATGTTTGAGAATTAATGTATACATATGAATATTGTAAAAAAAAAATGGCCAAAATAAATCAGATCTATACTGAACATCTGTTCTATGCATTACTTATGCCTTTATCCTTACATTTATATGTATGTTTACGATTTTCTTTCCAATACCAGTGTGTAAAAAGGTACTATATATTTTCAATATAATGTACATTTAACTGAAATTACTATAATAGTTTTCCCCTTTTCGTACATCTAAATCATCAGGTATTGATCTTTCCAATCATATTAAAATAACACATACCAGCATCCTTCATAGAGATCTTAATTTGAATAAGGTGTTGACATATTTACAATACCTCATGTCTTTTGGTTTGCAAATCTTGTTATATATCATAATGAAATATTCTCCCTTATTATAAGTGAGTTAGTGCCATTTTTCACATTTGCATGATCATTCTGTACACATGAGCTTTGTGTTAAAGAAATCAAAGAACCTTGTATGTGAAAACAATGAGGGAAGTAATCAGGACCTAATGAACTAGATTAATATCTGTTCCATTTGTGTGGTTTTATTTGAGTATCACTATGTAACGCTTGTGTGAATTCATCATGACAACAGTTCACATATGCAGTCTCAAGAGTTTTAACTAACATATATGTACCAAGATTAATGCAAATTCTGTATAGAGCCCACATTATATCCTACCTTTATCCCTTAGGTCCAACTCTTAAGGCATTAAACACTGTTTACTAATCAACATATTTATTTTGAAATAGTTTTTTTCGGCATATGCTTCTGGGTATATACGTTCAATATTTGATTCATTCAACAGTGTTTGTTTATGTTAATGTATACAGTACAGGGTAATGCCAGGTGCTTACTCATATAAGTTTCTTAACCAGTGACACCTTTGTACTCATTGACAGAAGTGTCAGAGCTTTGAATTTGAAGTAACAACTAGCATGAACAAAGATCAAACCAAATGCAGCCTAACTACAGGAAGTTCATGTGCATATACTGATAAAGGATAATCTTTGGTGGGAATGAAGAGCTCATTTGACTTGCAGAGAAAACAACACAGCATGCTAAATGATCATTCTTGTGATTTAAAGTAACTGGAGTTTATATGGATATAAATATTGTGAATATTTAAGTATAAATTATATATCTTTGAAAATGAAGGAGATGGGTATGTATTTTGTATACTTTCGATTTACTATTTTATAACCATTTTCTCTTTGACAAAATCTTCAGCTAAATGGGGGCAGTAAGGTACATTAAGCAAACTGGCTTGAAGAAGTGGTGAAATATATCTTTCTCTCACTCTCATATTGGGGCATATTTTATTTTGATCACAATGTGTACGAATAAAAATGTGTCATGTAATACCTATGTCCGTGTAATAGTTATTTGTTTTTTAACTTACTTGTGTAAGCAAATTCAAACAACATATTGTGATGGTGCATGCTGATATATCACAGTTATGTCTGTTGCGTGTGAATTTAATATCAACAATTATGTAGATATTTTGTGTCCTTCTCTATGTTGGGTCCTTTATTTTTTCATACACGATCTCTTCCCTAAAATGATAAATAAAGTTTTTACACATTATTTTTTGTATATTAACTACAATATTTATTTTTTCATATATGAAAAATTACATCAAAATACAGCATTATCTGTAAACTTACTCGAATATATGGATGTAATCTTTGACTGTTTGTGCAGGTAATTTTATTGACTATCTTGTATTGTTGCACGAAGATGTGAATGGGTAATGAACATTTTGCTATACATCTCAAAACGGTTGTGCACTACAAACAGTGTGGTGCGATGAAAATCAGACAATCATAAGATATGGAAAGCAGTGGCATAGCAATACTATTAAACATGGGACAGGCATATAATGTGCTGTTCATGGTACTCTTGTTTTTTTCTTTTTACATTTAGATGGTATCACACGTGCCAATTTTTAGCTCACTCGTTATAGACCAGAAGAGTTTATTGGAGTGACCTTTTCTCTGTTGTCTGTCTATCGTTTCGTTGTCCATTACCGCAAGGTTGTTATTGCTTCTTCGCCTAAACTACTTAGAGGATTGCAATGAAATTTTACACACACAATCATCCCAATGTCTAGTTGGCCCAAAATGAAAATGGTACAGCTTTGACACCTATTGTGCACATTATGAAAAACTTGTTATTGTTACTCCTCCTTAGCAGATGGTCATATTAACATAGGGTTTTCAGTAATAGATTTCTTATGATGTCTAGTTTGTCCTAAATGAAAATGGTGCCAGTCTGATATATAGTATGGCTGCCATAACAGCAATCTTGAAAATCTTGTTATTACTACTCCTCCTAAACAGAAAGTCATATTGACATGGGTTTTTCACCAGAATACTTTTTTGTATGATGTCTAGCTGGTCCTAAATATAAAATGTGCACATCTGACATCCAATATTGCAGCCATAGTGGCCATCTAAATTATTGTTATCATTACTCCTCCTTGATGGATGGTCATATTGACATGGGGCTCTAACCAAAAGACTTCTTATGAAGTCTAGTTGGTCCTAAATGAAAATGGTGCCAATCTGAGATCTAGTATGGCCACAATGGCAGCCATCTTTACATTTTTTAAATGCAACTTGTAAATGGAAAGTCATATCAACATGTAGTTTTCACCAAAAGACTTCCTAATAATATGGTGTCTAGTTGGTCCTAAATGAAAATGGTGCCAATCTGAGATCTAGTATGGCCAAAATGGCAGCCATGTTTACATTTTTTAATTGCAACTTGTGAATGGAAAGTCATATCAACACATAGTTTTCACCAGAAGACTTCCTAATAGTATGGTGTCTAGTTGGTCCTAAATGAAAATGGTACCAAGCTGGCATCCATTATGGTCAGCATGGTGGCCATATTGAAAATCTTGTTATCACTCAAGAATATCATACATGGTTTCAACACTTAATAGTTCAAAGGAAAAAATGGTCTTATCTTGGATTCCTGTACATTCTTTTTGGCCAGTGGCACATCAGTCCCTTCAAGTGACTCCTAGTTAGAAATTCATTTGGACAAGTTAAGGCAGGCAGCTGTTAAAAATGGACACTTAGGAAATGTCATACAAGTTTTGGGTAATATAAATGCAGCATTTTAAAGATTATTTAATATATACCAACTTGATTGTGGAGAGTCGTCTCTCTGTCATGATGACATTATTTTATTTTCACTTCTTATAATCTGAACTTTCACCCTCAGATTTCCAAAATTTCACTATCAGTTTCTGACAATCAAGGGTATTTCAGCCCCAGTTCTGAAATTGTATGGAGAACCTTGATAATATTTGAATGAAGAATGCTACTTCAGATTCTGAACAATTTAAAGAACCTGGTAGCCCAGCTTAAATTCAGCAGCCCATAGATGGCACTGTAATATGAAACTGTTAGCTTTTAGATTTCTCTGTTTCCTTGTTATAAATTGATAATAATTATTCTCCTCCTTGAAATATAGTTATATTTTGGGGACAAATGTAGATTTGTTTTTTGTTTTTGTTGGTTTTAACGCCACTTTTAACACATTATTGGCTATATTATGCAGAGGAAATGGGGGCTAAGTGCCTTTCCCAATGACACACCAAAGCAGCAGATGAAGGCTGTGTATCAAACCCATGACCCTTGGATTACAAGTCTGATAATCTTCAAACTGAGCTACTGCATCTCCCCAGAAGAATGTAGAAAATGTCATGGTATCACGAAGTGACATCTGAATTCAACATAGAGTAGCCCAAACCAACATTGATGTAGCAGTAGCCCAAACCAGACATTGATGTAGCAGTAGCCCAAACCAGACATTGTCATATTATCTGGGGTATCATGAAGTGGCATCTGAATTCAGCATAGAGTAGCCCAAACCAGATGTTGTAACTGTAGCCCAAACCAGACATTGTTGTATTCCCTGGGATGAAGTGGCATCTGAATTCAGCATACAGTTGCCCAAACCAGACATTGTTGTATTTCCCGGGGTATCATGAAGTGGCATCTTAATTCAGCATTCAGTAGCCAAAACCAGTGTTGTATTCCCAGGGATCAAGACACAAAATTTGTTGAACCCTGACTTGATAATTTAATTGTTGAATTAGGCTCATTTATCAGCAAACAAGAAGAAGTGATAACAAAAATGGTAAACATAATGGTTAAAGAGTGAACCAGATTGGAAAGTTTGGTTAAGTATATGTACTGTGATGCCCTTAGTTTTCTTAGTCATAACATTTGTGTTAATTTTGCTCAATAACTAAATTGCAGAAATGTTTTTCACAATGTGCTTAACAAGAACTTTTTCGCACATATGTAAATTGCATGAATTTTGTTTTTACTAAATGCCAGATTTGTTGAATTTGCAAATATATTTTTATGCTTCAATATTACAATTTACTGTTGAATTTTCTTCAGTAATTGATTTCTGACTTCAGACCTCTCCTGAATCTCCTGGGGTTTATCTCCTCATGCAGAAGCTCTTCAGGGCCGAGCCAATCAATGAACTGCAAAAAGCTGCCCAGGAGACTGGAGTGTCTGAAGAGGAATTTCAGGTATAACATAATCAAATAACAGTAAATTACTGAATTTTCATCAGTATACAATTTTCAAGATTTAGAAAGATAGCCAAGTCTCATAATTTTGTTTAAACAGTACCAAAATGTACCGTATGAATATAGTTCATGAGTAATCATGAATAATGTATGTTGCATACCTGTACAAAATTTTTTGCCTGTAATTTAGACGTACCTGAGGCGTCAATTTTTTTAAAAAATTCCAGGCGTGAGATCTAATAAAGACTCACTGATCTGAGACGTAAACCAAGCGGAATTGAGACGTAAGTCTGGTGGAATTTGAGGCAAAATATGTAAATTAGCTCCGCCTGTAATTTAGACGTACATGAGGCGTCAATTTTTTTAAAAAAGTCCAGGCGTGGAATCTAATACAGACTAAATGATCGGAGATGTAAACCAAGCGGAATTGAGACGTAAGTCGGGTGGAATTTGAGGCGAAATACGTAAATTAGCTCCACCCAGAATTACACTTTGACGCCTGGAAAATGCTTAAGCTTGCCACCTGGAAAAATGCTTCAGCTTGCTCCTTGGAATAATGTTTTGGGTTCCTGCCTCCCTCCCAAAAGACGCCTAGAACAGAATATTATCAGGGAAAGTGACGGGTGTCATTTTAAAGGACCAGTATTGAGTATCATTTGAGAATTATATGATCAGGCCTGCCTGGAATTAACAAAAATATATTTATGTTTTGATTAACTCCCATTTAAACAATAAATAAATTAGAAAAAGACAAAATTGGCTACAAACTGATTTTATTCAAGAATTTTGTATTTTATTGGTCAACACCTTCAAAAGTTTTAACCGACTTGATTTAAATCGAAACCTAATATATTGGTCATGAGTATGCAGAAATGAAAAAGTGTGACAACTCTTCTTTTTTGTATTCCAATAGGGGTCTTGCGTGCTTTGTACTTGTAAGGTACTTTGCGATAGTTGATACAAATTATGAGAATTCTGATATTGTTGCAATTGTAGTAGTTCTTTATTTTTGTAATGGAGCATGTGTGCAAAACACTGTAAGATAATAGCAGAGACTGCATCTACTTATAGTGCCATTATTTTCTAACTGCTGGGGTTGTAGCTTTAAATTGTTTTCTTTTACATATACATATGCACTTTCTTTCATAATTGTTTGAAACAGGTTTTATCAAAGTTAAACATTCTTTCACACAGTTGTGCAATATATTAGTAGTTTCTATCATAACATTTAAAAGTTTGTTAAAATTAAACCTCTCAGTAGAGTACCATGATGTTCCGATATACTGTTCAATTTCACCTTGTACACAAAATATATTTCATTAGCTGATACATTTGAAATATGCTGCTTTCCTTGCAAAACGGTTACACATAAAGCAAAATGCAGGAGACTTTGTGAGTGTGAGTTGGATCATATACAATAAATCACTAAGGAAAGATTCCAGAAATCCAAACTCATCCAGAGAAAGGCAAGCTCTTCAGTATAAGGAATCTCTCACAGCTGTTTTCTCCAATATTCACATTTTATTCCTCCAGAAGCAAATCCAGATAGGCAACGGGGTGGATGTTTTCAGATGGTTTGGCCCCTCCTTTTTTTTAAAACGTAGTACACTTTTAGGTGAAATATAAGAATGTAAACCATTTGAAGTACAATGAACCGCCTCTTTTAAACAAATCCTCATAAAAAATCCTGCATCTTTCCCGGCTTCTTGTATGGCTTAGGTACCATATCATACACTGAAATAAATTATTGTAACATATAGTATATAACGTGGACACAAATATGACTATTTAATTGTTTGGCAAAACAATGCAAGCCTTTAATTTAGCTGAACGTTCCAAAATCACTACACAGTCTCTTAGAAACATATCTAAGTGTTATTTATGACCATCCTTTAATAAGATCCCAAATTTTAGTGTTATCATCCATTTTGGAAGTGCTGTGACATTATATATCAAATATTCAGTACTTTAATTCTTTAAAAATAAAGCATATTACTTCTCAAAACCTTTGAAAAAGAATCACTTCCATTTTATTAAAAGAGTTAAAATTCATTGCATGATGACAACTGTAGAATTTGATATGTGATATCCACATTTGTGAAAAAAATTAGCTAAAATTTTGGCGCATATTGGGTAATGGTAGTTAAAAAATGTTACTAACATTTCATTTTCGGGGTGGGTGTGGGTCTGGATTTCCAGCTCTTAAATAGCTTGAAACAAATATTTTTGCTCTGATTTATAATTTAAAAAAAAAAACAGAACCTATTACATCCATCATATTAGTTGAAAAACAAAATGTATATTGATGTATAAGAAAAAAAAAAAAAAAAAGCCTGACTCAAGAATATTACATGTTCCACCTCCCCCAATTAAATGGTTGGTCATCAGCGGCCATTTATAACAACAATATCGTCGACCATCCTAGCTTCATGCCTGTCCTTGATTCGTGTGCCATGTTTCTTGCAACCTCGCGTGCTTATTTTGAGATCCTGATGTCATCAACTGGGTCAATACCATTTGTTGACGGTGACAATAAATGCTGATTATGACATATTTGACGAAATAAGATTTAAATACGTACTGCAATTCAAATCAAAGAAAACACAATGAAAATGTCCAACTAATGCCATATTTGCCACAACTTTGTGGCCCTGGATTGAGTGCTAGCTGTTCAGTTCAGGGACGCTGTTCGCATGTTGGTTTTCTTTACCTTTTTGTTAGTGAGAAAACCACAACAGAGATTTTTGAGATGGCAAAGGCAGTGTAAAAACTTGGTTAATTTAACATGACCTTATCTTGTGTTAGGAAAAATGATTCTACTGAAAAATTACATATTTTGAAATTTGTAATTGAAATATTTTAATATAACGAACAAAAAAAGCTTTGTTATGAGACAGCATGAAAAAAAAATCTTAAAAAATCACATTTTTAGATGTGATAATTTTTTCAGAAATCAATATGAAAAAAAATAAATTACAAAATGCATCAGATTTTTTTCTTTTATATTTTTGTCATTATTATTTGTAAGTGTTTTATTGCAGTCAATATGCATTTGAAAGAAGTGAAATATATATCAGATGCAAATACATAATAATATAGGAACAACATAAACGATATATGTCCACACCTTGGCCAAATTGTCACATTCCAATCTTATGTCACGTGGCTTTATTCAGGGGCATGAACCATGGATTTCTTTCTAGAAATAGAAAAATTTCAACGCTATCGAAAAAACGGTTGATCGCAAAGAATTTAGAGAGTTTATGAACATTTCTCACTGTTGAATTAATTAAGTAGATATAGTTGAACAATTTCTATGGTGATTTTAATAGTTTGTAGCAATATTATAACATAAGCGGTAAAATTCACATAGAGGGCACGAACCATGACATATTGACGATATCGTACATGTGTTGAGTATATATAGACGCATTTTTCTCTTCAGCAGTATGGGAAAATGCCCGCCTTTGGCTAAATGTGCAAAAATTTGCAAAGTTCTGCTGTCTGTTAGGAAAAATAAGTCCCAACAGAAAATGGAATGCGATAACAAGTTAGAATTAAATTTGGTAATAATGTCACCCTATTGTCGATAACTGACAATAAGATTGCACCGATAACTATAGTTTGGCAGGTGGTAGCAGTAAATTATACTGATATGCAAAATGATGATCTCGATGATTATGTAGCGCAAGATTATAAAGTCGTATCATTTGACGTATTAAATCCTAAGGGCAAAAGTGTTTACAGATAAATGCCCGCTAATCATATGCAGTCTGTAAACCAGCAAAATATAACACAAACTGGATTTTACTTACCAACAGGATAACTCGATGACCTTGGTTAGCTATAGTTATCGCCAGAGCTGTATGATCAGTTGCTGCAGATGTATTTGTATTACTTGCAATAAAACTTCCCAAATCAACGAGCAAAAACGTGTCTTCGAACTTCAAAAATGGAGCCCGTTTGAAAACGAGGCTGTCGTGTAAACATGGGAAATAACCGCCGTTACTATCTCGATACTGATGGTCTCAGTCGCCGAAAACCACATTTCATCTTGTGTAATTTTTTTAATTTTTTTTTTTAAACCCAGATTTGTACTAATAATCCTTTACAGAATGTAGGCAGGATGGAATGGGTATCCCTCCCTCTCTCACTCAAAGAAAATAATTAAATCCAGGATATATACATTTTGAAGTTTACACTTAAAATAACAAGAACTGCCAATTGTGTTTCTTTTTCTGGCAGCAGTAACAACTGAGGGTCAGGTATAATATGTATCATAATTGGAAGGAAAACAAAAGATTCAAAAGAATGACATTTTTTTATAAATAAGGATCATTTTTTTCTTTTGGATTTAAAAAATCATTTAATGATTGATATTTTATGGAAATTTACTATACTGGAAATAAAATCAAACACATTTGCTTTTCTGTCTTCTGTGAATAATGAGGGAGTTTATTTATTATTATTATTACCATCATTATTATTATTATCATTATTATTATTATTAAAAGTTTTTAAATTTACCATAATCACAAAATGTAGCATAAATCTGGTACTAATATTAAGTATTTAGCAAAATGATATTACTGGAAATTAAAAGAAAATTTTCATGTTTCATTTAAGCTATTTAAAATATGAATACAAATTTATTCTTTGCAAAAATTATGTGATGTATAATTACCAAACTTGGTTTCTTCTATCTTCTATGTTCTCGTTTAAGCCTACTCATGTTGCATTTATTACTTAGCAACACTTCTGCTGTTTACATTTATTTTTTTTAAAACGTTTTTTTTGTTACAGAGCTAAATGCCTTGTTGACACATAGGGGTTGACAGAGTTTGAAACACTCTAGAAGAAAACAGTAAGAAAAAGTCTTGAATGCAATAAATTCCAGTTTGTATTTTTACAGTGCACTTTGCATTTAAAATGATCACCTTTGTAATTCTATAATTATTGCAAATACTAAATTTTGCTTAACAAATTCATAGACTATATTCAAGGTTAGGTCTTTTGCAAATGTATACCATATATTAAAGCCCATATTTTTAGTTATCTCTGGTAAAAGTTCTATATTATTAACTTGTACAGAAATCCTCCTCCTGTGAATTCTAAGTCCAAATTATTTGCCTTCTGCAAATTTCAAAGTCCAGTTCACCCTCATTCTAAACCCAAATTTCCGCCTTATACAAATTTCAAAGGAAAAAATGACGTCTCTGAACATGAGTCTCAGTGTTTTCCTCCATAGCCAGGCAGAAAAATGTAAAATTACGTCTCAGATGAGAGGCGTAAGTCAGACTGAAATCTTACTGAAATCATGTCTCCTGCTCAGTTCTGCCTGGAATATTTCCATTCCAGGCGGAAACCAAGTGGTTTCCGTCTCAATGATGGGTGGTTTCTGCCTCTCCATTTCATATGGGTATATTCTGAATCTTAAGAGATGGTAAAATATTATAACTTAACATTATTTAGTATCAAATTTAAATCTGCTTTGAGGGACAGAAAGTAAAACCCCTTGGGCTTTTGGTTCTAGACCCTCCAGAAAAACAAAATGATTATTGGAAATTCATTCACTTAATAGTTTGCCAAAATGTAACAGTTTCATTGAGTCCTGTTATATTTCTTCTACAGGAATTAGAAAGGTCATGAAAATCAGATGTTTTATTTCAGCATGTGTTGTTGTTCTACAGAACACTGTGCTCATGAAAATCATGTTTTATTTCAGCATGTATTGTGGTTCTACAGAACATAGTGCTCATGATAACCAAATGTTTTATTTCAGCATGTATTGTTGTTCTACAGAACATTGTACTCATGATAATCAGATATTTGACTTCAGCATGTGTTGTTGTACTACAGAACATATAGTGCTCATGATAATCATGTTTTATTTCAGCGTATGTTGTTGTTCTACAGAACATATAGTGCTCATGATAATCATGTTTTATTTCAGCATGTATTGTTGTTCTACAGAACATACAGTGCTCATGATAATCATGTTTCATTTCAGCATGTGTTGTTGTTCTACAGAACATATTATGCTCATGATAATCAAATGTTTTATTTCAGCATGTGTTGTTGTTCTACAGAACATATAGTGCTCATGATAATCGTGTTTTATTTCAGCATGTGTTCTACAGAACATAATGCTCATGAAAATCATGTTTTATTTCAGCATGTATTGTGGTTCTACAGAACAAATAGTGCTCATGATAATCGTGTTTTATTTCAGCATGTGTTGTTGTTCTATAGAACATATAGTGCTCATGATAATCATGTTTTATTTCAGCATGTGTTGTTCTACAGAACATACAGTGCTCATGATCATGTTTTATTTCAGCATGTATTGTTCTACAGAACATATAGTGCTCATGATCATGTTTTATTTCAGCATGTATTGTGGTTCTACAGAACATATAGTGCTCATGATAATCATATGTTTTATTTCAGCAAGGTATTGTAGTTCTACAGGAAAGAGTTCCTAAAATCCCTGTATTTGCTGGACATGTCTGGTAAATCAAAGGTTTTGACCAGCATATCAATCATAGAAGTTCTCAAATACTATTATATCAACTTGTCTTTGATTTGTTTATCCATTAAACTGCCAAATAAACACCTTAACAATGTAAAATTCAAAGGTGGCTCAGTCTAGTTTACAGATTGTTTCTCTGTCAAACAATCAATAAAGATGTTGCCATCTAAAAGGTGACTAGGTCTAGTTTACACATTGTTTCCTTGTCTGACAATCAGTTGAAGTGTCACCGACTAAGCATGTGTAGTCATTGTGTATTCCAAATTGTTTAAACTCTCTGTAGCAACAAAACGCAAAACAAAAGGGTGTGAAAGCATATTTCCTCGACTTAAATTAACAATTGCCTCAGGGTCTGTACTATAGACACTGGGTCAGTCCCTCACACATGGTTTGTATCACAATGTGTTATCACATAATACCTTTAGAACAAAATATGTGTAGTCTAGGCCCAAATTAAGAAAACAATATACTAGCAACAACAACCAACTTTTATTATCATCCCCCAAGACTTATTTGGGGACCTGATTGAATAAAACTTCACCCTCCAACTTTAACGGAACTGCTTATTAATTGTATTTTCGATGTACTAAGTCCGCTTGTTGTCATTCAAGAAATAATTTTTTTAAACAGTGGAGTGGAATAAAATACTGTAGTTGGTGGAAATTCTGTAGTACGGTTTTCTGAAAGAAAAAATTATTGTTTTTTAGCTCTACTGATAATAAATCAGAAGAGCTTATGGGATGGCCTGTTGTTTGTTGTCTGCTGTCCATTGTCTGATGTCTGACTGTCTGTTGGCACAAATTTGTTCTTGCTATTTCTCCTAAACTACTTGGAGGATTGCCATGAAACTTTACACACACATTCATTCCAAGGTCTAGTTGATCCTAAATGAAAATGGTGCTTATCAGGCATCCAATATGGCTGCCACAACAGCCACCTTGAAAATCTTGTTATCACTACTCATGTTGAATGGATGGTCATATCAACATGGGGTTTTTACTAAAAGACTTTGTATGATGTCTAGTTGGTTTTAAATGAAAATGGTGCCAATCTGATGTCCAATATGGTTGCCATGGCAGCCATTTTGAAAATCTTGTTATCTCTTCTCCTCATGAAAGGAAAGTCATATTGATATAGGGTTTTCACCAGAAGACTTCTTATGATGTCTAGTTGGTCATATGTGAAAATGATGCTGCCTGGGACATCACAGTGACACTATTGAAAATCTTGTTATTGCTACTTGTTTGCTCTACTGGTTATAGACCAGAAGAGCTTATGGGATGGCCTGTTGTCTGTCATCTGTCATATCATGTCTGTCCATTAGCACAAGTTTGTTATTGCTACTTCACCTAAACTACTAGGAGGATTACTATGAAACTTTACGGATACATTCATCCTATGGTCTAATTGGTCTTAAATGAAAATGGCACTACTCAGACATCCAATATGGCTGCCACAGCAGCAATCTTGAAAATCTTTTATCACTTCTCATCTGAATGGACGGTCAAATCAACATTGGATTTTCACTAAAAGACTTCTTATGATGTTTAGTTAGTCCTAAATGAAAATGATACAGATATGACATCCAGTATGGCCGTTATAGCAGTCGTCTTGAAAATCTTGTTATCACTACTCTCTCTGAATGGATATGGAAAATCATATCAACATTGTTTTTTCACAAGAAGACTTATTATGATGTGTAGTTGATTCTTAATGAAAATTGATCCACTTTGACATCCAAATTTGGCCACTGTATTTATATGAGCACATAAATACTTCCCCATACAATAAGCAATAACTTTTTTAAAGAAAAACTTTAGTGTAAAGAGATCAATAAGGAACTCGTTTAATAAGCTTGAATTTTTCAGCTAAATGCATTAATTGCTGCACATTGAACTAGATCTTTCTTTCCAACTGAATCGGTACACAGCCAAGAACATAAATGGTGCCATGTGGGTGCATCTATTTTTAGAAACAGTTGTTTGTCTCACATGTCTGAAAATTGGCATGTGTTATCAGTAGCACAAGTGTCAACACAATTCAGACTGAGACATCGGAGTCATGCCTAGAGGTCTTTACCTATGCCCAAGGGACTTAGCTCCTTGGTCATAACATTGAAACTATTGAGGTACCCACCCTATAACTATATATACACTTACTGGGCATGAAAAGACAAATTTATACATGCAGCTGATGTCAACCTAGGGGTCCATCCCTACCCCAGGGGAGTTAGCCCCTGAGTCATAACTTTAAAACTATTGAGATTTCCACCCTATAACCATATGTACACTGGACATGGAAAGACAAATTTATGCATGTAACTGACATTGGTCCTGTGGTCCATCCTTACCCTTAAGAGAATAAGTCTCTGTATCATAGCTTGCAAACTATAAAGATCCGCACTCTATAACCATACATACTTATTGGGCATGACAAGACAAATGCATGCACCAAACTTACATTTGCCACATACTTATTGGGCATGACAAGAAAAATGCATGAACCAATCTGACATTTGCTTTTGGAACAGAGTCTCAAACTTCAAGGAGGTGGTCATAATGTGGAAGCGTGGGAGTACTTGTTTTACAAACACAAAATTCTTATGACACCTGGGTCACTTGGGAGTGGGTGGGTGGAGGTGCAATATGTAACAAAAAACATAGGGATTTGTAAAGCTGAGATGTGAAAATCATTCTAGATGTATATTGTTGTCATTATTTTTATTCCAGGCACTGCTGGTGTATGCAGCTGGCTTCTATTCAAACATGGGCAACTACAAATCTTTTGGAGACAGCAAATTTATACCAAATCTTCCAAAGGTAAGATGGTATTTTGCTTTTCTTCTGACATGATGTTTTATAACTTTAGTGTGGCAAATGTTTATTCATCAAAAGAAATGAATAAAAATGACTTTGTTATGTGTCATGCATATACCGTTTATACTTAGAAATTGGGTTGAACTGCAAACATAGACCCTGATCTGCTGTCACATAATGTGCTAGCAGATCAGTGTCTATGTTGTTTGTTGTACTGATTAACCCTAACAAATTGCAGAGACCCAGATTTGCCAATGCATTATGCGATGGATCTAACTTATAAGTGAGTATATATGATATGTAAAAAGAAATGAATAAAAGAGACATTGTTATGCTTCATTCATGTATTTAAAGCTCTCTTTGGTAAGAAAAAAGTTGATATTGTTCTCAGAATACAAAAAGCTTGAATGGCCTCAAATGGGGGAGGGGGTGACATCAGAATTACTTTTTCTCATTTGGGCAAAATTACAGACACAGGTGTGACTATTTTACCTAAATTACCTTTGAATGTGCACCCTAATAGTTGCATGTTTAGAAATAATTGCAATAGAAACCATTTTTTATATTTCATTAGGTAATAATTGATGGTCCAAGTTTAAGATCATGCTTTAGTGACCTGTCTGATTTAATGTGATGTTGTCTTGGTGTTTTGTACTATGACATTGTCACATGTACCAGACGACATGGGTGTCATGGCACCAGCAGTATGGTTCAGCATAGTCGGTTCAGTTACTTTTTATTTAAATTTTTTCTGTTGTGGTTTAATCAGTAGAAGAAAAATTATACTCAACCTTGTTTGGAGAAGTTCTATGAATTATAGTTGCCTTTGACTCCAGGTTCTGAAACTACACCTTGGTACCTAGGATCCATTCAAACCAGGTTGTGTTGTTATGAAATAACTAAAGAAATAATCTTAGTGCAGTTATTAATTACCTACACTGAGATGTAGGAGCCATGTAGTAATCACTTGTTCTGTCAGTACATCCATTCACACGAAAGCTTGGCAACACTTACACATAATTGGATGCCATTGGTATGTGAATGGCCTATTATATGCAGATGTGCCTTTTAAAGGTTTTGTCTTTTCAGGTCCAGTTTTGATGGAATTGTTGACCATTTTCAATCGGTTTTATATTGCCACTACGGCAGATTCTTGTAACCTGCATCACTCAGATATCATTTAGTATAAACATTGCTTCATAGACCTAGATGTGCCTTTTATGGGTTTTGTCTCATCTGCACCATTTTGGACAGAGTAATGGGTATTGTCTATCAACTTAACGTCTTTACATGCGATGTTGCCTGTAGTCGTCATAGCTCAAGAACCATTTAACATATTTTAATGCAATTTGATGTGAACATTTTTTCATAGACCTAGAGGATTTTTTTATGGGTTCTGTCTTGTCTGCTCCATTTTGGACATTTATTTTCCTTGTTGATCAACTTAATATTGTTACATGGAATATGCTTTGTATCAATGAGTCCTTGAATGAGTTGGATTTCAAGCATTCTTCTTCAAATACATTCCCCGATCACATTAACGTTAGGGATAGAAGCCTGCTGACTCACGAATCCAGCCCTACTATAAGAAGAAAATTCATCTCTTGTGTCTAACTTTGGTTCTCCAACACAAGTTCCTCTATTTAAGTCTCTGGGGAGCAAATTGTTGTGAATGGGACTCTTTACAACACACACATGCTAATAGCTATAGCAAACAGCAATACTATCTGGATGACATAAGATGTTTTTGCTGCATGAAATTGTCATTACTTGTTGTCAGATTTGCTAAGATATATAGATACAAGCGATGCTTACCCAAAGTCAGAGAAACACAATTGTCAGTGTGTAAGTACAAAATGATTTACACATAATCTGTGGTAATATTGGTCAGCAGTCTGTTTGAATGTAAGTTAAAACAGTGACGAACCGATTTATCGATTTCTTGTTTCTGTGATTGCATATGATCATCAATACTTCCACAAAAAAGGCTGTGGTTTTCTTTTTAGGAGAAGTTTGAAGCCATTTTATCATGCAGCAAGGCAGTAAAAGATGACCCAGAAGGCATGAAGGCACTATGGGACAGAGTGGGCGATGATATTTACTCTTTGTCAGAAAGAAGTAAGATACTGGGTTTGGGAGAGAAGGTTAGTTAAATACATCTTTATAGTTGCTTGTTTTACAATTTACATCAGTGTCCAAAGTGCAAGATTGTATTTCAGTTTTAATGAATTTTAGAAAATTAAATGTAGAAACTTTGTGTAACTCAAGAACCATCATGATATTATGTTGGAATCCAAATTGCAGACAGTTTATTTTTTGGACTTTTACTGCTTTAAATTGTTACCTTCACACAGTTGGATAAGCATGTTACAAAACCATATGTGCATGGATTCTGATTTTACACTATCATTATAGGTATATATAGTGTAACTTTATTGTGACAAGTGAATATATTTTTTGTGGTCTTAATCGATATTTCCATATTGCAGGGAATTACAACCTATTTCTCCAGTAATTGTGACTTCAGAGATGCAGAATTTGCCAAGGAATTCCTCACTGCCAAGGTATGGTGTAATAATTATTCAGTGAATAGAGTTCACTTAAAAACCTTGAATATAAATGGCCTAAGCTAATATTGCTGTGGAAAATAGGGTGTACTACATATTGACTATGTATTAGGTATACAGATTTAACAAACACGAAAGACATTGGTTTAAACAATGTCATTGAACACCCAACAAATGAATTTTAGCTCACTTGGATGTAGGATGGTATGGGGTCCTGCATCTGTCCATGATCCATCCAGCTGTCAACAATTGTTACAACTCTAGAGGCAATATTTCTTATCTGATTTGGATCAAACTTGGAATATACGTTTAATATCATCAAAATCTTACATGAATTTGATAATGATTGAGATCCATGCATATTACTGAGTTGGTCTTGACTCTGATTTATTGAACTTGTTACATCTTTGAGTCCATCTTTGAGTCCATTTTATTCATACTTGGAATACGGACTTTAATAATCAGGATCTTGGATGAGTTCGATAATGAGTGAGATCCATGCATAATAAGGAGGTGATCTTTCATCTAGATGACTGAGCTTGTTACCACTCAACAAATGGGATTTCTAACCCAATTTCAGCCAAGCTTGAAAAATCGGCAAAATAATAGTACCCTGTTGTTGAATGAATTTTATTAAGTGCAAGACCTATGCATCTGATCTGCCTATGCATCTGATCCACCTATGCATCTGATCTGCCTATGCATCTGATCCACCTATGCATCTGATCAGCTTTTTTGTACCAGTTTTGACTCTATTTTTAATGGAATGTTTTTTTTATCAAATAGTTTATATAATCAAAATATTGGATGAGTAGGATTATGAACAAGATCCACACATATTAAAGAGGTGATCTTGCATCTGATTGACTGAGCTTGTTACCACTCTGAAGACCATTTCTAAGCCGATTTGTATTAAACTTTGTAAATAGGCTTAAATCATCATGATCTCAGATGAGTATAATTATGTTCAAGATCCACACATATTAATGGGTAATCTTGCATCTGTTGGCTGAGATCGCTAGCTCCACTGGTCACATACCAGCAGAGCTTATGCAATGGCCTTTCATCTATCATCCTTCATCTGTTAACAAAGAACAGTCTTGGATTCCTGGAAATTCTTATCAATAATTTAGTGACTCTATTTTAGATCAGATTTTGATCAAACTTGGCAAAGAGGCTTTTATATCCTTAAGATGGCCAATGGGTTTTATAATTCAAAACGATCTGCACATATTATTGAGGTGATCTTGCATCAAATTTGCTGAGCTTCTTACTACTTGAAAGACATTATTTCTGACCCATTTTGGATCAAACTTGTTAAACAGTCTTAATATCATAAAGATGTTGGATGAGTTTGATTATGACCACATCTATGCATATTTATGAGGTTATATTATATCTGATTGGTTGAGCTAATTTTCATTCTGGAGACTGAATTCGATTAGATTTTTTACTCCAACTTGGAAAATAAGCTTATATCATGGTTATAGAAAGGTTCTATAATAAGTGAGATCAGCAATAGAGGTTTTGGTACCAGACTGCCCAAACTTGGGTTTGATTCATAAATTCTGTTACTTTTATTTAAATTGAATTGGCAACATATGGATTACCAAAGCAAGTTTTTTAAATATAGAAAACCCTTGAGCAATGTACCATGTATACTCACTTAAAAATCAGATCCAATTGCAAACTTCATAGACCTAGATCTGCTGTTGCATAATGCACTGGCATGTCTGGGTCTATGCAGTTTGTTAGGAGTAATCAGTAGAACAAACAACATAGACTCTTATCTGCTGGCACATTATGAGATGGCAGATCAGGGTGTATGTTGTTTGCAGTTGGACTTTACTTATATGCGAGTATATATGGTAAATGGTCTAATGGGAACTTGAACTTAGAATGAAAGGGATCAAAACTATTTCTCAAATAAAGCTGAGATCAGCTACATGTATGATGGTACTTGTATAATTTGTGTAATGCCTTGTAAAAATAACTTTGCTTTTGGCTGTAATCCACATATACCTCAGCTATAATATCATTTTGACATGTACTGTATTCATTTATCAGGTAAAATATGTGATGGATATTTGTTGTACTTGGAGCTGTTCCCTTTAAATCTGCCTGAAGAGGGGGAACGCCACTTTTTGTTTAGGGGTACCACCACTAGAAAAGAATTTAAATTATACAGAACAAAAGAAAAATAGAGGTTTGGACCCCCTCTCCCAACAGAAAAAATAAAATTGTTTCCCAACTTCACAAGGTTCATTGAAATGGAATAACCCTCAGTTGATTACATTATTAGTTTTAAAGTACATTCAGTTGTTTATATGGTTAAAAAGTAGCAATATTAAATTGAATAGAAGTATATGTAACTTTTGAAAGATGTTGCTGGAAAAAGTAAATTAAATGTTTGAAATTAAAGTTTATGAAAGATTTATGCAGCTTAGGCAAATGAAAACATTACCACCCTTAACACAGATTATGTAACTCTTGAATTTAATATTTAATTTCCTCTAATTCGTCTAGGACATAAGTCCTTACAACACACGGTTTTTCAAGAAGGTTGACCCAAGCACAGGGAGGGTTGAGTATGAAGTGAGACTGGCCTCTGTTGAGACCGGAGGTATGTTTTCCCTTTTTAAATCTAATACCATTTCAGATTTCCTTTTTGTCATACATGTGAATGGTGAGACATATACCGTATTTCATGTATTTTATCGTACAGGAAAAAATAATTATTAATTTCAGTGTACGAAAAATTATGTGTAAACTAAATGATTATTTTGGAGTACAGACCATGTACGAAAAATAAAGGGATCGAACCCGAACAAGGTCTATGTGACATGTGATACTCAACGACCTAACAGTACTAACGTACAAAATAAATGTACAATTTTTGTCTCATTCTGCTGCCAACTCAATAATCCAATTACAATAAAAAATACAAGTACTCAAAAAGACTTTTGTTGTTATTAGTGACCGAGAGAGAGAGAGGGAGAGATGGCTGAAACAATAATGTTGTCAGTGTGCAATATCATGTGTATTCCGATCACAGTTATTTGTAGCTGTTACGGTGTGTTATGTTTCCAAAATGATTAAGATGGTCTGTACATGTGTTATTTATAGGTATTATTTATCGGTAAATTGTACGCAATGATATGAGCCCCTGTTGTCAAAAAGTTAAGTGCAACTTGTATTCTTACAGCAACAGTAACATCATTATCAAATTACAATAAAAAAGAACTCAAAAATACTTGTTTTAGCAAATGTGTGTGTGTGTGAGAGAGAGAGAGATGAAACAATGTTGTGTCAGTGTGTAAGATCGTATGTATTCGGAGCAGTTTTTATTTGTAGCTTTTGGAGAGAGAGAGAAAGAGAGAGGTTACAGGGCTAGTGTAATCTGTATTGTTCAGTTACCTGACGTACAAGGGCACTATTATATTCCATTATCAAGTAACACCTCTGAATAAACAATTCCTTCTCGTTTTAATTACAATGGATATCATTGTCACAAAAACCACATGGCTAGTATTAGTTACATGCTAATTAAACATGCTTAGGGTTTTGGCCATGTTATTTCAGTTCGACACCAGACTGAGGTCAAGATTCGACCAACGAGATCAAGTTAGTGAGGCTACCGGTAGGGAAATGAGGCTAACCATAGGGAAATTAAATTCTGTCAGTGAGCTTCATGTATGAAGGCCATTGTCCAAACAGCAATAGATATTGTAATCGCCTGCGATCACACGCATGACTTGCTATTCGTACTCGCCGATAAAGATAACAATAGAGGGATGTATCATAGAATAGATTCTCAATAAAATGTTAATTTGAGGAGAAAACATCAAATGGCGTCACAACACTTGTTTTAAAACTCGCGAGCTATACTGTGGTGCTTTGTGACAGTGACGGCCTTAGTAAAGAGTAATTATTAACCATATTGTTTAAGGACTGAAAACAAGAACTTTCTAATGTAAAAGCAGTACAAGCACTTAAAAAATATAAGAATCGAATTCAACGATTCAGTGACTTTCGCATTTATGATAGAAAGTTACATGGTTTTTATATTTTATTTTCGTATTACTATAATGAAGTAATAACACTAATTATACCAATGGTCTGTGGTCTTCACTTTACCATGTACTGAGATAAAAATTTTGCTGGATAGGAAAAAAACATCAAATGGCTTTCGAACTTGTTTTAAAATGCATGTGGTGCTTTGTTGCAGTGACCATCATAATAAAGATCTCTCATTAATGATATTGTTTAAGGATTATATGCTGTAAAGGCCATTGTCCAGTTAATGCAGAGCAGTAACTGCTGTAATGACAACAAGAGATCATACGTATCAATCATTATATTTTCTCACCGATAAAGAAGACAAAGAAGGGGGAATTGATGAATGAGTGTAGATTCTCAATAAACGAAAGAATTACCCTTTCAAATGGGATGATCAAAAGCCTTTCTGCTTGATTATAAACGGTGATTATGTCTTTATTTCTTGATCTCTGTTTCATTATTCGATGCCTCGATTAAAAATTTATCATAAATATACTCGGCAAACAATACATTGGTCGTTTGATGTATCTAAAAGGTACATCAGTATTTTTTCGAAGCCGTTTGAAATTTTAACTTCTCTTCCTGATTCAAATAAACAACATCAAAATGTGCGGTTAAAAATAATAATAAAAGAATGAAATGTACTCCCCAAAATGGCAATATTTTCGATCTTTTTTGCAAGCGTAAATCTTTTCAGTAGAACTTTTATGTACGAAAATTAAAGGTTTTGACGAAAAATACGAAGTGCTATTTACGAAAAAATATGATACACTTAATTATCATATTTGAAGCTAGATGGTGTACGAAAAAATACATGAAATACGGTACTGCTTTTCTGGGGTGATGGAGATAGCAGACATATCAGTGGTATTATAGCGATGTTAAACTCCTGTATTAAAGTGTTAGAAAGGAATTTATCTTTGACCTCAATTGTTGTATTAACTTAAACTTTGGTACAATATTGCTGTATGCCTAAAAACTGTACCCATATATTCTAGGATTACAGTCTTTCCTGCTTAATGTCCACACAATAACATTAGTTCTAAATGACATACCTCAACAAAACGTTTTGCATGGCTTCCACTTGGTGTAAAGAAGAAGGCTATTGATTTGGGGGTACAAAGATCACAGGTCAAGGTCACTGACTAAAAAAAGAAAAATGGTTTCTACACAATAACATTTGTTCTTCATCATGGACAGCCCCCATCCTTAGTATTGGGAATTGTTTATTGCAGAACAGGTACTTTGGGGAATTTTTAACACATAAGCTTATGGTGTTTAACTTCCTATCATTCTTCACTCCTGTAATTGAAAAGAAATAATATTATATGGGTCTGTGTACAGTGTAAATCAAAACTGGTTATATAATTATGTTCTTGTTTTGTAGAGAAATTGCCTTTTTTGTAGCAGAAGTAGTAGTAGCGATAGTTGTCGATATTGTGTTCTTTGGTATAAAAAATAAATCTTTTTCAGAACTTATGAGACTGAGGCAGATAACAACTGTTACATATTCATTCATCAAACATAATATAAATTTAGACTGCATTATAATAATCCCGTGTTACATACATTATTGGAAAAAAAAGTGCTCTATAATCATATGGTACCTTTAGTTAGTTTGACATCAAATTGTCCTGTTCTAAGTGATAGGAATATTTTGCAGCATATTTGCCAAGCAGACCTAAATCAGCACTATAACAAACTAGAATAATTAACTCTATTCAAAACTATATTCTCATTTCATAAAAAAGCATGGAATAGAATGTCCTAAAAACCCTATTCAGTTCATTAGAAAGTAAAAAAAATTTGATAAAGTCATTTAGCATTTCACGCTGGACCATGTGACTTGAAGGATACCATGGCAGACAATATCAGGCCCTGTGTTCGATTTAAGCAATTCAAATCACAAAATATATGCATCAGTCATAACCAATATCAGAAATGAAAACAGAAATCCATATACCGTCTGTACTCGCTTAGGAGTTAGGTCTGACTGCAAACAGTTTGTAACCTGATCTGCCGTCGCATAATGCACCAGCAGATCAGGGTCTGTGTTGTTTGTTCTACTGATTACTCCTAACAAACTGTATAGACCCAGATCTGCCGGCTCATTGAGCAACAGTGGATCTGGGTCTGTGTACTATGCAGTTGGACTCGACTTACAAGCAAGTATATATCATACTCAAGCACTACATTCACTTTTAATGTTTGGATACAGCAGATGTCACAAATCAGACGTCAAACCAGCTGTAATCCTTTGTTCATGAATGTACTATAACATACCATTATGTTAATATCACTTCTTAGATTCAAGTATCTGCTTTAATATACTCCCACTGTTTGCAGCTGTTCATACGTTTGTACTTTGGTCCATTCTCTATCTTGAGAAGCCTGTTAGCAAGATTAATTGTGCATAAACTACTTGATGTAGAAAAGTGAAATTTGGTAGGCATCTTTGGATGCAAATGTAGATGACCTAGTAAAATTATTTTAAAGTCATTTCAGAATTTGTTCCTTTGGTTTTACTAATCTTAGACCAAAAAGGCTTATGGGATGCCCATTGTCTGTCGTTCCTCTGTATGTTAGCATAAGTTTGTTATTGCTACTCCTTGTAAACTACTTGGAGGATTTTCATGAAAAACTTTACACACACATTCTGAATTATAATATAACACCTGCCAAAATACGAAATGTCATGCAAAAAACACGATTTTTGACTCCCAAAACCCTGACATGGTTGTGTTTTGAAAAATATGATTTTAAGTAATCTTAGCAACAAAACAAAAAACAGATAGAGAGATCTTTCTTTACAACCATTATATATGCCTGTAACCTGTAGCCTGCATAAACAGTAAACAGTCCTGCTTAGTGCTCATGTACAGCTATCCTCGTGAAAGTTTATACAGTTGATTGTCAATGAGGCAATTAAAATATAAGGCAGTCAGAGGTTAACAACCACCTTTACTTAATTGGCTGACAATAGCTAGGGTGATGTCTGTTAAGTCCTTTGAGCGCTGCTGTGGGAGAGCCCATTAGATAAATTTGCATAGGTAAAGTACACGAATTGGAATAACCCAATTTGTTTAAAGGAAGGTAAATCAAAGAGATACATGATGAAGAACAAAAGTTATTATGTATCATTGCCTTGAATAAAAATGTTTAAGCCATCTTTATTAAAGATTATTGTCAAGCTCATGATCAGTGGCAATGTTTCTTTGAAGTTGGATTTTACTGCATGTATAAAATGCAAAACATGATTATTTCAGTAGTTGGAATAGTGATTCATTTTTTCAAGGCCAAATGTCAAAACACAGATGTGATTAAGGGAAGGATAAGCCATCTGCGAAGTGAGGAAAGCCCAGCAAAACAAAATTTTATAACTCTTGGTTGATGCAGTTTAACTTTGTGAAGCACAGCAGCAAGGGGGAGCATTTTATTATTGGCACGTACTTCAAACACCATATTGACAGTAGTCATTCAGGACTGTACAACAACCGATGACATAGCAACACCACCCTGCAGTGGGACAATGCACAAATGTAGACCTCAGTCCCAAAAGTAACTAACACATTTAAACAGTCATTGACAGACATGTTGCAAGAGCTGAAGTACTTTTCTGCAATTTTGTTGCAGAGCACAATCTGCCATTTGTAGTTGCAGATCATTTTTCAGACCTGCATGTTTGACACTCCCTCATAACAATGCAGATGCAAAAAGATCATTTTCTGTGGGGAGACAAATTCAAGAAGGTCTTTGGGAAAGTTAGAACAACCATACCATCCAGTCTCTAATGAGTTCAGAGATGAATACAAATCACACCTGCATTACCTTCAAACCATCTACTGAACTATTGAGTCCAGTAAAGACTGCATCTAATTAAGACAATATTTCACTGTCAAATGGATTTTAAAGATGGAAACTTTGTGTATTTTTTATTTAATGTTTGTGCAGTTGTGATTATGTGAGTGGGGGCATGTATATGCGTGATGATGATATTTGACAATTCTAAGTCTACCCACTATTTTTTGTTTGTTAGTATTAAATGCTTCAAAGAAACTGTTATTTTCTTTTATGTAAATTTGAATTTCTAGTAATTTTGTTTAGGCTTATATGAGTAGATAATAGATAATTTATTCTTAAATGTACATTTTTAGGGTGGGGTGGGGTGGGGGTAATGCTCACTGACCCCCATGGGACCTAAAAACACACTTTTTGAGTTTCACCCCCCACCCCAGCACTGTATGTAAGCTTACTCCTCAGACATCCAATATGGTCATCTCAGTTGCCAGCTTGAAAATCTTGTTATTACTACTCATCTTCAATGGATGGTGATATCAGCATGGTAGTTTCACTAAAATAACTTCTCATGATGTCTAGTTGGTCCTAAATGAAAATGGCGACAATCTGACATACAATATGGCCACTGTGGCAGCCATCTTGAAAAAAATATTGTCACTACTCCTTCTGAACAGAAAGTCATATTGACATGGGGTTTTCACTTCTTATGATGTCTTGTTGGTCCTAAATGAAAATGGTGTGATATGACATCTAATATGGACACCATGGCAGCCATCTTGAAAATCTTGTTATCCTATATGGAAAGTTTTCTATACATAGGGATTCACCAGAAGATTTCTTCTGATCTGGTTGGTACTAAATGAAAATAATGCTGATCTGACATCCAATATGGCCACCATGAATCTGGAAAATCTTTTTATTGCTGCTCTGAATGGTTGACCATATCAATATGGGGTTTTCACTGAAGATTTCTTATAATATAAACTGAGGCCTAAAAGAAAATGGTGCCCATTATACATCCAATATGGCCATGTCAGATTTGTAATCCAAGAGTTGTAGGTTTCATACCCACCCTGACCATCCCAGTTTGGCTGCCTTGTTGTGTCCTTGATAAAGGCATTTAGCTTTAATGTCTTCTGCATGATATAACCATGATATAACCAATACTGTGTTAAAAGTGCTGTTAAAAAATAGCAAAATTAAGAAGCAAAACTTCCTGAAATGATGGTCATATTGACATGAGGTTTTCACCAAACAACTTCTAATGATGTCTAGTTGGTTCTAAATGAAAAGGGTGCTGATCTTACAATCAAATATGGACACCACAGTAGCCAATTCGAATATCTTGTTATAACTCAAGAATTTTGGAGATGGTTACAACACTCGTCATTTAAAAATAATTTAAAAAAAAGGTCTTATCTTGGATTCCTGGAAATTCTTTTCGGCCAGTAGAGAGTTGATCCCTTTGTTTTTACACCATGTAGCCATTTATTGTGCTGATGTGCCATTAAATGAATAACTTTTATTTCACTTTTTGAACTTTATGGACTCAAAAACTGTTTTGACAAGAACCTTTTTAGGGGGAAGCAAAAAGCACTTGATCTATACAAATTAAGTTTGGTAGGCATATTTGTTTGCATATACAGATGACCTGATTGGATTTTTATGCTATTTTAGCAGTTTTCAAATTGTTTATAAGTTTTTTAAATTTTGGACATCGACCTTTTTGATCTTCATTGGGATGTATACATGTTTTACAAACACTGATCTTATTATTTTGTAATTTGGAAAAAGATATCATAGACACTACTCTTTTTTTTGAAGTTTTATCTCATAACAGTCGGAAAACTGCTTACCTTTGTTCTTGAAATGTATAAAAATGTTGACTACAGCAGCTTTGATGGCTCATTCTTACAAATTCCCAACATTTTGTATTATTTTTTTTCTGATTTGAAACAGCAGTATTTTTGACCCACTGATTTTCTCACCCACCCACCCCCCTCCATCAAAATCTCAAATCTCAGGAACAGTGACAAAGAGGTTATAGCCCAAAATTTGTCACGTATATTATTTCTTTCTGCTCAAACTGCATTTATGTGGTAAAAGTATAAAAAAATATCACTGTAATTGTTTTACATTTGACATTTGACTCAAGCCCTTGAACCCCAGGGGAGGGAGCGAATAACAGAATTTCAAAATGGAATATTGAAGGCATCAATACTGGATGAATACATGCCTTTGCAGTCTTTTTCGACAAACTCCAGCATGTCACATGGCAGAAAGGAAGACTATTGGAAGCATATTTTAATGAAAAATTGTTTTGAATCAGTAAGGTATCATGCTTAAAGTAAATGAATATAAATTATTGGATGCAGATTAGAAGTATTCCTATTAGTTATAGATTCCAATTTTTTTAAGGCCGACATTCCTGTTTCTCTCTGGTAGGAGCTGGCATCTCTGAGTGTACCACAATATCTGTAAGCAGTCTTTCAAAACATTTCTTACTGTAGTTTTCCTGTCTTTATATCTTTTTATATTCTGCCTGTTTAGGAATTGTAGAAGCTTGCAAAACATTTAGCAAGATGTTTTTTAAAACAATTTTAATGCATAGAAGAAACTATACAAAAAAACCTGGAATATAAATCATGTTATATTTGAATCTGATTTTTGTCAGCTGGGACTGTACCTGGTTGTGGGAAAATCCTAGGACCTCATCACTTCAAGGCAGCCGGAGCTAGTGAACCAGTCACCGTCCATGTAACAAGGGGAGACTACTCCAAGCTTATGAAGCTAGTTACGGAAAACTTGACAAAAGCTAAGGTTAATAATTTTCAACTTTTGTAACATGCTGATCTCACAATTATGTAAGGTGTATGTCCTATCTCTTTTTATACACCCACCATTAGGCAGAGCATATTATGTTATGATGTTTGTCCATCCATCTGGTGGGCAGTCCTTCTGTCTCTCACCAATTTGGTTTCTGCACAATAACTCAAGTTGCCCATAATCTACACTTACCAGACTTTATGCATGGCTTGTACTTGGGATAAAGAAGAACACTATTGATATGGGGGTCAAAAGCTCAAAGGTCAAGGTCACTAAGACTGAATGAAGACAAATGGTTTCCACACAATAACTTGAGTTCCCCACCATCTACAGTTACCAGACTTTGTCTTGCACTTGAGTAAGGAAGAAGCCTATTGATTTTGGGGTCAAAGGCCAAGGTCACTGTGACTAGAAGAAGAAAAATGGTTTCCACACAGTAATGTTAGTTCTGCAGCACAGACCTGGACCAAACTTTATGGTCAGCTTCAACTTGAGTCAAGGAAGAAGCCTATTGATCTTGGGTTCTAAAAGTCAATGGTCAAGGTCACTGTTACTGAAAGAAGAAAAGTAGTTGTAGTTTCGGCACAAAACATTTCAGTTATCTGCACAGCAGACTGTTAAACATGGGGGTGGGGGGCATAAGAGTGTGCCATTCATGGTACTCTTGTTGAAATAGCAGAACATGACTGAGGCGCATCAGTTTTTAGCTCACCTGGCCATAAGAATAAAATAGAAAAGCCTTTCAACAACAACTTCTCAAAAACCAATCCTGGCATGAAGGTCTTTTAAACTTGTTGAAATGATGCTGATCCACCATCAGATATAGCTGCCATTACATAAAATATAAAATCTTTAAATGACTTCATCACATAAATTGCTCAACAAAATTTGACTAATATTTGACTGAAAACATGCTGCCTGTTGTGTTTTGTTTTAGCTGGTCATTTCAGTGAAACCTGTTGACAAAGTGTAATAAAGGCAACAAGTTCATGGCAAAGAAAGACATGCATGAGTTGTGCTTTGTGTGTACAAGTATACTTCGTCAGGACCATGCAATGTGTGTGCCATATGGTCCAAGAGGGTATGGATTACGATTTTGCAAAAATCGACCAAGGCAAAGAAAGAGGGTGATGACACACAAATTTTAAATTCCGACAAGTAATCACGATACATTGGGGGAGTGTACCCCCATTTTTTAGGCAGCCCAGGTGGCGTAAGACCCTCCACATGTCTGAGCATGGCCTCCGGGCCTGTAAGTCCAGGCACATGGGGTTTTTAATGGATCCATTCTATACTACCATATCGCCATCTGGAGCCATCTACGCTCATACAACCAGTTGAGCCGGCCAGCCAGCCAGTCCAGCCGTCTGAATCTGGAATTTACTGAAAGATCCGTCCCTCTCACCAGGCCAACGGCTTCATTTTTCTACAATTATGGAGATCTTAATGATAGATCTGGCCGTCATTTCATGCTGTGGCTACATACAATTACAATTACGGGGATCTTGTTGATAGATTCGTCCGTCTCACCAGGTATATAGCTTTATCTCCCTACAATTACGGAGATCTTAATGATAGATCTGTCCATCCTAACATGCTTACAGCTACATAAATTTACAATTATGGGAATCTTAGTGATTGATCCGTTCGTTTCACCGGGTGTAAAGCTACATAAACATATTATGATGGGGATTTTAGTGATAGATAAGTCCATCCAGCCATGCCCATTACACAGTCGGTACAGGCACCAACCGGACCACCTTCTGCATGGCTGGTAACTGTACTGACTGTACTCCTGTTGAACCAGCCGTCTGTACCGGTATGACAAAATCATCCGGCAGAGCCAGCTAGTGCTAGATTAACTGCTTACCCGCAGTGTATGCCTGCGAATTATATATAGATGATGACATTGCATTATCATTGCCACATGGAATGGTTTATGCCAAAATGGAAGCAGACCATGAACAGAAGACTTCACACAGTGAATGTGAAGATACTCCTGAGCAACAGCCCTACTCTGCTCCGACCATGGAGAGGACGGAGTTGAGTTTTAAGGCTGCGGTCAAGGAGATATACCAGGTGTAGCCAGCTTTGGAATGCCTTCCACTCCTACTGCTATGCATGAAATATAAAGTCAAAGTGTTGGTTGACATTGACGATGAAGAAGTCTCCATTCTTTTGGCTGCTTTCCCAGTCAATAAAAATCAAGGTGAATAACGATAGGCTATCGGGACGTATCGGTGACCTGAAGATTGCTATGGTTTTCTTTTCTGGGAGTCAAGTACCAGTGGCATTTTTATTGCACTGGTATAATACACATTCCATCGCCTACCATACTGAACTCCTGGCGTTGGATAAAAATTTAGTGGCGTAAACCTGTCTGCCCCACTTTTTATCAAGTGAATACAAATTTGTTTCTTGTCACATCAAAGCAGGTTCATAACACTTTCACCACATCTTCAATGTTGTATTTCGTTTCCTTGGCGATTTTCCAACTAGTGGAAAAATTGACCAACCAATGAGTTGATGGCCCAAATTGCTCGGGTCATTAACAGAATATTTCACAATTCAATGGCGAATGCATTGACTGCCTCTACTAATGTTGACTTGATACGTCATGATGCGTCATGCTCTGGCTTTAAGGGTCACTCCATTTGGCTTGCCATTGCTGTTGGGTGGAAATATTGAAAAGTTTGGAGGAGGGCAGCTTAAAAACTACCCCTCCAACATGCCACAAGACACATATCCTCATTTTAAAACCAGTCATCCTGCCCCAATGGAGGGACGATAAGTGAGCCAAGAAAAAGGGAACTTTTTTCGTCCCAGGTGCCATTCAGATTTTGATTTTATGCCAGCATACAACAGCCGAACCAGTCTAAGAAGCCCGCTTACAGGGGAGATAAGAAACCAGGTTTCTCCACCCCCAAACCTTCTGTCTCTCATCAGACAGTCTATCAAAATCTCCAGTCTCCTGCAATTCCGACCATGTTGGATCAACCTATCTGCAAAACAAATGGGTGATCCAAGTCATTTCGGATGGACTTGGGATTTCGTTTATCCAACCCGCTCCTCTTTCTTCCTCCTTCTAATGGATGCTTCATCAGATCAGGAGAAGGATGATATTCTTCTGCATGAGAGAGTCGCTTATCGACAAACGGACGGTGGTGATTGTACAAAGACCACAATCTCCGGGGTTCTAATCATGGCTGTTCCTTATAAGATCAACGTCAAGTTGAGGCCAATCATAGACTTGAGTTCAATTAATTCTTCTGGCCAGGTTCAAGATAGAGACAGCGAGATCAGTATGACTCGCCATCCAAAGAGACAAGTATGCCATCAGTCTTGATCTCAAGATGCCTGCTTCAGTGTCCCTATTTACCTGGCGTTGCAAAAGTTTCTTTGGCTCACTGTGACAAGTTTACCAATTTCAGGTCCTTCTGTTCAGTCTAATATCAATCCATGCTTCTTTAGCCTATTATGGATTGTGTCATCATCCTGTTCCGGTCAACTTCCTCTAGGCCAATGGCGGCATATCTGGACGACCTCTGGAAACACTGCAATTTTTTATTCTCCTCAAGGGCAGAAAGGATCTTCTATCCCTTTTGAATAATCTTGGTTTTCTCTTGAATTGGGAAAAATCTGACCTTCACCCATCCCAGTGTTTTGTCCACCTGGGTATGGAGTTTATAACCAATATCTATCTTTCTGTCATGTTCACGTCATACAGATCATCAAAATTTGTAGAGTCCATTTCCAACAGGACATGGATTTCAGCAAGAGAGTGTTTCCAACTACTTGGATTATTCAAGGCAACAACAGACTTGTCCTGCCTGGCCATCTTTTTATGTGCCCCTTACAGATGACATTGCTAATCCAGTGGTGCCCCTTTTTCAAGTCGATCAAAAGTCATGATCACACCCGAGGTATGATCTTTCCTGCATCACTGGAACAACCCAGGTTGGCTGACAATGGGGGCCCCTCTGGAAATGACGTTATGTACTGATGCCAGTACGTACGGTTGGGGTGCCCACATGTTGTCGAACTTCACTACAGTCAGCAGCACATGGGAGCCAGGGAATCGGCCTCTTGGACCCAGGGAATTGGCCTCTTTACATCAGGCAAAACTGACCTAATTATGTTGGACAACTCTGTAGTGATGACCTACCTCCTCAAACAGGAGGGCACCAAATAATCCGACCTGTGCGTTCTAATTGGGCAGTTTCTATGTTGGTATGACAACTCATTATCAATGTACACATCAGACACATTCCTTGCCGACACTATCCAGAAAGGGTCAAGTAAATCACATGGAATGGTCTCTCCATCAATCAGTTTTTCTTTGAATTTGCATACTTTTTGGGCGTCTGATGATCAATCTTTTTGCAACAAGGTGGAATCACAAGTTGCCCACCTTCGTCTCTTCAGTTCCTGACCCAGAAGCTTGGGCCATGGACGCACTGTCAATCAGCTGGGAGGGGTTGTGGGCCTTCGTCTAACCTCCCACAGTCTTGATACTTAAATTAATCCAGAAGTTGCAGGGTCAGAACTGCAAAATGATTCTGATAGCCCCTTTCAGTCCTGGATTACCAATCTACTTGTAGCAATAGATCTACCCAGGAAGATTCTGACCAAGCCGAATCTTTTCAAACCACCATGGTCATGGGTGTTCATCTTCTTCTTCACGCCTGGCTCTTGTGTGGACAGACTTGCGAAAGAAAGAATTTAAACCTTGGATTATGGAGATAATCTTGCGAGCAATAAGGCCCTCTGAAGGCTTACGAGGGAAAGTGGGGTGTTTTCAGGGACTGGTGCCAAATCAATAACATCATCCCTTTGAGTGCCTCAATCCCTCAACTGGCTGACTTTTTTTTTTTATATGTCTCTTCGATGAGAAACGGTTGGCCCCAATTACTATCAAAGGCTACTGCTCCATGATATCTGACATCAGATGTCATGGCAGATGCGATATCATTCATGATAAAGATCTGTCGGATCTTTTAGCCAATTTTGATTTGAATCGGCCAAAATCCCCAACCCTGTTTTTAAAATGGAATCTATCCTGTTCTTTAACATGGCTCAATTCAAATAAATTCAAGCCTTTAGCCCGCACTTCACTAAAGCTACTATCCTACAAAACATGTTTCCTGATAGCTGTAGCTTCAGCATGTAGGGTGAGCGAGTTACATGCCCTTTCCGTGGACTCAAACTATCTTCAGTTCAGATTGGATGGTTAGGTGGTCCTCTTGATGCAACCAGACTCTGTAGTCAAAAATAGGTTACAGTCAGTCAGCAATCAAAGAGTCGTCATACCCTCACTCTCTTCCATAGACACGTCGAGAGCAGCGGCCATGCAAAAACCTGGTTTATGCCCTTGAGCACTACTTGAAGAGCACAGAGGCAAGTCGTGGCACATACAAGCAACTCTTTCTCCCGGTGAAAGCCGGGAAGCAGGATATCATCCCTCAAGCCCTGTCTTCGTCACTTAAGTGGCTATGTGCTCAGCATACTCTGAGTTCTCATAAGATCAGAGTTGCCTCATGGAGATTTCTACTCATGAGATTAGAGCGATCTCTGCGAGCTTCGTGTTCAAACATAACATTTCGATACGAGACCTAATAGAAGCAGTTGGCTGGCATGCTGAGTCAACCTTCTCGGGGTTTTATCTCCAAGATTTAGCTTCGTAGTGACAAACTTGGAATCCGGTGTGTCTGGTGGTAGCGGCCCAGATGACCACCAGACCCAGTCAAAAGTCAACACAGCCGATTAGCTTCGCTGGATTTGCCAGTACAATTTTGGTCGGTAAGAAGGTTTCAATAATCATCATCTTAACCGGATAATGGGGTAACAGATTACGTTACCTTAGACTGTGTTGTTTATCAAATTAGGAGAATGGGTTATCGTTCGTGATGATGCATGGGGTACCACAGCTAAGATTGTCAAGGCGATTAACAGAGCTGTGCACCATATGATGGTGAACACCTGACAGCTGCAGCAAATCTTGATCTGGTAAGATGAGACACCTGTCTGCACTCATCCATGTTAAAGTCACATTACACCTTGGCTCTCTGATTGGCACCCTTTGGCATGCCATTACTGTTTGTCGGGATAATAGAAGAGGTGAGAAAGCGGTCATTACAAGAACTGCCTCTCCATCTTGCATTGCTGCGAGCACCAGCTTTCAGGCCAATTTAGTCTCAACTGCCAAGGAGAGATGATAGTCAGCAAAAGGACAAGAAACCAACATGGCGCAATGGGCAGTTTCAAATGCAGTCCAACTTGAGGCAGCAACAAGTTCCTCAATTCAGGAGGCTATATAATAAAGGGGATGGGAAACAAGGTTTCTCCTTCTCCAAGCCTGCAAATAGCTGTTGTTGACTTCCTCCCGCAACTGCCTGCAGACAGCCTGCAGGTGGGTGCCAGACTCCTCCTTGTTCACTGCACATGGATCAACCTGTTTCCTGAAAATGAGTGTGTGACCCAAATTGTTTTGGAGGGGTTTTAGATTTCATTTATCCAACCCACTCTTCTTTTGACTTTCCCACAATGACAGACTTGCTGTCCAATCAGGAGAAGGTGGAAAGTTTGCAGCAGGAGATCTGGTCATTACTTGACAAGTAGGCAGTGGAGATAGTTCACAAACTGAACTGTCTGGGGTTTTACTCCAGGCTGTTCCAAGTGTCCAAGGCCAATGGAAATGTCTGGGGTTTTACTTCAGGTCCTAGTGTCCAAGGCCAATGGAAATGTCTGGGATTTTACTCCAGGCTGTTCCTAGTGTCCAAGGCCAATGGAAATGTCTGGGATTTTACTCCAGGCTGTTCCTAGTGTCCAAGGCCAATGGAAATATGTGTGGTTTTACTCCAGGCTGTTGCTAGTGTCCAAGGCCAATGGAAATCTCTGGCCTGTTATAGACCTCAGCCAGCTCAACATGTACATAGCTGTGCTGAGGTTCAAAATGGAGACAGCAAGGTCAGTCTGACTTTCAGCATTAAGGCACAAATATGTGGTCAGTTTAGACCTAACCATTGCATACTTTCAGGCCCCTATTTACATATTCTCATGCAAGTTCCTTTGATTCAGATTCCAAGGAGCTATGTACCAATTTCACATTCTTCCATTCAATGTCAACATATGCCATTGGGTGTTCACTAAGGTCATTGACTGCGTCGTTACTCTATTCAGTTGATTTTGTCAACAGTGATTGCAGTGTATCTCAGCATTCTCCCAAAACACTGTAAGTTTATCTTTGGTGAAGCGTAGAAACAGTCTTCTGGCCCTTTTGACTTGTTTAGGTTTTCTAGTTGATTGGGACAAGTCGGACCTCATTCCATCCCAGTATTTTGTCCACCTGGTCATGTAATTTTTACCAACATAAATCTTATATACCTGCCTCAAGTACATACAACATGGATTATTTAGTTCATGGAGTTGATTTCTGACGAGTGGATTTCTGCAAGGTTTTTTTTACAACGCCTCGGCCTGCTCAATGTGGCAGCAGATTTGGTTCTTCTCAGCTGCCTGTTTATGCACCCTTTGCAGATGGTTTTGCAGACCAGGTTCAGGATCTTGACCGAAATAATATCCTTCCGGCATCTGTGGCACAACAAACAGTATCACACAGCAGGAAATATTCTAGAAAACCCCCAAACGGGGCTTACAATCTGCATGGATGCCAATTTATACAGATGGGAAACCCATCTGTTGCCTAGCTTTACCACGGTCAGTGGTCATTGGGGGCTGAAAGAGTTACAGCTTCACCACATCAACCTTTGGAAATGAAGGCCATAGCAAATGCACAAATGAATGTGACAGTTCAAGTCATACATATTGTTCGTAGGCCAAATGTTCTGGCCGAATCATTGTCAAGAAGAGGCCATACCCTTCATACAGAATGGTCCATCCACCCGTCAATCTTTCAGCAGATTTGTGCATTGTGGGGGCATCAAATGATAAATTTGTTTGGGGTGAGGTGGAATCACAAAGTTCCTACTATCATCATGCCAGTCTCAGATCCAGAAGCCTAGGCCATGGAAGCACTTTCAATTAGTTGGGAGCGGCTTTGGGTCTATGCCTACCCCTGCAGTTCTGGTACTGAAAATAATTCAGAAAATGAGGAGGCACAAATGCAAAGTGATTCTGATAACCCATCATGTGCGACAAGTCCTGGGTGAAAGATCTGCTCAATCTAGTGATATACATTCTCAGGAAAATTCCTCAGACATTGGATGTCTCAGATGTTTCACCCTTGCCCAGACATGCTACTCCTTTGTACAATGCTTGTCAGAAGAGCCCTGCAGAGAAAAGAATTTAAGTCTTCAGTTGTGGAGAGACTCGCAAGCTAGAAGACCCTCCACTTTAAAGGTGTTACATTGAGTGTCTCAATCCCTCAGTTGATTAACTTTTTTCTCCGGTTTTTTGAGGTGAAGTAGTTAACCACAGTACATTCAAAGGCTACTGCTCCAACTTAGACACATTCAGTAATCATGGAAGAGTTAAAATCAGCCACAATAAAGATTTATCAGACATATTAGCCAGTATTGGCTTGAATAGGCCAAAAATCTCTAACCTTGTTTCCAAAATAGAATCTGTCATGGGTACTGACATAACTAAATTTGGATCAGTTTTAACCTTTAGCGAGAGTGAGTTGCATGCCCTTTCAGTGGACCCAAACTATTTCCAGTTTAGATCAGATGGGTCTGTGTTTGTTGTGACACAACCAGAGTTCATAGCATAGAACAGGTTGCCATCAGCACCAATCAAAAAGTGGTCATCCACCCCTTCACCTCCATTGACAAGTCCAGAGTGGTATCAATGCAGGACCCCGACCATGCCCTCAGACACTACTTGAAGTGGATGGAGAAGTGCTGTGGGGCCCAACAGTCTCTTTTTTCCAGTAAAACTGGGGAAGGAGGATACAACCATTCAAGTCCTTGCATCATGGCTTAAGTGAACATCTCAGCTCATGAAATCAGAGCCATCTCGGCAAGTCTAGCATTTGAACAGAGCTTTGTGATCAGAGACATAATAGAAGCCGTTGGTAGGCAGGTACAGTCTACCTGCTCTAGCTTTTATCTGTGTGGTCTAGCTTCGCAGAGATGTTGAATCTGGTAGGTCTGGTGGCTGCAGCCCAGACCATCACAAGACCACTTTAAGTCACCACAACTGTACCACGGGCATACAGCAGCACTTTGAAGTTTTACTCGGTAATGAAAGTCAATGAATCCCTTTGCTGGGTATGGATGTCACAGACTAAACAACAGTTGGTGGTGCTGGTTGTGTGTTAGGAGTGCAGTTTATCCTCATATAGGGAATGCAGTTTTCTTTTTTCCACAAAGGGTAGCCATGATAGGGGTAGGATGCTTGGCATTGCTTCCTACTGTTACCAATTCTCCTAATGTTAATGTGATTGAGGAATGTATTCACAGGAGAAAGAACATTTTTCAGTAAATTATGTTTCTCTGAAAATACTGATATAATCATATTACTATTAAACCTTCCCACACCTCCCCCACAAATGCAGGCAGCCCTGTTGATGTATTGCTCAAGGTAAAACTCAGTAAATAACCATTGCCACCTAGTGGTGGTCAGGAGAGCTAATAGGTGGGAGTTTCTTCCCTTTGTTTACATGTTACATAGATGGGAAGACGAATTGTGTTTTTTCACAATTGCTGGATTCAAGAGGTAGCAGAGCTTCTTCCTAACATTAATGTGATCAGGTAAATATTCTCAGAGAAACACAATTTGCTAACAAAATATGCTTTTAATCTTGTTCATTCAAGCAGATATCTTAAAGCTGCAGATTACAAAGTGAATAATAGTTGTTTGTGCAATAATTGTGTGTAATTATGGATTCGGTATTATGTAATTAAGGATTCAGTATTATGAGCATTCATGAAGTGATAAACACAGTAGCTTATGTGCAAAATTTGCAAGTGAGGTACTTCATTCAGATTATGATATTTAGTTTGTCCTAAATGAAACTAGTACAGATCTGACATCCAGTATGGTCGCAGCAGTGGCCATCTTGAAAATCTTGTTGTTGCTACTTCTTCTGGTCATATTTTCACTAAAGAAATTATGATGTTTGTTGATCCTAAGTGAAAATGGTGCTAATTTGACATCCTATATGGCCACTACAGTGCCCATCTTGAAAATCTCATTATAACTACTCCTTCTGAATGGATCGTTATATTGACTTGGGAGTTTTCACTGAAAGACTTATGATATTTAGTTGGACTTAAATAAGAATGGTGCTGATCAGACTTTCAATATGGCCATCATGATATTGTTATATTTATTTTTCCTGAATAAATTGTCATATAGATGTAGCTTTTTGCCAAAAGAGTTTTGATATCTTGTTGGTCCTAAATAAAAAGGGTGCTGATCAATGGTGGCCATCATGAAAATCATGTTATCACTACACTTGTTGACATGGGGTTTTCACTAAAATACATCTCTTTATTTGTGGTTGGTCCTAAATTAAAAGGATACCAATGTGAACTCCCAGAATTTGAAAAATCTCTTAACTGCTTATTCTCCTAACTGAATGACCATACTGACATTAAGAAAAAAAGAACAAAAAATCACCCTTTTTTCTTGTAACAAGTAGTTGTTCCTGTATTAAAATGATGCTGATCTACAGTCATCCAGAAAATCTTTGTATGGCTATTCTTTGTGACCCAAGAACCAAAACTTCACTTGACTTTACAGAGAAGTTTTCAATATTTATTGACCCCTGACCCTAAGGAAAAGGGATGTAACTCGTATCTCTTCTCAAAGACAAACTTGTTCGTCAGAGATAGCTTTAATTCACAGGCAAATAGATGAAGACATCGAACTATACCTGTCATACTGGCACATTTCTGCTGTGATAGAAATACTACTTTTCCCACCATCCAGCAAACGAATGGCTTTGACCCTCTTCCATAATGATAAAAACTGCCTTGCTTTTGAATTTGACATATTGACACCTTTGAGTTATACTGTCAATGTGACTGGAGTTACAAGTACACGTGAGATAAGAAATGTTTGCACATCAATTCATGTGATATTCTTTTATCTAAACAATGTCTTCCTCATAAACCAAAAATTCAGTTTGCATAGATTGAGCGGTCACTGTAGATACGCTCCAGTAACCGCTTAAGGCAGGGAGAAACCATTGTTTGGTTAGGAAACACCTGACCACGGAAGGCAGGTGACCATTACATACAGGACATTTATATAGGAAATTTGCATGGGGGTGGGGGGGGATTAGAATGGCCATTGTGAATAGGTGACCGCTAAGTAAAGGTGATTGTTCGGACAGGCTTGACTATATATATATATAAAGAAACTAACAATGAATACATGTATATAGAAATATTTATATACATATTATGAACACAAAATGTGATTGTAAACATGTTTGCACATGATAGCTGTCATCTTTGTGTCTATCACTGGAGTCTGAAGAGGAGATATCAGATTCACTCTTTACCTGTGTCTTCAGATAAGTAAACTGTGAGAAACATTGTTTGAATAATGAAAAAATAGATCAGTTTAAGATATATATAGTCCATAGCTCATTCAATTTTCGTCAGTCATTGGTTTTGTTGTATGGCTTGTACTAAATCTACATGAAAGCTATAATATACATGAATGTTAGAGGGAAGTTGATTGACTAGTTGGAAGTTACAGTTAAAATAAAAGATCACAACACAATAAACAGTAATTAAATCTTTATTTTGTAGAAAATGGAATATTAGAATAGAATTAGAATATTTCACCTACATGTCAAATATCACAATTTCAGTCGTCAAAAACGTTAACCCTCAGAAGTTGGTGCCTTCAGATTTGAAAATCCTTAGAATGCATCTATTACAAGCGCCCCCAAAATTGAAAGGGTCTCAGAAGGGTGCCAAACTTAAAATAATTACGGTAATTATAAAGGTAACTGAACTTAGCGCATGGGTATATCTTGATTTTGTCTGTGACAAGTTGAATGATTTTCTATCCATTATATCAGGTTCAAGGTCAATGGCCGTGACAAAAAACATTGTCCTGCACTTACAGATGTCTTGTGAACATGTTGACTCAGACATGTAAGAAAATATTTTTTTTTACCAAATGTGGCATGTTGTAGTTTCTTAAGAATATCAGAGATGTTTTCAATACTGTGCAATTAGAAAGAATAAAAGACAGTAGAAAGTATCTTATCTTAGATTCCTGGAAATTCTTTTCAGCCAATAGAGTGGCAATCCCATTGAGGGACTCTTGTTGGAAATGCAATCTAAATTTCACCACCAGCATGGTTCTGCTTTCAGGAGTTTTGTGCTAATGACACTGAGGGGAGCATGGTAGAGAAGTACCGCGAGAGTTTTATGACAGGTTCCATACCCGCTCATAAAGATGGCTCCAGATTCTGGATCAAGAACAAGGGACCAATTGTAGAAACGTAATCTTACACAGATTTGTAGTTCATTGGTCAAAGACCAGAAGAGCATATGCAATTGCTTGTCATCCATTGTCCATCCATCCATTTGACCATTAGCACAAATTGTTCAGCATTATTCCTCTTAAACTTATGAGAAGATTGCCATGAAACTTTACACACAAATTCATCCCATGGTCAAGTTGGTCCTCGGTGAAAATGGTGCTATTTATTTTTCCTGAAGGATGGTTGTTTGACATGAGGTTTTCACTAAATAAACTTATTATGATATGTAGTTGGCCCTAAATAAAAATGGTACCAGTCAGATCACCAGTATGGACACTGGGGTGGCCACCTTAAAAATCTTGTTATCGCTACTTGGGAACCAATGGTTATATTGACATGAGATTTTCACTAAGACTGCTTGTGATAGGTAGTTGGTTGTACACAAAATGGTGCTAATGAGACCTCCAGCATGGCCACTAGCATGGCCATCTTGAAAATCTTGTTATCAATACCTCTTCTGAATGGATGGTTGTATTGACATGGGGTTTTCACTAAAAGACTACTTATGACATATGATTTGTACTAAATGTAAACGGTGCTAATCAGTACTCCAATATGGGTGCCATCTCCAGAATCTTTTTATTGCTACTTTTCCTAAATGGGTGATTGTATTCACATGGAATTGTCACTAAAATACTTCTTATGATGCCTTGTTGATCCTAAATGAAATGGTCTTAATCAGATGTCCAACATGACTGCCATTATAGCCATCTTGAAAATCTTGCTGCTGCATCTCCTGAATGTACAATTGTATCAACATGAAGATTTTCATGATAAGACTTCTTATGATATGTAGTTGGTCCTAAATGAAAATTGTGCCAGTCATACCTCCAACATGGCTGACAATGTAGCCATCTTCAAAATCTTGTTATTGCTACTCCTTCTGTACAGAAGGTCATATTGATGTTGGATTATTACTTAAACACTTTTTTTATATCTATTTGGTCCTAAATGAAAATGGTGTTTATCAGACCGCCAACATGGCAACCATTGTGGCAATCTTGAAAATCTTGTTATTGCTACTCCTCTTGAAGGGATGGTCATATAAACATGGGAGTTTCACTGAAACACTGCCCATGACACATATATGTACTTTCAGAGGTTTAATCTTTTCATGTTCAATTTTGATGCAGTTATTGCCATTTTTTTATCAATTTTACATCTCCCCAAAAGCAGATCCTTGTAAAACAATATAGCTCAGGAACCATTCCACATATTCGAATACAATTTTGGTGTGTGCATTTTTGCATAGACCTAGATGTGCCTTGTGTGGGTTTTGTCATGTCAAATCCATTTTTGGATAGAGTTATAGCCCCTGAAAATTAACTTCATATCTTCAAATGGGATGTTGCTTGTAACAGGAATAGCTCAAAAAGCATTCAACATATTCTGATGTAGTTTGGTGTGAAAATTGTCTCATGGAACTAGATGTGCCTTTATGGGTTTTCTCTCATCAGCTCAGTTTTTTTTATAGAGTTATGACCCTTGACAATTAACTTCATATCTTCACATGGGATGTTGCTGGTAACCAGCATAGCTAAAGAACCAGTTAACATATTTTGATTCAGTTTGGTTTGAACATTGTGCTGTGCACTTACATGTGCCTTTTATGGGTTTAGTTAAATCTGCTCCATTTTGGACCAAGTTATGCTCCTTGTCAAGCATATTCTTGTCTTCACATGGAAACTTGGAATGTTCCTTGCAATCAGCATATCTCAAGAACCACTCATATTCTGAAAAAAGTTGGTAAGAGCTTAGTCTCTTTGACATAGACGTGTGACTTATGGGTTTTGTCTCATTTTGGACCAAGGTATGGTCCTTGTCAATCAACTTTATATTTTATCATAGGATGTTGCTTGTAGTCATCGTAGCTCAAGAACCACTCAACATGTTCTGATGCAATTTGATGTGAATGTTGTTTCATAGACATGTGTTTGTCTACTCCATTTTGGACTGAGGTATGGCCCTTGTCGATCAACTTTATGTCTGTGTCTTTACATGTTGATTGTATTAATGAGACTTTGAGGGAGTTCCATTTCAAGCATACCACATCACCTGAATGCCCCACTTTTCCTAACTTTGTTTTTCCAACATGTGTTCTTCTGTTTTTAGCCCTGTGTAGGAAATTGTACTTGGCAGGGCCCATTGTGATGCACCCATCACAAATAACTCTATTTGACCTTTGTATTTCATTGAGCTTAGGAACAGTGACTTGTACATGTACAAATGAATTTTGACCAGATGTTGTAATTAATTGCATTCCAATAAACAAGTTGATAGTTGAGACTCTGACATTGTGTCTTGAGTCAAGGTTTTAGCTTTACTGGCTTGTGAGCATGATAACACCGTCAGTTCTGGTTTGTGAATATATTTTTAAGAATACATTGAATGATGACAATTTGATAATTTGGTTTCATCCAAAATCTATTGGTTACAGATTTAACCAAACTTAGCATATGGGTCTATCCGGAGAGTATCAGAGACAAGTTCAGTGATCTTCGATCATGATGTTCAATGACCTTCTATCCATGATATCAGGTTCAAGGTCAAAGGCCATGACAATTAAAAGTACTGCACTTAAAGGTACCATATATACTCGATTATAAGTCGACCCCCCCCCCCTTTTTTTAGGGCTGCAAAAAGTCCATTTATCTTTGACCCTCCTATAAGTCAAGGGTGACTTCTCAGCAAGTCAGAAATCCACTTTGGAAATATAAACAAGCCAAACTGGATATAGATAAGAAAAATAAAGACAAAACCAGTGTAAAATACAATTATATTATTAAGTGAAATATGTCACAAATAAATTGACAACTTACAATTTGTCCATCTTCGTTTAATAAAGTCCATTGAAATCCATAATGCTTGACATTTTAAATCTATTTATATGATAAATCCATGAATTCAATTATAGGTCACGTACCGGTATAAAAATAGTAGTTCAGGATGATCTGATTCACAACATTCCGTAATATGCTAATTCCACACGTCATACAAATAAACAATGAAAGTTAAGACCACATTTTTGTGATTCAGGATATCCTATAAATGTCACTATCTAATGTCATCTGGTACAAAGTCCAAGAATGAATCCTCATTGTGTGTTAAAGTTCTGAAATCCTACATCTTTGTCTAGTCATTGTAAATCGTCGTCTACTCATCATAAATCTCGTCCAACTCTGATTCCTCTGCTTTACTGTCATATGTGGGTGCTTATGCAAAGACTGAGCTTGGGCTCTGCAAGTAACACTTTGATCATAAAGTCAGAAATCTATTAAAGGATGCAACTGAACACGTGTCAATTGTGCGGCAAGATCACAGGGAGTTCAAATAACCACACTCTGTTACTTGGCACTGAACAAGTATCAAACTTACGGCTTGATCAAAGGGTTGTCACATGGGAAAACAAAGAGTGTGGTGCCTTTACAAGCTAAGAGATTATGGTCAAAGTATATGCACAGGAAGTAGTAGAACTCTACTTTGCACTGAACAAGTATTAGATTCGCGGCTCGATCAAAAGGATTGTCAACTTGAAAACAAAGTGAGTGCCTTTACAAGTCAAAGGCTTATTGGCCCACATGCACTGTTAGATGACTTGGGAAATATCACTTGGGAATTCAATCTGACTTGTGGAAAAGGAAAATACAAATTAAATCAAAACTTTTATTGCATCAAGCACAGTCTTTATACAGCAAAACACAAATATTAATACAAATACAGGTTGTTCGGACTTGGACAGAAATGGAAGCAATATACTTACTAGTAAACACCCATGGTAAACAACATTGATGGACACTTCACTTTGCGGTAGGTAGTATTTAATATACCAGTAATATTTTCAAATTATTAAAATCCGAATAACTGTAGATACAAGTATTGTGTAATGAATACCGCCATGAAACGGAATAACACAGTGCATTCCATATATGCATTACTGCATAGAAAATGGGGCATGAAACGTAAAAATATATGAATTGACAGTATTTTTATGTACTGCAAACATCTTGAGTTTCCAACATTACCCCTAGATTTATAATTATTTTTAATGTTGCGCTTATAAGACAACCCCTACTCTGCATGAATTGAATTTTAAGTAAAAAACGTCGACTTCTAAGCGAGAATATACTGTACACTGTATTTTGTGAACATGTCAACCCAAACATGTCAGAAAATATTTTTTGTGGCAAAATTTGGTATGTTGGAGTTTTCACAAGAATATTTTAGATGTTTATAATTTTCGGCATTTTGAAAAGAATAAAAGGACAGAATAAATGGACTTAACTTTGATTCCTGGAAATTCTTTTTGGCAAGTTGAACAACAGTTCCTTCCGGGACTTGGGTTCACATTTGTCCAGTTTTTGTATGCTCTCAATTTCACCTGGTTGGGGCATTTAAGTTACACCTGTATATATTCTGTCCTGGTTGAGTGTTGTGTTGAGGTCAATTTCTTAGGGGTTTTGTTCGAGCATTGTGCTCCATAAGCAAATTTTTAGCTTAAAGACCTTCACATTCAATATATATTGCATCATTTTCCTTAGATGTCCTAAAATGTGACTGCTGATTAAGTTCACACCATCAAGATGAAGATTTGGGAGCATAATGCATACCTTAAAAGAACTAAAGCAAGAAAACAGTAAAAGCAGGTGCAGGTTATTTTGTTCATTTGAGATTTTTTGAGGTTAGCGGTCTGCTGAATTAAGCTACTGGAGCCCTTTAGTAATCATATCCATCTGTCCATCAGCAATTTTGTTTCTGCAAGATAACTTTACTGGGAATAAATGGATCGTAACCAAATTTGATTCATTGCTTTATATTGATGAAATCTTGAAAGACTTTAATTTCCAACCTTCCATGTCATCATTTAGAGGAGTTATGGCCCCTGATAGCTTGTCCCCCTAACTTTTCTTTCCACAGCTTACAGGTAACTTTACCAGGGATTATTGGATTTCAAACAAATTTTGATAAGACCTTGAATGAGTTTGATTTCTAGCATTCCACGACATCATTTACAGGCGTTATGCTTCAAGATTGTCTGTCCTTTTGACTTTGGTTTCTGCGGCATAACTTTACTAAGGCTTCATTGATTTCAACCAAACTACGTTTACTGCTTTATACTGATGAGACTTTGAATGACTTTGATTTCCAGCAATCCATGTCCTTATGCCCTCTAACTGCCCATCCTCCTGACTTCAGTTTCTGCAGCATGACTTTACCAAGGATTGTTGGATTTCAGCCAGATCTGGCTTGCATTTTATATATTGGTGAGACCTTAAATGATGTTTAATTTGCAGTGTTCCACATTATCATTTAGAATAGTTATTTCCCCTGATTTCCCATTCTCCAAACTTTGGTTTTTCAACACAAGTTCCTTTGGTGAAGGCCCTGTCAGACAACACAAATTCCTCTGATGAAGGCCCTGTCAAAAAAATTTAGTGAGCTGGGTCCTTTGTGATGCACTCATCACTAGTAGCTTTAGTGAATTGAATTTTGAAATAGATGTACTGTTGAGGGATTTTGTTATGCACATAATAGGTTATGTACATAAAATAATGTAATGTTATGTACATAAAATGATATACCTGTGTTGACCTTTTAGTTTTGTAAATTTAATATTGTGGATTCTGCAAAAATCACAGGCAAATACTAATATTTCATTTTTGCTTTCAGCCCACATGATAACAAAAAAATAGTATTTTGAACAATTCCTGTACATACTGTACCTTATTCCACCAATAACAGTATGTACTTTGTTGCATTGGACTGAGAAGTATTACATCTGACTGAATTTGTGGTAACAAAAAAATCAGGTAAATGAAGCATATTGTGTGTCATCATCATTGGTCACATGATACAGTATTACCATCATCTGTCACCGTTTTTGGTGAAATTGGTATTAAGAACTGTGGAAATTGTTCCCATCAAAATTCTTGGATAAACTGTACTAATTTATTAACCCATTTTATCCTGTTTACCAATTTCAACTGCAGTGTCTGATTCCTGAGAAGCAATTCTAAATACATTGTGGTAAAACGGAGCATCATACAGCAGCAGCAGCAGAAATTGTGATGACCTTCACCATGTGTACTAAAAATGTTGTAACATTGTTATTTCTTTTTTAAAGTATATAAAACTATATCTCTGAAAAGGTAATAAAATTTGCAACACTGATATATATGTTTTGTTATAATTTACCAATGTACATGTTCACAACTGTATTTTGAAATATGACTTCAAAGAAAAAAACATTAAAAAACTTACCATGATGTTCAGTGAATCTTTTGTCCATGAAGATGAATCAAATGCTCCTAATATTATGTGAATAAAATAAAGATAATTCTGTTTCTACTATTTTTGGTCCAGATTTGAAGTTTTTAGCACAATTCAAAAGTTATAATAATTTTACTAAAATTGGACAACAAAACATCAAGAACAATTTTTTTACATCACATTCAGTTTGCAGTTTCTGATGTAAATATGGCATAAATTAATCCTAGAAATCTTTAAGTAAAATAAATACAATTTTTGTCCAAATTTGAAATCCAAGTCATCACTGTGTCAGTAATAACGGTATTACTTTAATGGTGAATAAAAATGTCACATCACATTGCAAAAACATATTTCAATTTTAAAACTGCCAATTCTACTAAAGTTGTTGTCTAAACATCAGCTTTTAAGCGTTTATACACCTAGTGATGTGTTTTCCCTGACACTGCATTCCATGCTACCAAATTTTGTCACCCCTCTTCTCTCTCCAGGTTGAGCGGCCAGTGAACATTCATGATAGTATTTTTTTCTTTAATACATTTTCTCTGTTGTATGTTGCACTGTTCCACTGGTAGGCTCTGGAACAAGTGCTGCAGTCTTTCCAGCTCTAATATCACCAACCAAAGATGCAACTAGGTCCTCGAGATGGCCCTGAAATGTTGACCACATACTTTTTACTGCATTGTACCCTGAAGCTTCCATTAGATAAATGAAAATTCGACGCCACCATTTTTTAGACCTGTGATGAAGAAGATAATAACCAACCATCTGGTCACAAAGATCTACTCACTTCATGTTTTGCTGGTAATCTGACAGCATTTTTGGAACTTCAACCTGTCTTTGAACAGCCATACCAGAATGTCTGTTTATAGTGCCACACAATGCTGGGTCATGAAAATTTGACAAGACACGTACAGCTTTTGTATCTTGCCAAACACAAAATTTAAGTTCATCCTTCTGTGCAATTTTATATTCCTGTTTGTTCAGTTTCAGCTGTTTTTGCAGCAACTCTTTCGGCAATCCCTTCCTGTTGTTACGGACCATTCCACAGGCCATCACCCCTTTAGTATTTAAGTCTCTCAATAACTCTGTGCAGATGTAAAAGTTGTCGAAATAGACTGTCAGATTTTTTCAGAACATGTGTGAGCAGAGATCCATTACTACTCTGTAAGCCAGCCCCTTTTCTGGACCATCTTCTTTGGTGGTGTATACATTGGAATCTATGCAAATATCCAGTTGAGCTGTCAGCCATATTCCATAGTTTCACCACCCACCCCCACCCCCACCTCCACCCCCATTTTGTTGGTTTTGATGGGAGGTACTGTCTAAAAGACAGACTTCCTTTAAATTTGATCGTGCTTTCATCAATTGTTGCATTTGTTTTTGGTATGAAATTTGATGAAAATCTCTGGTCTAAATAATCCAGGTACCATCTGATTTTCTTTAGTTTATCTGGTCTCTCCAAATAAGATCAAATCTGTCATGAGACATTATTTTATTCAAAGATGTGACAAACATGTACTCATTTTGTTGCCAATAGTTATGTCTTGATGGAAGTTGAATTATTCCCATGGCAAAACATAAGCCTATAAAGGCCTTCATTGTGGGAACATCTACTGGCGTCCATCTTGGTAACTTTGGTTTGGGGGGGGGGGGGTGATTTTTTCTATGCTCATGTTCAGCGTAACAGTTGGTTTCAAGTACAAGTTTTTTACATATTAAATTGTCCCAAAATAACTCAGAGTAATGCTGTGCATTGTCTTCTTCTGGGTGTTGAACAGCTGCCCCTTATATCAATTTAAATTGTGGCTGCAACCGAGGTGAAAAATCATCCCTGACCCATTCCTCTTGAAAGCCTTCAAAGTCCACTTCATTCTCCAAATCACTGTTGAAATATGCATGAAGCCATGCATCATCTTTTTCATCAACTTGACACAATTCTAACCCATTATTTAAATCAATATTATCATCAGAATCATCCAATTCATCAACTTCAATGTCACTACCCTCACTGTCAACATCCGAGTTGTTGTCCATCATTTTTATCGATCGATTTTCAAGCAAGCAAGCACTTTTCCAACCACGTTTTTGTAAAATTTCACTGCACAGGTGTGCTTTAACCATTTCCTTTGTTGGTGATGAAGTACACAAATATTTGTGATGTATAACACATGTTTCTAAGAGACAACACACATATGTTGTAGATTATGATCATAGTCGTATTCAGGATAAAATGAGATTCTATGACCATAGTCGTATTTAGGATAGAATGAGGTATTACAACCATAGTCGTATTCAGGATAAAATGGGTTAAGAAAATTGGATTTAAATTGACCTCCATGCTTTGTTTTTATAGAAGCTTAGTTAGAAAAATGGAGGTTGTATCAACAAGGTTTGATCATCTAAATATACCCATCCAAGACAAGACAGAAGGGGTCACACACATTGTTTCATGTATGCTTCTCTATATCCCTTCAGTTGTCAAACCAAAACAATGGACAGGCTATGATCATTGTCTTACTTGGTTTGGGCCTTGTTTAGATTTCAGAATTTGTTATGTACACAAATTTTATACCACATATTTCCTATGTGCTAAACAGTCATAAAGGTAACTGTGTGCATTTCATTCTATGTCGGGGGTTTATTTAAATCATTGATTCTATGAGACTTAAATGAAATTTCAGAAGTTGTAGAAATGATGACTGTGCAACCACAGAAAATGTATCTGTATGTTGCATTTCTGACTGATAAATCAATGGATAAGGATCTTGCATATGTCAGTCTATTTAGGGTTATATTTGTATCTTTGCAGATATATTGGCTTTATTGAGTCATATAGGGACCCCATTGGTGCCAGAGGAGAATTTGAAGGTATGTTGGAATGTTGTATCTTTTCTTCCAGTAAAACTGGATATAAAAATGTATGCTGAAGCGAAATGAAGAATGGAACTTGCCCACTACTCTTGTCTGTCACCAAAATGTTGTTTAAGTATACCATGGGATTTCTAGGCTAGTTCTCTGTTTCAGAAGGCTTTTTTCATGCATAAAACCATTGAAACAGGAACTGTAAGGTCAAAAGTACACATATGCTCTTTGGAGGAGTAATTTGTGGGTGAGTTCCATTTTGCAAGCATTAAAAATTCTCTTGTTAAGAATTATAGAGTATTATGCAGGCTGATGATGGAAGGTTAATTTGTGGGCTGTACTATCTCAGTAGTCAGTATTGAATATAGCAAACATCCCTGTGTATAAACTGCATTGATTTGAAAGAGCATTCGATAGCCCGGATAAAAAAAAAATTGAGGTGCATCTTAGTAACAAAAAGAGTTTACTTTTTCAGAGGACATATTTATATCTGGGCTTTTGTGGTTATATTGTTTTTGGTCATGTCCATCCATCTGCCAGTGATTTATCCAGGATTTTCACACATAGGGGGATTTTCTGCTCAGGATTTTCTTAGTAGGGCATTTTCAATTTTCAAAGGTGGAGGGGCATGGGCAGTTTTGATATGAAAACAGTATCTGTGAATAGACACCTTGATATGAAAACAGTATCTGTGAATAGACACCTTGATATAGTATATTTCAACTAATGTGTGTGATAAATAACTTTTAATGAATAAAGATAAAATGTATAGTTAACTACATTATCAGCACAGCAGCAGTGATAGTGTGTTCTAACATTGTATGCATTAGAGCTGCATATAACAGTAGAGACATTACCACTGAATACCAGAAACTGCATGTCTGCTATTATACAACCTTGCCAAGTGCAGTTACCAAAACACTTTAATAAGTAAATAATCAATGAAAGCATCTCATTGCACAATTGCAAAAAGTCACTTAGTAAGTGCTTGATTATGGTGGTTGATCTAGAAGTCAAGTGCTTACATGATCTGATTGATCTTTGTTAATAATGAATGATACAGATTTTGTCATGCTCTGCTTACAGTAGACTCACTGTGCACTGATCTTTAAGGGGGGGATACATTAAATTTCATGGCAATCCATGCAATCACTCATCTGTCAGTAGACTGTCTTTGTAACCTGAATTCCATCTACACCAAATGAGAGAGTGGTCATATTAGGTATCGTGTTTCACGAAGATGAGTATATGATATAAGTTTGGGATTCTGGATGATGCCTCTTATATATTGCTTTTACCACATCCAGGTTTTGTTGCTGTTGTGAACAAGGCAGTCAGTGCCAAGTTTGCTGAGCTAGTGGAAAATGCAGAACATCTCTTGGCACTTTTGCCCTGGCCAGCAGTTTATGAAAAGGACAAGTTCCTTCGACCAGACTTCACTTCACTGGATGTCCTGACATTTGGAGGATCTGGCATTCCTGCAGGCATTAACATTCCTAACTGTAAGTGAACATTCAATACTTCTGAAAATATATTAAACATGCTTTCTGATTGGTCCAGTGTCAAAATGTACAGCAGTAAAATCTCCAACAAACTGTGACACCATGATATTCCATTTGACCTAGTACCATAGAGACCTGGGGACCCTGGGTGGTTGAGTGGTCTAAGGCACTCACCTTTACAGATCACTGACATCTCACCTCTGTCTGCGAGGGTTCAAGTCTCGGGTTCGGCCAACGTGGGTATGTGAGAAAGCTTGCCAGTAGCTTCACGTGGGTTGGTTGTTCTTCCCGGGGGTTTTCCCAGGTTCTTCCTCCACCAGATATACTGGGTGCCATGAATACCCTATCATTAGTTGAAAAATGGTGTTAAATCCACAAAACAAAACACAAAACAAACCATAGAGACCTGAATATTCAACAGTTTCTTATACAAAATTTTCTAGACTGTGTTTGAATTGTAATACTAATCATGGATTGAGGATTTGGGGACATTAAAGATGGTTTTACTGTCACAGATTTCTGCTTTACTCAGTCTGCTGACATGTTACCAGTAACATTTGATTTCCAACAGTAAAACCATCATTTAGATATTTATATCCTCAAATAATAAGACTTAAAACAGAGCTTAATTTCCCCGTGTGTAGTCATGGGGGATTTATTTCAGGATATATTTTTAGTGATGGATTCACCAGATTAAAAATATTGACTCTTTTTCCTCTTGGCCATTATACAAAGCATACATGAGTAATAATTAAATTTAGCCATAATTCCTTATTCAAGTATCAGGTTTGTGCATTCAAAACCCAGAGTTACTTCCATTCCAAGAACATTCTCTTTCAGTCAGATATCCTGCCTTCTTCATTACTTTATGTTACATTCACTTCATAACATAGTGAAGAAGGCATTCTGCCAGATTAATTGTGCAACATAGGCATGAAATAATGACTCAGAAGAGTGTTTTATAGCACAAACATTTTTCTTTTAAAAGAAATGAAATATATCGCAATGGAGGGGGGGGGGGTTACAAATTAGAACACAGGATTAATTTTGTAAAAAGTTCTGGGTTTGGTGTTCTGATACATTTGTATCAGTCTCATTTCTGTGGAGATCTAATGGCCAGTGGAAACGAGAAGGTCCAGATAAAAATAAGCAAGTCAATCTCAGCAGAAACTAATCCTTGACATTAATCTGTAACTTAGTAAATTACATCACAAGGTCTAGAAGCATATCAACTTTAATTTTTTCAGTGCCATAAATATACCTGGTGGAATATGAAAGTTGACTCCTTCATATTCTCCCTGTTTTCCCATGCATTTACATTTAGACCCATTATGAAGTAAGTGCCATGCAGTTTTTCCATAATGGATATTGGTACACATATTATGAGCACACATAACAAGTAATGGAAAGAATAACTTCATAATACTCTTCCAAAAGTTTAGTTTCGAATTCTGCCCACTTGTCAGTTTTTAGGCATGCAAGCCCTATTTCCTTTATAGAATTAATTTGTTTTTTGTTGAGCCCATGTTAGTGGGAAAGCAAGACATAGCAGTTACATCTGGTAGTAACATAGTTGGTGTCAGCATAAACAGTGTAAGGTTTCAGTTATAGTTTTTCATTTGCATATACAGCAGAGGTTGTGTATTATGTTCTTGGATAGAACATTTTCTCTGTTAAAACATTTTAGTTTAATTTCCCCAGCCAAATTCCTAATTAATATATTTTCAAAGGCTTTGTTATAATGATCCTTTGTTACAATGTATAATTGGTTATAGCATTTGATTTATGTGGTCCGTCAAAGAAAATTAGCTCACATATAATGTTTTTATTACATGAGGTGCCTAAGCCAGGTTAAACAATGGTGGTCATTTAAACATCAAAGGTGTGATAATTATCTCAATCATAATCATTAATTTACAATCACGGGGTTGCTGGTTCAGTGCAATTAAGACATGAAAGAAATATTTAATTTTGTACTTTTATGACCATACACACCTCTCCCATGACAACTTGCTCACATTGGGGTCCAAAAACATAGACTGCAGCATAAGCAAGGGTGCTTGTTATCGAGGGACCTCTGAAAAATTAAGAAAGGGATGGACATCAACAGTGAGAAGTGTGTGTGTGTAGGGGGGTGTTAAGTGATTGAGTACTAATTTAATAATTGCGATGTGAATAATTGTCAATAAGCAGCATTGTCTAATGAAGTTCTTCACTTTTCTGTATAAATTACCTTTATTTTCAATATGTCCAATCTCTGACAGATTGTTTAAAACCTTACTCCAAGTGGTTTCAACACAGACATCATACGTGTACCAGTGAAAACATTGTGTATTACATCATTGCTTTTTGCATGTGAATGTGGATACATTCTAGTGTTACTATAGATTCAGATTAAAACAAGATTCTTTATTTCAATAAAGCGATATTTATTTAGAGAAACAACAAAGTCAAAACTCTATTTTTTAAAATTGTTATAATATTAAAATACTGATACTGTGATTTCTTTGCAAGTTATAGTGCAATTTATGCTCATCTTTGAGCAAACCTCTGAGTGCTGATTCACTATGAACTTTTACAACTTACTTCTCCATAATGATCCCTATCTGTGAAACTAAACTTTTCATGCACCTAGAATGCATTTTTTATTGGTTCCTTTGCTGTCGTTGATTACATTTGCAAGTGAGTATGATAAATTACTGATTAATGTTAGATACTTTAATTATGTTACATGTACTTAGTGTTCTCAGTGTTTGATTAGTCAATTGAAATGTGTTGACTTAACACACTACTGTCACCATTATCTCTTAAGCAGGTAGGATTTGCATGCCTTTTAATTTTTTATTCTACCCCCTTTACTTGATCTGATACAAAATATTAATTAACACAATAATACAATGCAAGTCAACTTTTAGTGGATTGTAACAATGCAACTAACACTTCCACAAGTCAGAAATCAAAACACAGTTGGTACTTAATTAGGTTCTCTTGGAAATGCTTGTGGGCATCACTGTGACAGTCAATTGACACTTTTCACATTTGAATACAAGAGGGCACATCACATTTATAATGATTACACTGAAATTGAATTAACAGATAAAACTGAAACATGAATTTCACTTGACAAGACTTATTTAATTGGTATTTTTTTCTTAAAGTATTGCCACCAGTAGGCATTACTGACATTTTAATTGATCGATATTTTGTCATATATTATTATTTACAGTGTACTGAGAATTGTTTTTTTCATAAAGAAAATTTAAATAAATAGGTGACTTTTATTTAAAGTTACGAATTTCATAACTTTCAATAAATATTTCCTGGCACTAACCACTGTTTTGATTATAAAACAAGCGAAATATCAAGGTTTCATTTACCAATTTTGAACATAATTTTATTCACGTTCAACAAATAGGGGTTAAATCGTTTAGTTTTTCTAGAAGAAAATAATGAAATTCATACCTGACCCCCCGTTATAAGCAGGTTTGCAAGTTATCTGGGCACAAGTTATCGAGGGAGAGGTGTAATTTAGAAATATCCTTTAGCTATCATTCTATACCTATGTATTGAATAACAGTACTGTTTAACAATAATTTCTCATAGTTTTTTCCATCAATTGCATCCATCAATGTCATAAAACTTTAAGCAAATCAGTATGATTTATCATGCATGGAGTGATGTTTCCACAGATTGTATTGCAAACTGTACTGTTAAGTGGTTAAACAGATGTCATTACCTGTGATAGTTATGATGATGATTATGTTCCCCTTGCTACAGTGCGTGACACATTACACCTACTTGGGTCTGGTAATGAGGATGTTGAGTTCTCAGATTATGTTAATTCCAATAGTCGCTCAGTACCAGCCATTGTATCCAGAGTCAGCAAGGTTATAGATAGCATGGTGGACATCATACTGTACTACAGCAAGTTTCTAGATAGTGTAGCAGACATTAGACTGTACCTACAGCAAGGTTCTAGATAGTGTAGCAGACATTAGACTGTACCTACAGCAAGGTTCCAGATAGAGTAGCAGACATTAGACTGTACCTACAGCAAGGTTCTAGATAGTGTAGCAGACATTAGACTGTACCTACAGCAAGGTTCCAGATAGTGTAGCAGACATTAGACTGTACCTACAGCAAAGTTCCAGATAGTGTAGCAGATATTGGACTGTACCTACAAGCTCAAAATGACACACCTAATAGTCTTTATGAGCATTTGCATATCACTGAAAAACATTTTTAAAAAATAATCTCAGATTAATAAAAAACAGATGACTATTGACAATTTCTTTCCATCCAAATAAATAAAGGACTAATTTACTAGTTGTTAAGTTATTAAACAGAGGTGTTTTCACATAAAAGTTATTTTTTGATTCACTGGCTGGTACATGTACATGTATGTTGATATTTTCAGCAGATGGTAAAACTTGCTGGTTTATCATTTTTTATGATGACATGTACAAATGTGTGTTGTTTTAATTACCATTACATGAGTTCCAATACATTTTTCTGACAGTAATGATTCCAATATAAATATGTTTAGTATATGTATGTCCAATGTCATATTTTTTATTTACAAGCAGTATCTTGTATAGAGAGATGATTTTACATGAACATAAACATTTATTAGGTAGGAAAATTATAAAAGAATAGTTTAATAACATTACACTGAGCTCAAGGCCTAGAGTATTTACTAAAGAGTGTTATAGAGTATTTACTAAAGAGTGTTACAGACTTCCTTCCTATGAGGTTGAGATTCTCAGTAGTCAGAGTAGTCAGGCATTCTCAGTAATCTGAGTAGTCAGGCATTCTCAGTAGTCAGAGTAGTCAGGCATTCTCAGTAATCTGAGTAGTCAGGCATTCTCAGTAGTCAGAGTAGTCAGGCATTCTCAGTAATCTGAGTAGTCAGGCATTCTCAGTAATCTGAGTAGTCAGGCATTCTCATTAATCAGAGTAGTCAGGCATTCTCAGTAATCTGAGTAGTCAGGCATTCTCAGTAGTCAGAGTAGTCAGGCATTCTCAGTAATCTGAGTAGTCAGGCATTCTCAGTAATCAGAGGAGTCAGGCATTCTCATTAATCAGAGTAGTCAGGCATTCTCAGTAATCTGAGTAGTCAGGCATTCTCAGTAATCTGAGTAGTCAGGCATTCTCAGTAATCAGAGTAGTCAGGCATTCTCAGTAATCTGAGTAGTCAGGCATTCTCAGTAATCTGAGTAGTCAGGCATTCTCAGTAATCTGAGTAGTCAGGCATTCTCAGTAATCTGAGTAGTCAGGCATTCTCAGTAATCAGAGGAGTCAGGCATTCTAAGTAATCAGGGTAGTCAGGCATTCTCAGTAATCAGAGTAGTCAGGTATTAATAATTTTGAAGAACATAAAGCAGTTGGATTAATAATCACTATGAAAAACATGATGATGGACAGTTCACAGATCACTAAATTTATAGATAGAACTTGGAAAATGCTCATAGACTTTTGTCTGGGTTTAATAGGTCTGCATTATGTTAATACATTTTTATGATAGCATTGTTTATAACTTCTGTTTATTCCATTTCTTTTAAATTGCTATAGATGATGAGATCAGACAGAATGAGGGCTTCAAGAATGTTTCTCTGGGCAATGTGCTGACAGCTGGTTACAAGGACACCAACATTACCTTCCTGTCAGAAGAGGACAAAGTATGTACATCCTCAGATACCCAGGGCTATCAAACTCTGCTTCTCAACATACATCAACCCAGGGTGCATTGGCTGACAAAACCGTGGTTTACACAGAAAGTCAATTAGCCAATTAGATCTTTCATAGCAAACTCGGCTCTTTTGACAGTGAGATAAGAAAATGTCATTGCCTCTCACAAAGATAGCAGCATTACCAAACAAAAGTATATTTAAAAGAACAAGTTTGATCAGATATTTTCCCTGATCTTATTATAGTGCCATCAAGAGGTTCTGTTGAATTAGAATGTTCTGAGCAGTATATATCAGACAGAATCAAATCAGTCAATTCCCTTAATGAATTACTCACGTGCCTGCAAGTTTAGCTATGAATGAAGCTGAGTTTGTCAACCATGGATATCCTAAGATAGTTGAAATAGAATACTGTGAAAAAGCACTGCTCATCTGTAGTTTACATATGCTTTTAAGGAAATACTATTAAAATCGGGATTCATTTAACATTCTCTTGACTGCTTGTTAGAAATGTATGAACATAGTAAGTAAAGATAGTTCATTGTGAGAAAAAATAATTACAGTGAATAATATACATACACTGCATGTAGAATAGGATAATATACACTAATATGTTTCATCCAAATTCTGTTTATCAGTCTTAAATTTATGTAGGAACAATTTAATAAAGATAACTTAAAATCAAATTGTATATTATGCAACAATTGGGGTTTATGCAAAGTTTTAATGTCTGCCACAAATGTGGAAAGGCATATATTGTTACACTTGTCCACCCAGTACATCATGGTTAAGTTTTGTCAGTTTCTCTGTTGAATACATTCCTAGACACATTAATGTTAGGAAATAAACTCTAATACCTCTCTAATCCTGCCCTTCCAGAAAGATGAAAAATAATCTGGTCTTTCTTGTCTATATAGAATATATATATAAAGGGAAGTAACTCTTACCTATTACCTCTCCTTACTACCACTAGATGGCCAAACATTAACTGGATGTTTACCAATTTAAGCTTTTGTTCAGTATGATCTACATCATTCTGCAATCAGCATCATACTTCTTGGCCTTTCAGAATCAAAGGATATCTCCGTTATTTTGACCCATCCATCTAGAAAGTTGGTTAGTATCAAACTTTAACGTGTCTGCTGCATGTTGCAATCATTAATTTTGATTTTTTTACCAATATTTGTGGGAATCTTTTCGCAGTTGTGCACTTGGTTATTCTGACCTTGTGGTCCAACATGGTATAGTTTGTGTTCGTTGTTGGATGTTCACTCACACTACCTGTATTTTTCACTTGTTTAACCCTTTCCCCCGCAAGTTATCATTTGTTATCACTGCTGGATTTCCGCAAGTTATCATTTGTTATCATTTCATGATGAAAACATATCAACTTGTGTTTGGAAACTTCAGACATCAATATGTAAATACCAATGTGTGTTTTATGAACAGAATCGGTGAAAGCACTTTTTAAATATATTTTCCAAGGATTTTAATTGCCGTGCTTGCATTATTTTCTTCATAATATCAGTTTGAAACCATAAGTGAACCTGTCATAGAGTAATAATGGCAGACAGTGCGGTATCTTGGAAATACCTCTTGATTAAACTGGCTGTTTTCATAATTCATTTAGCACATACATTAAAGAAAATATACAATTCGTTGAAAGCAAAGTCTAAATATTATGTGAAAAAAGATTTAGCTAAAACAACACTTTTCTTAAGGTCAAAAACATATGGGACAATGCTGTGTTGTGGAATTCAAGGTTAAGGATGTTTTCTTACATCACTTTTTTTTGGTTAAATTACAAAAAACAGCAGCGAAGCAAATACTATCTGACCAATAAACAACATTACGAGTACATAGACGTATATTTAAACCATAGATTTGCAATCCTATCAGTGGATTTTTGTAACGAAGCTAAAAAGTGCAAGTGGTCATATTAAGAAAATCCCTGTCTCTAAAAATAGATGCTCCCACATGGCATGCGTGGCGCCATTTTGGCTCTTGGTTGTGTACCAATTCAGTTGGAAAGAAGGATCTTGTTCATTGATATATCGACTTTAGTGCTTCATTTCATCGTTGATCAAAAGCTAAGGTAATGTTTTATCATCAAAGTTAAATTAAACGCCAAAGTTTTGATGTTATTATATATTTAGAGCTTGAAAATATTTGCAGTTCATGTATTAATAATTGTAGAATTTTTAAGCACAGTACAATCATCATCGCAAAAACATATTTTCTCGAGTTATTCATGGTCTCACTTGGCCTGCATGACATACTTGGGCATAGTAAAGGTTATTACAAACATATTTCAAAAAGTGTCTTTGTTATTTGCCCTTTCAAATTTACTGCAGGTAAATGCAACTTCATGTATTGATGTGTCTAGGTAAATATAACACTGGCTTATCAAAGTCACTCCATGTGGTCGATAGTTTGCCCTTCATTGACCTTGGTTAAGTAAGTTGTTTTATATTAATAATTAGTAATGTTTGTTTGGCTCAGTTTTTGAGGAATACTTCATCGATAAAAAAGATTTTAGGTCATATTGAAAATTACTGCTGGACATCATAGGAACTTTAAAATTTTTAAAAATTCATTATTTTCAATTTACTATTATTAATGAATTTGTTTCTTTTCTGTGAAAGAATGAATGATTTTTTACCATTAGATTTCATCACAAGTTCAGTATATATGTGTCATTTTAATTATCCCCTCGCCAGCCAAGTTTGGAGGGAATATAGTGGTTTGCTCTTTAGTGTGTGTGTTTGTTTGTTGTTCGTTCATTCATTTGTTAAACACTCAATATCTTGGACCCTATTACATCTATACTTATGAAAATTGGTATATGAATATATCTCGGAAAGAGAAACTTAGCCATACCTAAAACTAGGTCACTGTGACCAAATTTGCATGCTTAAGTGACTTTTGTATATTAAGCTGTTCATTGCTTTCACCTGCGATATCTTGGACCCTATTTCACCAACACTTATCAAAATTGGTATGTAGATACAATGTGACAAAATTAGGTCACACTGACCTAGTTTGCATGTATAAATGACTTATGTATTTTCATCTATTTGTTCATTACACCCTCAATATCTTGGACCCTACTTCACCTACACTCATGAAAATGAATTCTTGAGTGATTTTTGTATTTTCAGCTGTTCCTTCATTACACTTCAGTATCTTAGACCCTATTTATCTACACTCACGAAAATTGGCATGTGGGTACATCTTAACAAAAGTAACTCAACCATACCTAGACGAGGTCAGTTTGACACAATTTTCATGCTTGAGTGTCTTGTGTATTTTCAGCTCTTCATTCGTTACACCATCTATATTTTGGACCCTATTTCATGTACTGTTATGAAAACTGTTATATGGAATGCATCTCAAAGAAAGTAATAAAACAATGCCATAACAAGGTCATTGTGACCTTATTTTTACCACAGTGATTTTTGAATTTTTAGCTATCTGTTCATTACAATATCAGTATCTTGGACCCTATTTTTTCTTAAATACATTACTTTATCATAATACATTAAGAGTACAACCACTACCCTACAAATCAAAACCCCCAAGCTTCTTTTTAGTGATAAAAGTGCTAAAAGTCGTCTGCCCACCTAGCTGTAAGTCATACAAAAACGAACTCTTCCTTGGATAGAAGGATTGGTGCCAAATCCCATCCATATATCAGTTGCAACTTGCTGATTAATGGTACTCTTTTCACACAGGGAAGTATAATCTAGCTATATTTCTGTCTATTGTAGACAAATATTTCACACATCATTTGTATAACTTTGTCATACAAGAAGCATTTCAGTAGGGTCTGTAGTGCTTCCGTCACTTTTGCTACAGTACTCGACTTTGTCTATGAATTCTGTAAAACAATTGTCTGTTATTACATGCATACAATTTTCCATAAGCATTTTTAGCTTTGCTGGTCATAGACCAGAAGAACTTATGGGATGGGCTGTTGTTCATCGTCTGTCTGTCCATTAGCACAAGTTTATTATTGCTGCCATTAAACTTTACACACACATTCATTGCAAGGTCTAGACGGTTTTAAATGAAAATAGTGCCACTCAGAAATCCAAAATGGTCACCACAGCAGGGGTTTTCACTAAAAGATTTTTGATGCCTTGTTGGTGTGAAATAAAAATGGTACTGATCTGACATCCAGTATGGCCAACACAGCAGCTATTTTGAAAAACTTGTTATCGCTGCTACTCTTGAACAGAAAGGAGGCCCCAGGTGGCCAAGTGGTCTAAGAGCTCACCTTGTACAGATCACTTGTACAGATCACCTCTGTTTGCGTGAGTTCGAGTCTTGGCTCAACCAACGTGAGTATGTGAGAAAGCTTGCCAGTAGCTTCCTGAGGGTTGGTGGTTCTTCTAAGGGTCTTGCCATGTTCTTCCTCCACAAAAATATACTGGCTGCCTTGTATAGCTTATCATGTGCTGAAAAATGGCATTAAATCCCACCAGACCTGAACAGAAAGTCATATTGACATCAGGTTTTGAACCAAAAGGCTTATGGTGATGTCTGGTTGGTTGTAAATGAACTACTTGTATGATTATTGCCTTGAACATTACTAACACATTGATCCCAAGGTCTAGCTGGTCCTAAATAAAAATGGTGTTTCTTGGACATCCAATATGACCACCACAGAGGTGATCTTGAAAATCTTGTGATTGCCACTTGTCCTAAACAGATGGTCATATCAACATGGGTTTTCACCAAAGGCTTCTTATGATGTCTAGTTGGTTCTAAATGAAAATGGTGCTGCTTGGACATCCAAAATGATCACCACAGCAGCCATCATCAAAATCATATTCCTTATTCTTCTGAATGGATGGTCTTATCAACATGGAGTTTTCACTAAAAGACTTATCATGTCTAGTTGGTCCTAATTGAAAATGGTACCAGTCTGACATCTAGTATGGCTGCTATGTTGTCCATCTTGAAAATCTTGTTATCCCAACTAGTCGGGATGGATGGTCATTTTGAAATGGGGTTTTCACCAAAAGACTTCTTGTGATGTCTGGTTGGTCCTGTATAAAAATGGTGCCAATCTGACATCTAGTATGCCACCATGGCAACCATCATGAAAATCTTATCACTACACCTCCTAAATGGCAAGTTGAATCAACATGTGGTTTTAACCAGAAGACTTCATATGGTGTCTAGGTGGTCCTAAATGAGAGTGATGCTATTTTGACATCCAACATGGTGACCATCTTGAATATCTTATCACTGCTCTTTCTGAATGTATGGTCATATTAACATAGGGTTTTCACTGAAAGATATCTGGCTGGTCCTAAATAAAAATTGTGATCTTACATCCAGTACGGCCCACCATGATAGTCATCTTAAAAATCTTGTTATAACTACTCTTTCTGAAGGTGTGATCATATCAACATGGCATTTTCACCAAAAACTTTTGCACTGCCTAGTTGGTCGTAAATGAAAATGGTGCTGGTATTGAAAATCATGTTACTGCTAAAGAACATAAGAGATGATTTCAACACTCAGCAGTTAAAAAGAAGAAACAATTTTGCTTTGATTTCCTGGAAATTCTTTTTGGCAGTAGAGTATCAGTCCTTTCTTGTTTGTTATTACCCTTTTAACAGCAAGTTTAATGTGATGCTTGATTGATTTCACCTCTGCATGCTATTGTTCTGCTCTCTATATTTACAGGTGTCAGTACAGTGGGCAGGGTTAAGTACATGGGGTGTAAACATTTCTAGCTAGAACTGGTGTCAACCACCCTACCTGTATATGTATTGTATGGGATGCAAAATGGGTCATACATGGCATGTATGCTTACACTAGCATACATGCCATATTCCCAGACAGTGTTGGGGTTTTTTTGAGACTCAAAAAGTGTGTTTTGGGGTCCCAAGGGGGGTCAGTGCATATGACCTAAGGGATGTCAGTGCGCGTGAACCCCCAAAGACATCATCCAAATGAGAATAAGCTTTCTTTTCAAATCAGCCTATAGCAGATGACTGGAAATTCAAATCTGAATAAAAGAAGATACCATCTGTTTTCTCTGAAGCATTTAATATACTTACAAACAAAAAAATGGTAGACTTAGCATTGTAAAATAATATCACCACACATATGTACACATGGTCACAAGCTCACATACATTAAATAAAAAAATACACCAAGTTACTGTCTTTAAAATCCACTTTTAATTACATGCAGTCTTTGCTGTTTTCAATAGTTCAGGAGTTGGTTTGAATGTTGTTGTTGTTGTGGGTTTAACGCCATTTTTCAGCACATGAAAGACTATACATGGCGGCCAGTATATTTGGTGGAGGAAGAACCTGGGAAAAACCCGGGAAGAACCACCGACCCACGGGAAGCTACTGGCAAGCTTTCTCACATACCCACGTTGGCCGAGCCCGAGACTCGAACCCACGCAGACAGAGGTGATATGTGTGAGTGATCTGTAAATGCAAGCGCCTTAGACCACTCGGCCACCCGGGGCCCCTGGTTTGAAGGTAATGCAAGTGTCATTTGTGTTCATCTTAGCACTCATCAGAGATTGAATGGTGGTGTTGTTCAGCCTTCCCTGAAGATCTTGTTGAATTTTTCTAAGCAATAAAAATGATCTCTCGGCATCGGCATTGCTGTGAGAGAGTGTCAAACATGACATGGCCACTTGAGTCAGAATATCAAATCTTGGTTTTCCTGAAGGAAGATTTCCTTGCATAGGTCTGTAAAATGATCTGCTGAATACGGCAGATTGTGCTCAGCAACAAAATTGCAGAAAAGTAATTCAGCTCTAGTTACATTGTCTGTCAACGACTGTTTAAACAAGCTATTTAATTTGGGTATTGAGCTCTGCATTTTTGCCTAGCAGCGATGCTGGATGGTGTTGCTATGTCGACGAATGTCAACCACTCCAGAATGACTAATGTCAATATGGTGGTTGCAGTATGTGCACAGAATAAAATGTTCTCCCTTGATGCCACGCTTCACAAAGTCAAACTCTGTCAACCAGGAGTTATGGAATTTTGTTTTGCTGGGCTTTTCTCACTTCGGAGATGGCTCCATATTTCCTGAATCGCTACTACGTTTTGACATGTTTTCTTCTAAAATGAATCACACTTGTACACTTTTCCATTTTATATATGGAGTAAAAATCCGACTTCAAAGAAACGTTGCCGCTGATCACAAACTTTAAAAAAGATGGCATCAACATTCTCAAAGAAACGGTGCCGCTGATATCAAACTTTAATAAAGATTGCTTCAACATTTTCATTCAATGCAATCAGTTTGTTCTCCAACACGCATCTCTTTGATCTACTTAACTTTAAATTGGGTTGTTCCACTTATGTACTTTACCTATGCAAATTAGCCTAATGGGCTCTCCCACAGCAGTGCTCAAAAGGATTTGACATTGTGAGCCAACTAAATAAATCTCTGAAAGGTGGCTGTTTATCTCTGACCGCATTACCTTTTAATTGCCTCTAAAACTGGTGTATAAACCAGCCCCGAGGATAGTTTTACATGAGCTTTGAGCAGTACTGTTTACTGTTTATACATGCCACAGATTATGGGCATATATAATAGTGATCAAGAAATATACGTTGTTTTTTTTTGTTTGTTTTTTTTTCATTTCTTTTTTTGGGGTAAAAAAATTTTTGTTGCAGAATTGCTGAAAATCATGTTTTTCTAAACGCGATCGTGTCGGGGGGTTTGGGAGTCCAAAATCGTGTTTTTCTCGTGACATGTCGTGTTATGGCAAGTATGCACTAGCCTGAGAAGGTACGGGTGACCATCATTTACTACTTGCTATGAGCAATGAGATAGTGAAGAATGGATGATCAAAGATGTGGACTCCGCCCATTAGGCCACCATCTCTGTCAACACTACATCAGAGATGCTTCCAAGCAGTGATGTGCGAGAACTCCCGCAACTTGCTTCAAAGTTGCGCATATAAAAAATGTACTATGCGTGGCAGTATACAAACGTTATTTGTAACTGTTAAGATAAATTGAATAAATAAGAGTTGAAAAATAAATTCAAAAGTAAGGATATATTTTTTCTTCACAATACCTCTTTCCATTCCAAAGTCTGCAGATGTATGGAAAGACAAAAGGATACTTGGAAATCCCGCTAATTATTTATAACTGAAACACATGTGTCCTATGTGGGGGTTCTGCAATTGATGCCCTTTCCTCTCATTTGCGCATGCGCTAACTTTGGTGCATTTCTGGAATGTGTAATTAAACATGGCAGGACTTAAGATTACAGATTTTTTTCAACGTCAAGTTAGTGGTGGCGGGAATGTGGAAAGTGAAAGGGAGAATGAAGAAAGGAGTGGAGTTTCTCGCGAAATGTAGGATGATGGTTCAAAAACAATGTCAGGTGCCGAGTTGGATGTACCGCCAAAAAAGAAACTCAAATATGATGCAAAGTTTCAGAATTCTTGGTTGTCAGAGTACAAATGGTTACAACACAGCACCAAGACAGGAGGTATGTTCTGTGATATTTGCAAAAGTTGTGGAAAGGTAACCCTTTTACATTGGATATGGACTGCTTGAATTTTAGACTTCGACTCTTAAACGACACGCAGTCACAGGATTATATCCAGGCATTTAAGGCTAATGCACTCAAATCAGACTTTCAAATCTTGTTTTGGAGCAGAGATATCCAAGAGATAATACCTTTCGTCTGTGGAAAATTGTAATCAACAATCATAAAGAACAGTTTCCCAACTTGTGCAAACTGGCTAAGCTAGCTATGCATATGCCCCTTCAGACAGCAGACTGTGAAAGGGGGTTCTCAGCACAGAACAATATTCACACACAGCTTAGAAACAGATTAAGCCCAGAAACAATCAATACATTAATGCTTATACAAGTAGAGAGACAATCAATACATTAATGCTTATACAACTAGAGGGGAAATCTTTCGAAGATTTTGATTTTGATTGAGCCTTAACAGAGTGGAGCAGGAAGAAAGGCGGATATTTAAGTGTTAGGTAAATACTGAACTATGTACTTTTCCTCCCCCACTTTTTCTTTCTACTCCCCCCTTATTTTGGGGACAAGGGGGGGAGCTCCCCCCCTTAAGATGAAATCCTGGCAGCATCCACAGGCAGTTCAGATTTTCAGGACAATAAAGTGGACCATGGCCAACATCCAGACTAGAAATAACAAATCTAATGCGGTACTGCTATTGTGATCATTCCTGCAGTAGCCAGTACTGGACTTGGGCACCAAATGCCACACGGCTGCCGATAATACCAGTGCCAGCACAGCCACTGAATCTATCCCTTCAGTGTCTGGCACTGGGTACAGTGATCAATTTTCCAGTATACCTGCTCCCGGCTTCAGGACATAGATAAGGTCCTGGCATCCAGCCATTACAGTTCCAGCACTGGCTCTGACTGGATGCCAGCGTTATATCAAGTATTCAGTCCAGAATTGGGTATGGTAATCAATTTTCTGAATATACCCATTTCCAGCTTTAAGACATGTACAACATATGAGCATCCTGCCATTACAGTCCCAGCACCAGCTCTGACTTGAACACCAGCCATATCAAATATTTGGCACCAAAATCGGGTAAGGTGATAGATTTACCAGGTATACCCAATACTGGCTTCAAGACACAGAAAGCACCCAGCTATGACAGTTTCAGCACCAGCTCTGATCCAGACGCCAAGCAGGTTAAGTATCTGGCTCTGTAATCAGGCAACTGTCTCACACTACCCAGTACCAAACCCATGGAAATAATGCTCCATCTTGACCCTGTATCGGCTACAGTGACACCCTGTTCCTGGACACCTGTTATCAGCCCCAGATCATTGGGGATACACGTAAGGAACACCAGGAGATAAGCGTGTCCTAACATGGACAGATTACCAGAGTTTCTTCACTGTCCCACACAGCCTGTTTCATTAGGTCAGTCATTGTACCCATCACCTGGACAGTCTCCTTTCATGATTGCAAAGATTTATGTCCACCATCGCCATCTTCCTTTATCGATTCAATGATGTTGAGAGAAGACTAAGCCTTCCGCACATTGATCAACCAGGTTTTCTGGCTTCTGCATACAGAGCTGTCTGCCTCTGCCTTCTAAGCCACCTTAAGCCTCATAACAATTTCCAGATCTATTGATCTCTTAGTTGAGAAAGACAAGCCATTACTGAAGCAACTACGACAGTCTGGTCAAGTTGCTGATATACTTCATTGTTTTGAAAGGCCACTTTAAGACCCAAGTGTCAACAGTCCTTTTCTTTTGCACTGGCAACATCCAGCAGTTTTAACTTGGCATGCACCGAGGCAGAACTGCTAACCTTTCACCCTGTAGTTCCAGCTGTTGACAGAGACATTGTGGGCCAGTGATTGTCCACCTTCCTCTGAGCATATGGACTGGAAGTCCTTCCTAGACACTCAACAATTGGTTTGAAATGTAGCAATTGGACTCCTTGTTTGACTTGGTTTTCATGGCTGTTTTTTCAGCAATCTGATTATAGCATAAACTCTTTCATAAAGAATTCATTGACACTCACGCTTGGGAGTCAATCTCTCGTGTGACTCGTGTGGTAACAGAGCAGCTGAATCCTCACTTAACTATTGCCATAGCTGCATCAGTTCATCTTCGCCTGGTGGAAATAGATGCATTTCTCTCCATGTCCGTTATCTGAGTAATCATCACATAACCATTTTTAGATAACAGCTGGCCACCAAATAGGCAATCTCATGGGTCCAGTGATCCAGGGCCTTGCTCTTGTTACCTGGGAGAGATAAGAAAAACAGGAAGGACCCCAGCATGCAAAATGAGGAACGGGAGTCACTGCTGCCTTGACCCTCTGGTGATACATGTTGTTTTGGAGTTCCACCATACCATGTTCAGTGCCCTAACCCATTATAAACAGTAAACAACATTGGAGATATCCCAAGAGACCCATACAAAGTGGACATCTTGCAGCAAGAATCAACACTGTCTTTGCAAAAAGGGCAGTTGACACAATGTAAATTCACTGGGATCTTACTCCAAGACCTTTTCCTTGGCACCAGTGCCAACAGCAAGCTTCGGCTGGTCATGAATCTAAACTGTTCCACCCACTTCACTTTGGCACCATGTTAAGAATGGGGACACTGTGATTGTTTTTTACTGCAGTTCAGGATGATGGTTTGTCAGTAAGCCTAGATCTCTGAGATGCATGTTTTCACATACCCATTTTCTGGCTTCCCAAAATTCATAAGGTTCATGTACAAATCTACCATTTTCTGGCTTCCCAAAATTCATAAGGTTCATGTACAAATCTACTAGTTTAGGACACTCCCTTCAGGTCTGAAAATCAGTACCTGAGGATTCATGAGAATCGTGAACAGAGTCATGCTGCTTTTCTTCATCACCTCCATGTTTGTGAATTCAAACTGCCTGGTCTACATTCTACGAAGCACCAGGTCAGTCAGTTTTGTACCAAAATATGCAATTGTTTGTTTCACTGTAGCTTTGCCTTGGATTCCTTGACAACAAGGACAAATCCAAGCTCTTCCCATCCAAGCAATTCAGTCATTTGAGCATGAATTCTAAACCTTCTTGAACCAAGTCTACTGCTCTTGGGGAAAGTGTCTTGGAATCATCTTGGTGGTGTCTACCATTTGCTTAGATATTCATATTTAAGCCCAGGAATTTCTGCACCCCTTGAGACTCCTCAATATGACAATGGATACCCTCATTTTGGGCGGCTTGTTCATGAGACCCCTGCAGATGATTCTTCTATCCCAGTGGCAGCTGATCTTTTCCCTCTTAACCAAAGATCTCGTTCTGGATTTTATGCAGACCCATTTCAGTAAATGGGAGGGCTATACTTGGCTTATAATGGGCATCCTGCTGCCGGAGCAACCACTGTAAATCAGGATGTTCTCAGATGCGAGCATGACATGTTGGGATGCCTACCTCCTGCCCTCATTCTTTGAAGTGAGTGGGGTCTGGCTTCTTCTGGAGTGCTCATTACACATTCATCAAATGAAGATGAAGACCATAGTACATACCTATCTATCTGTCGGGAAAGGGCATTCTCATTCTCATTTTGTCCAACATATCAACTATCTTAAGTTAAATTAGAATGCAAGGGGGAAACAAATTGCCAGACCACTGCCTCTTGGTTTGGGATTTTCTCAGGTAGTGTCATCACCAACAAATCCACATCCAAGTCCTCCACATCCCAGGCAGGCTGAATATCCTAGTAGACTCAAAGTCCCATCATATGCAGCTAATTCATGATTCATACTGAACGATTCTTGCTCCACTCCATCTTCAGTTGAATCTGCACCCATTGGGGTCAACCTTTCATAAACTTTTTGTGACAAAGTGGAACACAAAGCTCCTGTCCTTCATCTCTACAGTCCCAGATCAGAAAGCTTTGGCAGTTGACACCCTTTCCTATAACCGGAATGGTGTGGTATTGTGGCATATGCTGTTTCCTCTCTGCACTGTAGCTTGAGTGTTGTAAAAAGTGAGGGAATCAGATTACTGTCTAGACCTGATTGGTCCCCTCAGGTGGGAAAAAAAATGGATCAATGATCTATTGAACTTGGCAGCAGAGATTTCCAGGGAAATCCTGCCTTTTCCCTGCCTGCTCAAACACCATTTTTAATAACATATGTTGGTAAGTGGAGAGTTTCTCTCACAGTGGTGCAAGCAGAAACACATTCTTTCAAAACCATCAGTACCACCATTAGCTGACTTCCTATTTTGGGCTCCCTGGGAAGGAGAAGTGAGCTTCCACCTCTTTCAGGAGCTTTCTTTCCACAATCTTAGACACATTTTGACATCATGGAAGAAAGGATATAGGCCAGAACAAAAACCTCTGACCTTTTTGCGAAGTTTTACTTTTTTGACTGGTGGCTTTGGTCTTTTGTTCGAAATGGAATCTTCCATGAGCTTTGACATGGTTGAATAAAGCAACCTTTCAAACCAATCTGGAGCTTACTTGACTCACCTGTAGGACAAACCTAGTCATTCTAGCTACAGCAGGGAGTCTCAGGGAGGTACACACCTTGTTGGTTGATCTGATCTATCGACAGTTCTGCCATGACAGTTCGAGTTCACTCATGATGACCCCTGCTTCACTGCCAAGAACAGGCTCTTGTTTATGGAGGAATCAGTCCTTTGTCTTTAAATCTCTATCTTCCTTGTACCTTTACCCCAAAGGTGTCTACAGGACATGGTAACAGCTCTGAATGGGATCCAAGTGAACTGAGCTGATCTATGCTAAGGAGGAACTAATCGAGGACCATTCCCCTTAGTGACAATATCCAAGCCATGGGATGGAGGACAGAGATGACTTTCTCTAGCTTTTACCTCAGAGACCTTTCATCCCAAAGGGCTCAGTCTGACCTGATGGGACCTATAGCAGCAGCACAACATGCTACCTTCCCAGGTCATTCAGCAGTACACAGAAGACAGTTTCTCAGTGTTTAAAACAATGTAGATAACACAAAACCAGTTGATTAGACTGTAGATAGGTGGGAAATGGCAGCAGAGATGAAGAGAAAAGGAATTTGCAGATAATTTATGAGGAAAACTAATGTTTATGGTTAGTGTTGTGGCCAAGAATGTTGAAAGAATTCATGGTTCTGGAATTGGATGAATGGATACACTATTTATTTTCTCTGGACCTTAATAGTTGCTGTGTATAGGTATGTATAGACTCCAATTAAGATACAATATAGTCGTATAAAAGTGCTACTTTTAACGAATGTGTCATCCATTCTGGAAAGGCTACCTAGATTCCCAAAAATTACCAATATATACTCGCTTAAAAGTCAGGTAGGTCCAACTGCAAACTGCATAGACCCAGATCTGCCATCGCATAATGTGCCAGCATATCTGGGTCTATACAGTTTTTTCAGTAGTAATCACTAGAACAAACAACATAGATCCTGATCTGCTGGCACATTATGCAGTGGCAGATCAGGGTGTATGTTGTTTGCAGTTGGATCAGATCAGATATATAAGTGAGTATAAATCGTAATGCAAGGATTCCTGCTAAGTACACCTCTCTCTCGATAACTCACACACAATGGGGTCCAAAAACATAGACTGCACTATAAGCAACAGCGCAAGTTACCGAGGGACCTCAGAAAAATTAAGAAGGGGATGCCATCCCCGCTGGACATCGAGATAACTACACTAGGGGGGTAACAGGGATGTTTTATGGCTGAATACTCATTTAATAATTACATTAGGAATAATTGTCAATAAAGAGCTTGTTTGCTTTTCTGTATAAATTACTTTTATTTTCAAGATACCGAACCTCTGAAAAATTGTCAACAACACGTGTATGCGGAAACATTGTGTATTACGTCACTGCTTTTTATTGTTGTTGATTCACAACTAAACAAGAATACTTTTTTTAAAAAACTAGGGACATTTATTTCGTGAAACAACCGCAAACGTCGAAAATTGATTTATTTATTGTTCTATTAATAAAATATGAATGCCATGATTTCATATCAAGTAACAGTGAAACTTTGCCTCATCATTGAGGAAATCCCTGAGTAGCAAGTTAGAAATTTTAGGTTTAATACAAACTCTGGAACTCGCTTCTCCGTAATGAACCGTATCTGTGAAACAAAGCTTTTTTTTATTCTCCAAGGACTCATTTGGCTTGGTTGCCTTACTATCTTTGATCACATTTGTGAATGAGTAGGCTAATTTAAGATAGTTTAGTTATATTACTTTCATAATAATATTTATAGCAGTGTTCAATTGATTGAAATGAGTTGACCTGACACACGTCCGTGACCGCTAGCTCTTACACAGGCAGGATTTGTACGCCTTTGAACTTTTCTGTTATTCCACCCCCTTTCTTTGATTTGATACAAAAGACGTAATTAACGTGATAATACAAAGCGGGTGTGCTATTAATTGAGTGTAACAACACAACAAATACTTCTGCAAGTCGGAGATTAAAAAGAAAATTTCGGCACTTAATTAGGTTCTCATGGAAACGCTCGCGGCGATAGCTGGGTCGGTTTAATTATATTTTTCACGTTTGAATACAAGAGGGCATATTGCATTTATGATGATTACACTGAAACTGAATTAAAAGATAGAACTAAAACACAAATTTCACTTGACAAAACTTATTTAATTTGTATTTATTTTTAATGTGTTGCCACCAGTAGGTATTAGTGATGTTTTCATTTATCGAAATTTCGTCGAATATTTTTGTTTATAGTGTACTGAGAATGTTGTTTGGAAAGAAAATTGAACAAAATATATGACTTCTTATTAAAAGTTGAAAATTTCATGATGTTGATTCAAATTTCCGGGTACCAACCACTGTTTTTGACGATAAAACAAGCGATATATCATGGTTTCATTTACTAATTTTGATCGTGATTTTTTTCACCATCAACAAATAGGGGCCATTTTTAAAATTATTTTCTAGTTTTAAAAAATGGGATCCATGCCTGACCCCGCGTTATAAGCGGGTTCGCGAGTTATCGAGGGAGCGGTGTATGTTCATTGGTTGGCATCTCTTCTATATAGGATGGATGGATGGATAAAAGTAACACTATATGCCCCTTAGACATTTGTGGTAAAAAAATTATTAACAAATTCAAGATGTCTCATGAAGGTAAATCTCATTGTTTTGCCTTACAAGATCCTATTCATTATATCTAATAGAAGTTATGACTAACCCTGTCTTACATTTTAACATCTGTAATATCAGACCTACATTTGTACCCAATCAGTGACACTTCCCTTTGCCCTGCTTTTATTCAAAAGCTTTGGAATTCCGATCAATTCCAGTCTAAGTGACTTTAGTTGAAGTTCATATAGAACTTAAAAGTGAAAGTTTGCACTGTTCGAATGGCAGGTAAGTAACTCGGGACTTTTTAGTTCTTTTCACGTTACGTGGAAAACTGAAAAATCGGTTTTACTTAGATAAGATACTACAAAGGTAAGTAATATTTCTTCATTGCCATGGGAATTGGACATGTCCCACTAAGAGTCTCAAAGTCACCTAACCAAGAATTTTATTACCATACAGTGTTGTATTTTAGAGAAATTAAACTTGATTCATCTGTGTAAAGACTCCCCAGTTTAACAGATCATGGGATAGTGATAGGAAAGTTAGGGCATAGAAGTTCTTAATTGTATGTTGTACATTTAGTACCATGATAATAAAATGTCCCAGCCTATGTACACGCCTGATTCATCATTGACCTATGGTTATAATGTGTAAAGAAGTAGGTCAGATGAAAGTAGGTGATGGTGACTAATTTATTAAGTAAATTTCTCACAATCAAACATGTGCTTTTATGGGATTCATTTTTGTTCCAGGAGTTGTATTCCAAGCTGAAGATACCAGCCTTTGAAGTCCAAGTTGGACTGCATGAACTACTTGGTCATGGAAGTGGCAAACTCTTTATTCAGGTACACAAAAATTTGAATTTTTTTAAAAATATATTTTTTTTTTTGCACAACAATTTCATTCAGACTTGTAAATATTAGAATCTTTCTGGTCTGCAATAGTTCAGGATACAGAAGATATGACCTTAGATTCAGACACTTGATGGCACATTCCAATAGTGAGAGTAATAACCATTTATTTCCTTACAGAAATAATTGAATGTTATATATTCATTTAAAGACCAATAATTCTCCAATTCTCTTAAAGTCAAAACCCATTTGTATGTAGTGTCTACACCATTATCACAGCTTGAATCAAAAGTTAGTAAAATATTAGCAAACAAGGATGTTCGCAACACCAAGCAAACAAGGATGTTCACATCACTAAGTAAACAAGGATCTTCACAACACCAAGCAAACAAGGATCTTCACAACACCATGCAAACAAGAATCTTCACAACACCAAGCAAACAAGGATGCTCACATCACCATGCAAGCAAGAATGTTCATAACACCAAGCAAACAAGAATGTTCACAACACCAAGCAAACACGGATGCTCACATCACCATGCAAACAAGAATGTTCACAACACCAAGCAAACAAGAATGTTCACAACACCAAAGAAGCAAAGCTGAATTGGTATAATAAAAGTTATCAATTTTATTGTGAGATGATGTTCAGAATTGTCAAACCCTCGTGACAAGTCTAAATGTTCACTACATAAAAGGACAGTAATTGAATAGTGACAACCAATATTAAGTAATCTTGATGACCCAGATGGAAGTTTGAGGTTGTGATTGAGATGGGGAAAAACTCCAGGAAAACTTGATAGAAACCAACAAACTTAAATGGTTAACCACAAATCTATGTATGTTCCACTTCAAGGTACTGAACCTAGGATTGCCATAGTGCAAATTAAGCAAACTCTGACTCAAGTCAGGATTCTGTCATCCGATTGGTCAGTGCTAGGACTTTAGACAGTCAAATGTAAGAAGGTTGAGTCTGAGTATAATGATGTTCTTATAATATCCAGGTCAAGCACTTTTATCAAGGTAAATTGAACTTAAAAATGATAATGTAATACTGTAATTATTCTAATTAAGGTATTGCTCTAAAGTTGGCACTCTTCAAATCGAAAGTAGTTAATTTGCATCTTATACAGGTGCTCCCATAATTGAAAATGTCGAGTATAAATTTTGAAATATTGAGTACAATCTTTAAAAATTTGAGTAAAATTAACACTGGATAAAAATTTGACATTCTTTTTGCATATGTAGAAATGTAATTATTTTATTCTTTCAAGTCCTCACAATACAAAAAACAGAGCTGAATGCAAATTCCAGATGCATCGGGAATGGATGCTGTAAGCTTGTAGTTTCCTGTTCTCTTTGGTCTTTAATTTTTATACAAAATGATAATCTGAGCACAAGTCAAACTCTTATTCATTGCATGTTATACTACAATTAAAGGCTAATCCAGTGGTCCCCATGGCCGCCATGGTACCCGCCAAGGTTTTTTGTGTGCCCATGGAAGAGGTTATAGTGATATTTTCACTTTTATTGCTGGATTAACAATGCAGTTTAAGAAATTCAGACCCCAAACTTGATGTATTAAAAGTGTGTGTGGTATTTTTTGTAGCTGTTATGATGTGTTATGTTGGCAACAGAGAGAGATAGAGAGGTTACAAGGCAATTGTAATCTTAGTTCTATTACATCACGGTTGTAAATCTTCCTCATGTACGAGGGCACTGCCAGGTTATAATCCATTTTTACCAGTAATTAGTACCTCTGAATAAAAAGTCCATTCCTGTTCTGATTTCAAGACTCATTGTCACATCATGCCAAAAACCAAATGGCTATATAGAGTTATTACATGCTAAATAAATATGCCTAAAGATTTGGCTGAATGAAATTCACTCTCCAGGTAATTCTAGTCATTGCAGGCAGTGTTTCTAGTCCTCTAGGGGTGCATCACCCTCATAAGGCATCATTGCATTATGATTGCCTTCAACGATATGTCAGTAGTAGCATACCTGAGGCATCAAGGAAGTACACATGCTGCTTCTCTTTGCATGGAAGTCTGAAACATTCTCTGATGGGCAGTTGTTATGACTCTAGGTCTTAAAAATATGTAACAGAAAGAAAGTGAAACCAACAATGTAAGTAATATCAACAAGCAATTTATTTACCTATAATACAAAGTGAAATTCAAAAGATACTTACAATATTATGATTCAAATTCTGAATGAGTCCCAATAGTCTTGAATGTCCTGATATACCACATTGATACAATCCAGAATGTCTTTGAATGAGTTCACAAAAGTCCAAAGTAATATATTAATCCAAAAGTCAATGAGCACTTAGTAATTCCAATGAATGTTTAAATAAATAATACCTCAGAGTTCAATGGCACAACAATAAACTGATCAAAAAATGATTCCCAGACAGATCTTAAAACTGGAATGAAGTTAATGAATAAGTCTCTATTAAATACATATTTCTAATGAACGACGTCATAACAAGATGTGAGACTTTCTATGGAAAAAAACCCAGCAGAATAGCAAAAAAGACAGGCCTTGAACTCAAATGCTGTCAGCATCCTGTTGACAAGTAACTGTATTCTTAAAGTACAAATAAGGACAGCCTTTCTATAATTGACAAAGCACACATTATAGATTCAATATACATAACACAGTCTTGGAGGAGATCACTCTCAGAGTGTGCCATATTCCAGGCAAAAGGAATGTTCTGGTGGACAGCATGTCCAGATGAGGCTGTATGGTCCTCACAGAATGGTCCCTGCACCAGTTGGTCGCTGGGGCACATTTTTAACTGGAGGGGAGGCCAATAGTGAATTTGCTTGCTATGAGATGGATCAACAAGCTCCCTCTTTATGTCTCTTTAGTGCCAGATAAGAGAGCCTGGGTGGATGCTTTCAGTCTGAAGTGGGATCATAAGTACACTTACTCCTGCACACCATTCAAATAATTCTTCAGGTTCTGTGCCAAGTCAGGATCTCCATGTCTTGGCTTATCATTTTAGCCCTCCCTGACCCCAGTGGTCGTGATTTAGTGATCTACTTGTCAGTGACCTTTTGGTAGATGAGCCCAGGAGATTGCCACAGAAGAGGGACCTGGTGTCGCAGTACAGGGGTCTCCCCATACACAACAACCCACAGATTCTGCACAATTATGTTTGGCTCGCCAAGTCCAGTTTTCGAGTAAGGTTGCCAACTGCATCACTGAGTTTGAGAGGCAATCAACCTTCAAGGTTTACAATGCCAAGTGGAGAATCTTCTGTAATTGGTACAGTAGGAAATGGGTTGATCCTAGCTGTACCCCTTTAAACACAGTAGCAGACTTTCTTCTCTTCCTTTTTGAAGGAAACAATGTTCTGTTTCTACCATTAAGGGTTATAGGGCAGCCCTTTTCTACACTCTAAAGTTCTCTAGGCATTCCACCATTGGGTTGGACCCTGTCCTTTCTGATCTTGTTAGATATTTTGAGCTTCAGAGACTGTTGTCTTGCTAATTAGTGCCTCGATTGAATTTGTCATGTGTTATTTGGGCATTATCAAAACCTCCTTATGAATCTTTGAATGAATCTTTGCGAATCTTACCCTTATGACCATCTTCCTGCTCTCCTTGTTGTCATCAAGGACAAGGAGTGAGATTCATGCCTTGTCAGTAGAAAAGGGTTGTTTACAATTAAAGGGAAACTATGATTTGGTTTCTCTTCTTTTTTCACCTGGGTTTCTGGCAGAAAATCAGCTACCTCCAGTTAGGGCCTTGAGGTTTTATTTGGTTTCCTCTAAAGGGAGAAGAAAGGTGGAAATTTTCTCTTTCTCCCTCTCAAGGGTTCCTGTTATATTTTGGCAGCCTCTATTCCAGGTGGATTGACCTCATTATCTAGACAGCTTATCAGTCCCTCACAAAGAGGACCTTCTTTCATGAGAATTAAGCCCAAGAGGTTAGGCCTATTACTGCATCATGGGCCAACTTGACTCACATCTCAATGGATGACGTAATAACAGTGGCCTTTGGGCGTTTTCATACTACCTTTTCATCATATTACATTCACTCTTGGTGCACCAGAGGAAAAGTTTGTATTCATTGGGTATTTTTGTGGTAGCATAACATGTGGCAAGAAGCCATCTACCAGCTCACAATAGTCAACATGCCTACAGTAAAGATAAGTGCATTTATCTCTTATACCAGTTTTTGTTGAAGTCATCGGCCTCCCTCCTAACTGGTAAATTCAGCAATGCAGTAGCAGTAGGTATGTAGTTTTTAGCTCTAATGGTCATAGACCAGGAAAGCTTATGGGATGATCTGTTTTCTGTCATCCATTGTCCGTCCATTAGCACAAGTTTGTTATCTCTACTCCTCCTCAACCAGTTGGAGGATTGCCATGAAACTTTACACACATATTCATCCCATGGTCTAGTTGGTTCTAAATGAAAATCACAGTGGCCATCTTGAAAATCTTGTTATCACTACTCCTAAACGGATGGCCATATCAACTGAAAGGTTTCACTGAAAGATTTCTTATGATGTTTAGTTGGTCTTAAATGAAAATGGTACTGATCTGACATTCCAATATGGCCACCACAGCAGCCATCTTAAGAATCTTAAATTTTTTTATGTGGATGCATCTCGGCAGTTGTAACTTGTCCATAGAAAAACTGTCACTGTGCCCTAATTTTCACACTGTAGTGACTTGCATGTTTTTAGCTATTTGTTAGTTACACCCTTAATATCTTTGACCCTTTTTTTACCTACATTTACACAATTTTATATTTGGATCCATCTCCTTGAGAGTTGTCCATCTGTACCAATATGAGGACACTGACCTAATTTTCCAGCTTTAGTGATGTTTGTATTTTCGGCCACTTGTTACATCCTCTTTAACCGCATTACATGTAGACTAATCAAACTTTATTTCAACCCTAAATGGATGAAACTTTGCTTCTTGATGTATCTGAATAGTATTTTCAATGAGTAATATTTCCATGCTCAACATGGTGGCCTAGTCATTAGTTTCAACTCACAACCAGTGTGCAGTGGGTTCAAACCCTGTACAAACCAGCCTGAATCAACTGTCATGGTGTTTCTCGTAGCAAGGTTACAACTCCCATTGCCTCGGGATCAATTCTCCATACCACTCTGCATACATGTGACAGAACCAGCATTTCAAACCAGTAGATTTACAAATTTTGATCAGTAGATTGGCCTCTAAACAAGTAGATTTTTTATCAGCATAAATTTTACATTTCATGGGGGTGGAAAACAAAACAAGTTGTGTTTTTTTGTGCCATATTCATACTATTATTAAACAGCAAGTTTGAACATGAATCAGATTAAGATTTCGATGGAAAATGTTACAATAATAATACAAGTCAGTATACGGTCAAATAATGAAAACGGAAAAGTTGTTTATCTGATCGTTCACTGCAAAGAATTTTCTTGTATAAAATCCAATAGCATTTTTTGTTTCATTCACAAGATCACTGTCAAGTGACCACTCACAAGATCACTGTCAAGTGACCACTAATGACATTCATTGTGATTATTAAACTTCACACTTAACAGGCTTTCAATAGTTCTCTGGTCCAGATTTCCCCTTGAATCACTTTGTATTTTGCGAAGAATGGAGAATGTCCTCTCTGTATCAGCATTAGAATGTTGTAATGATAGGACAACCACATTCAACCTGCAAAGAAGTTCTAACTTCAGTTTTCCTGCTACTGATTTTGTAAGGTTTGCTGACTACTCTCCAATACTTCTCCAAGCTATGTTCACCCCAAGGAGAAAGCTCCTGACTTGGACTTGGGATGTATTCCTGAGCCTCATTCTCAAAGGCTTCTTCCTCTTCATGCCTCAGATACAAAAATCTGTTAGCAAGTTTCACCACTGTAAATAAAAAAAATAAAGATCGATTTAGACTTAAAATAAAAATGAAAAAAAAAAATACATGATGTATTTATACTTTTATGAATAATTTATCCAAACTTTAAAATTATTTATCTTGTAATATATTTTTAACTGATATATTTTATCTAGGGCTTGAACTTAATTTATATGCATGAAAACTTCACATAGTTTATGAAATACAAAAGTTGAATACCTTTGAAACAAACAATGCAAACTCGGGACCTTTGCTACTCACCTGCACACACTTAAATGCTGATATCCAAGCATTGTTGAACTTGTAATATTTCTTAGCTGGTGGTTTCTTAGCATTGGGAGAAAGCACATGTTTTGGCATTTTGACATGAACAAAAAATGTAAGAGTTGTCCTCTTAAAGCATCTTGAATAATACAATAACAATTAAACAAGACAAAAATCAAAATACTTACTCTAGTGTCTCTGCCGAAATCATTTTTTATGGTCGGTCTCTTCATTTTATCTCCACTCCGCTAAGGGTCGGCTGATTTTCATCAAAGGCTCAGAAGACATCATGGACCACCTTTTATCCCTTTATTACTTATAACACCTCACACACACACAAAAATAATCCCGCATTTGGCCTTAAACTCCTCAAATTCCAACAATAAGGTAATCAATTAGCAGCTTGCTGTGTACACATGTCAGCTGTTCTTTAACAATTTTAATCCTATTGTTCTGTCACGCATCATTTCAACGGTCATTGTACTGGTGGAACATTTCCAGTCTCCAGTAGACCGGTTCTGGCTGGTTTCTCTAATGTGTTGGTTAAACGCATAAAAATACCATGTTTGTTTTGGGATTTTTTTTGTTGTTGTTATTTTTATTTTTTTTTCTTCATTTAATTTTCAAAAGCATAGATTTGAACTACTAAACGGTATTATGTGTGGTAGACGGCCTTTAAAACAGTATTTTGGCCTACTGCTGGTAGAATCACATGTATGACTCTGAATGTTGTCAGCTACCCCTACATAAAATGTGCTCTGTTGACAAGGGGATTCATGTTCACTAGTCAACACCTTGTTATATAAACAAAAAGAGCTTATTGTCTTACTGTAAAATTTCCTTTTTATTTGTAGGAGGAGGATGGAAAGTTTAATTTTGACATAGAGAATGTAAAGCACACAGAGACTGGAGAGAAAGTGAGTAAAATTCACATTAATCAATAGCTTTTAAGCGTTAAAGCATTCACATTTATTCTTAAGGTAGAAAGATATTCATAATAGATGACCAGTTAATGCCATGTTTACAACATAAATAAAGTAGATAACAATACACTTTTGCCTTATAGTTGGTGACAACAAAAATAATTACCAACAGAAACAATACCTTTATTATTTACCTGATCATGATTGTAAATTAAGAAAGTCATTTTATGACATACCATAAAGTGGTTGAATATGTGCATGACTTTATGATGTCATTTTCACACAGAAATCTGCTGCTCTGCACTCAGATCAGATTTATTTGTAAATTTGTTTACTAAACTGATTTGATTTCAAACTAAAATAACATAATTGGATCACGTGCACCTGGCAAAATTTTTAAAAAATTTTGACCTGTGTTGGAATACCTTCTTCACTGTTAGTTTACTTGTATCCATGTTCTGTATTGAAAAAAATTGTCATATATTTATTTTCAGTATGGTGATCTATGATTTATTTTTTTAAGTTCATATTATTTCAGTAATCTCTACAAAGTATTTTTAAAATCTGGATATAAGATGTAGATCAAATTTGGTAAATATTTGGTTAACAAAACTGATACACATCACATTGTTATCAAAACTGATATACATATCACATTGTTAACAAAACTGATATACATATCACATTGTTAACAAAACTGATATACATATCACATTGTTAACAAAACTGATATACATATCACATTGTTAACAAAACTGATACACATCACAGTGTTAACAAAACTGATACACATCACAGTGTTAACAAAACTGATACACATTGTTAACAAAACTGATACACATATCACAGTCTTAACAAAACTGATGCAAATATCATGTTGTTAACAGCACTGAAAAAACGGTCAGCATGGCACATGCAACCTTAAGCAGTCCATCTTTAATTAGGGCCACACCTGACAAAATTGGCAGAGCCCTATAGTAATCACATCAGGCTTGATAGTCAGTTTTCAGTCAGTCCATCCATCAAAAATTTGGTTTCCACAAGGTAACTTTAATGGGAATTGTTGGATTTTAACCAAATTTGGTATGCAGCCTTAGAGACCTCAGAAGAGTTTGATTTCCAGCCTTCTGTGTCACCATTTTATAGGAATCATGGCCCCTGATTGCCCATTCTCCTAACCTTCATTTCTGCAGCATAACTTTACCAAAGATTATTCGATTTCAGCTAAATATGGTATGCATTTCTATATTGAATGAGTTTGATTCCAGTATTCCATGACCTCATTTACTGAAGTTATGACCTCTGATTACCTATCCTCCTGACTTTTGGTTTCTGCAGCCTAAATTTGCCAAGATTTGTTGGACTTCTACCAAAATTTGGTTTGTAGCTTTATTGATCAGACCTTGAACAAGCTTGATGTCCAGCATTCCATAAATATTATTTATAGGAGTTTTGCCCCATATTTAGTTTCTGAAGAATAACTTTATAAAAGATTGTTAGATTTCAACCCAGTTTGCTTTATGGTTTTATGTTGATGAGACCTTGCATGACTTCAATGTCTAGCAATGCACAACATCATTTACAGTAGTTATGCCCCCTGATTCCCTGTCCTTCTCACTTTGCCCACAGCATTACTTTACTTAGGTTTGTTGGATTTCAAGCAAATTTGGCATGCAGCTTTATATTGATGAGTCCATGAATGATTTTGGTTTCAAGTGCTCCACAGCATTATTTAGAGGAGTTATGGACCCTGATTTTCCATCTTCTCAACCTTTGTTTCTGGATCATAACTTTATTAAGGATTTTTGTATTTTAATCATATTTAGCAAGCACCTTTATAATGACAAGACCTTAGATTAGTTTTATTTCTATCATTTTAAGACATTTTATATAAGAGTTATGGCTCCCTGATTTTCTGTCCTAACTTTGGTTTCCAAAGTATTACTTTTGTATCAAGGATTGTTGGATTTCAAGTAAATGTATGCAGCTTTATATTGATGAGACCTTGAAATGAATTTAATTTCCAGCATTCCACATCATAATTTAAAATAGTTATGGCCCCTGATTGGATATCCTCCTAACTTTGGTTTCCACAGCATTACTTTACCAAGGATTTTTTTTTTTCTCACCCAAATTTGACATGCTGCTTTATTTAGATGAGACCTTGACTGAGTTGGATTTCCAGCATTCCATGTCATAATTTAGAATAGTTATGGTCCCTAAATGCACATTCTTCTAACTTTGTTTCCCAACACAAGTTCCTATGTTTAAAGCCCCACCCAGCAAATTGTAGTTAGAGGGGCCCTTCACAGTGTTCCCCAGCTGTAATAGCTATAGTTAACCCTAGGGTTTGCAAACCAAAGTGTAGGGCAGGTGCTGTCATGGTCCCTGTGTCACTATCAAACAGTTTAAATAATTATAATTCCAAGATGTCAAACTGGTTCTACCTAAACTTTTGTAATGGAACCAAATAAAAAATAGTTATATGAAGGCCATGTATGTTTACAATCTGTGACCTACCTGTGGAAGCAAGCCTAGTTTTTAACACTGCAATATCATCGAATGCAATCAGTTGGTATTGTCATTCTACAACACTGGGGTTTTCTAAAAACTTAACAGGCCAAACATGATGATCAAATTATATTTAGGTAGTTAGATGATCGTAGTAAATAGGTAGGGGCTACAAAGAACACATTCTTGATGTCAGTTTAGAAATGTTTTTGGGAGAGAACGCAGCTTTGAGTTTCACTTTGTCTTGTAGATCAAGAGCTGGTACCAGCACAATGAGACCTGGGACTCCAAATTTTCCACCATTGCCTCAACTTATGAAGAGTGCCGAGCAGAATGTGTGGGAATATTTCTCTGTCTCTCTCAAGATGCCCTCAGGTAGAAACGTTCAACCCTGATAATATAGTTTAGTCAGGCTCATCAAACTCGAACTCTTGCTTGCGTTTATAGTATACAGAAAAGCATCCTTCTTGTCACCCACAGGGTAGTTATCCAGAGCTTTTTTGTTTCCTTGCTAGAACAACAAAAATCAATACTGGAAATATTGCAAAATTCTTTGTTCCAAAAATAACCACCTTGATAATCAACATCCCCCAAAATAATATTTTATCTTTACCGATTCAAAAAGTCCTCAACAAATGCTCTACTTTTTCAGAGTAAAATCAATGAAATCAGATCCCTGTATACATATGATTTGAAGGATGGAAACAAGGTTGGAGCTGCCATAGCAACAATTAATGGAACCATCTTGAGCCAATTACTGGATAAAGCTTCAGTTTTTACAGCAGAAATTACAGCTGTTCTCAGAGCTTTGAGCTACATTGAAGCCTGCCATGAAACAAATTTCATCATCTTTTCGTATTCCCTTTCCACACTGAGAATCTTGCAAAACCTTAAATCTCACAACCTGTTAATATTCCAGATATTGCAGAAAGATGGTTTGCTCATACAATCTGAAAAAAGAATTCTGTACTGTTGGCTGCCTAGTTACTTTGGTACAAAGGATAATCAAAGGGCAGATCATGCAGCCAAAGCTGCCCTGCAGTGACCCATTTCCGAAGGGAAGAGTCCATTTACTAACTTAAGATATTATATAAATAAGCATGTACTTCGTACTTGGTAAAATATGTGAAGTGAAAACTGCACAAACAAGCTTAAGAACATGAAACCCACCATTGGAGAATGGAATATCACATACAGAGCAAATTGCACAGATAAGGTGGTATTGTGCCAATGAGGTGTTATTGTGCCATTGAGGTGGTATTGTGCCAATGAGGTGGTATTGTGCCAATGAGGTGGTATTGTGCCATTGAGGTGGTATTGTGCCAATGAGGTGGTATTGTGCCAATGAGGTGGTATTGTGCCAATGAGGTGGTATTGTGCCAATGAGGTGGTATTGTGCCAATCGCATATCGGACTCACATACCTAATTGATCCATACCTCCTGAAGGGTGAACCTTGACCAGAGTGCATGCCATGCTGATGTCTACTGAAGGGTGAACTTTGACCAGAGTGCATGCCATGCTGATGTCTACTGAAGGGTGAACCTTGACCAGAGTGCATGCCATGCTGATGTCTACTGAAGGGTGAACCTTGACCAGAGTGCATGCCATGCTGATGTCTACTGAAGGGTGAACCTTGACCAGAGTGCATGCCATGCTGATGTCTACTGACAGTGGAACACATTCTCGTTGAGTGTGTCAACTGCTGTCCTGTGGGACAGAAGTATTTTGATGTAAACTCAATGAAGAAACTGTATCTTCATGTACCTCCGAATAAATTTTGGATTTTTTTTAGGAAATGTGGTTTAAATAACAAATGTTGACCAGTTTTAAGATTTTTCATGTGTTACCTATATGTTCCAATTTATATATTTTTACAGAATTTTAACATTTTTGTATTTTATCTTGTATATCATATTAAAATTTATTTAGAGGGGTTTATCTTCCTAAGTTTTTTTTTTTTTGCAATTCTTCATTTTTAGATTTTCTTAACTTTTCCTTTAGTAGGTACCTTATAGCCACTATTGTGCAGGTGTGTCATGAAACACTAGATACATACATATATACATAACCTTGGGGTAGATAAATTTGCATGCTTCCTTTGAAATGTAATTCAGATGATGTCATTGATGCATAAATTTCAAAAGTACAGATTGTACACACTTTTCATATTCTGACATGTTTTCAAAGAAAAACATATGCAGACCCTGAAACAGGTAATTTTTTCAGTGAAATGAAATTGAGTGCCGAATGAACACAAAATGAAATGCAGAATGAACTCAAAATGATAAATGCAGTTTGAAGAAAAGAAAGAACACAAATGCAGAATTACAAATGATACACAGTTTGAAAATCTATTTAACCCATATTTTTGCTTTTGCTTGACAATCATGGATCAGATTCTTTACACTGATAATTTTTCACTGTTGATAAGCCATGAAATTGTTATAACAACTGGCATTGATGTGACAGCAGTGTGAATGGAATGCAAATGAAATGCAGAAGGAACAGAAATGAAATGTAAATGAAGCACAGATGAAATGCACACAAAATGCAGATTTGGTAAAACTACCCATTTCAGGGTCTGTATGATGAGTAGGAAAAACGAATTCTCACATATGTGTACAGGATAAGGAAAGCTAATCCTTGGAGAATAAGATTGAATCAAGGACATTGATTTAATCAAGGACATAAATTGAATCAAGGACATAGATTGAATCAAGGACATAGATTTTATCCCCACAGATGAGATTGAATCAAGGATATAGATTTTATCCCCACAGATGAGATTTCCTTATTTTGTCACATTCATTTATTGTTTTCAACATATCGATTTTCAAGTTGACCGTAACCCTTTTTGCTGGGTTTGTATTTTCAGAATTTTTGGCTATGAAGATGATAATGCTGATGACATTATTTACATTAACTGGCTGAATATGGCTAGAGCTGGTCTTCTGGCACTGGAATTTTATTCCCCTCAATCATGCAAGTGGCGCCAGGCACACATGAATGCCCGCTTTGTCATTTTGCGTGTGATGCTGGAAGCAGGAGATGGTCTTGTCACCATTAGGAAGACAATGCATGAAGATGGAAATGAGGATATTCTCTTGACACTTGACAGATCCAAGATCATTCCTGTTGGAAAGCCTGCAATTGGCAATTTTCTGAGAAAATTACAGGTCGGTTAAAAATGATGTCACAGTTACCGTATATACTCGCTCATAAGTGGAGTCCAACTGCAAACTGCACAGATCCAGATCTGCCATCACATAAGGCACTGGCAGATTTATGTCTATGCAGTATGTTAGGAGTAATCAGTAGAACAAACAACATAGACCCTGATCTGCTAGCACATTATGCGATGGCAGATCAGGATCTATTTTGTTTGCAGTTGGACTGACTTATAAGTAATTATATACAGTACATGTTTTATTGTAAAGTTTTCATGCCACACCACAAATATGGTATTAACCTTGTGTCTGTCCATGCAGTCAAGTTTTGCATTTAAGTTGGTTTCTCAAGCACTATTGTGGGGCATTTGTGTTCTGTGGACACATTTCTAGTTGCAAAATACAGCTTTAAGAGTTTATTTTTTTCATATTGTTCAACAAGCTTTATAAAATATATTTCTGTTAAAAGTGTAGGATTTTGTTTCATTACAGGTGAGAGTAATCATGGTATCAAGGTTTGCATACTAGTACAACTGAATAATAAAACATGAAAATGGTTTTGCAAATTTTAAAAGTCAATGTGTGTGTCAAAATTACTCTGCTATTTGTGTACCATATGCTGACTATATTGCAAGTATTTATACTGTTTGTACGCAATACCACAAATGTGATAGGTCACAGTGTGTTACACTTGTCCACCTATACATCCATTTCATCAGTTTTCAGGCACAGTCATGGTTTATTCATGTTCCAATTTTCAGGCACAGTCATGGTGTATTTATGTTCCAATTTTTAGGCACAGTCATGGTTTATTCATGTTCCAATTTTCAGGCACAGTCATGGTTTATTCATGTTCCATGAACACATTTCTAGTTAATATGGCTGATGTAAAATAATCTCCCAAATTTATTGCACCTACTTTTGAGTCCTGCTTCCAGGTTTCATTTAGGCAAGAACATGAGATAGCAAGGGATGATGAACTTTTGGTTAACAGTTGGAGGGAAAGGGAGGTGGGGTACTTACTACTTTCATTGATACATGAGAATTATGATCTGTGTTGTCCTACACTAATATTCATCAGATGGACTTACATTTTTTTAGATATTGATCTGAAGTCAATTAAAGTCAATAATTTAATACTTTTTAATACAGATCAAGTTGATATGCAGTACTCACAAATTCATGTATCAGTAAAGTAGGAATTGCTTCCCTACTAAGGTTAGAACATGTGTATCCATTACCAAGCAAACACCAGTGAACTAAAGCTCCATAGCTAGAATTACACTGATAAACTACTGGAACCAAACCCATTGATATGTTTGCACAAGTTAATTCCGTCAGATAGTGATTTTAAATGTCACTTCATCGATAGCACATGGCTGTGTACAAACCGATATTCTTTTGTACCAATAAGAATATCTGACACATGGCAGTTGCATGGTCATGGAACGCTACATCAGGATTGAGAGAAAAATTGACCCAAAAAAAATAGAAAAGACAAAAATGTGTGTTTTATTAGAACTTGCAAGTTTATTTTCAAACGTTATTTTGAGGAACAACCTGATGATAAGGCAAAAGCAACAGCTTAGGAGTTCTCCATAATGTGTGATTTTGACCAGAAATTAATCTGATCCTACACACTGATGTTACTCTGTGGTTGACACCTTCATTGTATAGTCATCAGCTGGAGACAATTTAATCTGGTTATCAGCATGTGTTGTCATGCCAAAGGACCATTAAGTTTTCAACAGTCAGAATAAATATAGCTTAGCCACTGAGTAAGCACTTAATTAGGTTGTAACAGAAGCACAAACAGGCATCACCATGACAGGCAACTGAATCTTTTCATGTCTGAATAGATGAGGGCTTGTCACATTTATAATGGTTACAATGAAACTGAATTAAAAAATTTAACGAAAACATGAATTTCACTTGATAGGACTTCTTCAGTTGGTATTTATTTCTTAGTGTTGCCACCATTAGGCATTTCACAACATTTTCATTCATCAATATTTTGTTGTATATTGTGTTATTTATTGAGAAAATATTATTGTTAAAGACAATTTTAAAAATATATGATATCCTATTAAAATTTGCAAATTTCATGATATTGACTCCAAATTAAAGTGCACTAACCACCGTTTGCATTGATAAAATGAGATGTATTGTAATTTCATTTACCAAGTTTGATCATGATTTTTACATTTTAAGTAAACAGGAACCCATTTTTTGCCTTTTCTGTAAGAAAGAAATGGGATCCACACCTGCCTCTGTGTTTTAAGCAGGTTAATAAGTTATCAGGGTAAGCTTAAATGAGGGAGTGGTGTCATTAAATAAGTATAATTGGAAAGCCAGTACAAATGGGCCTTTTAGAACTTATTGTAGAAAAATAACATAAATCATTTCATTTTTGCAGGTGTCAGTTTTCATGGTTTTGCAAAGAATGACTGTGTCATTTGTTCTTAAATTTGTGGATTTAGGAAGTAGTCTTCTGGTTTCCCCAGAAGGCTCATTGTTGAGTGGAATATTATTTTTTTGTTGTTCTTAACCAAACATGAAATCCACAAAAATTGAAACCCCAGAAAAAATAGTACCTTCTGTACTCGCTTATAAGTCAGGTCCAACTGTAAACAACATAGACTCAGATCCGCTGTCACATAATGCACTGGTAGATCAGGGTCTGTGTTGTTTGTTCTACTGATTACTCCTAACAAACTGCATAGACCCAGATCTGCCAGCACATTATGTGATGACATATCTGGGTCTGTGCAGTTTGCAGTTGGACCCGACTTATAAACAAGTATATGTGGTAAATTCACAGTATTTGTAGGCATAAAAGAAGACAAAAGAATGTAAGACATAAAATTTGTTTTTCTAACGATTGTTCTCTTAGCAATAATCATGACTTTTTATCAGTTTATGGTACTTTGTTCTGTTCTACCTTTTCCTTATTGCTGTCCTTTATGTTTTCAGTCATCTTTATGTAACTTTTTTGTACGATTTTATTGGTAGTGTAAATATTGAAAGTGTACAAATAGTTGCATGGTGATAGTTTTCACTGTAGATAAGTGCATCTGTAAAAAAGATTATACAGTATTTGTGCAAGCATGTTGAAAAGATGCCATTTGCATAGAAAGCTGAGGAAATCAACTAAAGAGGGGACTTAACACTTTTAATTCAAATGAAGTTTAAGGGGGTTTACTGTAGCAACACTTTTGTTTACTTATCACCTGAACCCTTTGAGTTTTCTTCATGAAACTTGGTATGTGTATCAGGACTAGGCATTGTGTCCTGTACAAAATGGAGTCTAATCAGCAACAACTAGACATTAGGTCCTATACAAAATGGAGTCTGTCTGATCAACATTTTAAGAGTTCTCTCTACTCAAGTCCTGTTTTAGTGGAAGTAAGATGTAGAAGACACTTTCTGGCAGTGTCCATATCAGTATCAGTGTCAGCAGTTTCTTAAGGTTTTGATTCAAGTTTTCCATTTGCATATATATATTCTCAAAATCCTTGATAAATTCTCATCATACTTGGCTTGAATAGTTATTAAGCTAAAACGATTCATTCTACGATATGCTCACTTGCCTCTATTACCTTGGGGTTAAGGTCACTGTCATGAAATTTCTGTTAAGGTTTTGGTTATAGTTTGTACATTTGCTAATATTTCCAAAACTCCTTGATAGTTATTCATCATACTTGGCAGGAATCATTATGAAGATAAGGTAATTTATTGTATGACATGCCTCTCACCTTTACAGCCTTGAAGCGAAGGGCACAGCCATAGAAAATATGTGTTAAGATTTTGCTTAATGTTTTTAAATTTTCTTATATTTCTTAAACCCCTTGATGGATTTTCTTCACACTTGATAAATCATTATGAAGCTAAGATGATTCATCCTGTAACATGCTTTTTCAAACTTTTGACTTTGGGATGTTTTACGGCACTGTGTTGATTGTGGACTTCATGTGCAGTGTGTCCATCCATAACCACAGTGGCTGAGTGATTAGTGTGTTGGACTCATGACCTGGTTGAGTGGTTAGTGTGTTGGACTTTTGACCTGGCTGAGTGGTTAGTGTGTTTGACTCATGACCTGGCTGAGTGTTTAGCATGTTGGACTTGTGACCTGGCTGAGTGGTTAGTGTGTTGGACTCCTGACCTGGCTGAGTGGTTAGTGTGTTGGACTTCTGATCTGGCTGAGTGGTTAGTGTATTGGACTCATGACCTGGCTGAGTGGTTAGTGTGTTTTGACTCCTGACCTGGCTGAGTGGTTAGTGTGTTGTACTTCTGATCTGGCTGAGTGGTTAGTGTTTTGGACTCATGACCTGGCTGAGTGGTTAGTGTGTTGGACTCATGACCTGGCTGAGTGAATAGTGTGTTGGACTCATGACTTGGCTGAGTGGTTCGTGTGTTGGACTCAAGACCAAAAGGGTGCGGTTTTCCAATTCCAACATTGGATCAGCCCAGGTCAACTACCATGATGTGTCCTTGGGCAAGGCACTTTACTTCAATTGCCTTTGCACTAAATAACCTACTTGTGTTGCATTAACATCAAACACCAAACCAAACTGGTACACTCTTGTCTGGTTAATATCTCAAGAACCATTTAAGATATCTTCATGAAACTTGATATGCATTTGTATCAGGACAAGAGTTTGTGTCCTATATGCAGACCCTGAAATGAGTAATTTTACCAGTGAAATGAAAACAGACTGCAAACAGAATGAACACAAACAAAATGCAGAATGAATACAAATGAAATGATGAATGCATTATGAAGGAGAATGCAAATGCAGAACAATAAATAATAAACGAAAATCTTGTCTCTTTGTCCATATATCTATATATATATATATATATATATATATATATTTGAAAATTTATATACCTGTATTTTGAACTGCTACTTAATTTCCATGGTTGATGGCACGTTTGCAGTATAATTTGGGGTCAGATTCTTTATTCTTTACACTGACAAACACTATTTCACTGCTTACAAGCTGTGAAATTGTTCTAACAACTACTACTGATATGATGACATTATTACTGATAGTTTATCTGCTAAATTTTGTTTGAATGAAATGAAATAAGAAATAAAATTTGCTGAAAATACTCAAAAACTATATTTTTACATTTATTGCAGTTGTGATTATATCTTATTTATCATAAATTCAATGCTGCGTTTTGAATTGTATGCACGTTCTATTTTATTAAAGCACACTTTTAATAAAACAAGACATGAAAGCAATAGTTCTCCATTTAATACTATCAAAAATTGAAATTCTGACTTTGGTAAATACATTCCAGATGAACAAAAATGAAAGGAAACAATAAATGGAAGCTCTAAATGCAAAATCAGACTGCATTTTGGAACACATCAATGAAATGTTGCGAGTTATCTCCCCATTTAAAAAAAATTATACTTACAATTCATATCATGCAGGAGTGGGGTGGGTGGAAAGGGAGTATTATGTAAGCACTTGTTTTAAGACAGAACTAGTTCAAGATAACTTTATTTCTGATTACAGCTAAATTTATCTAATTAAATTATGATTTACACAAAGAATAGGAATAGAAGTAAACATAAAACATAAAATAGTGCCAGAACATTCAAGTACAGTTTGATTTCATTTATCTGATGATAGGTGTTATATATAAATTCATTGAATTAACCTGACTGTCAGATGAACAAATATTACCAATAGACCATGTACTTTAATTGTTCATATATTTGCGAGGTCATTAGAGTGACCACTAATTAGGTTTCATGAGTTAAATTACATCCAGGAAACACAGTGACTGTTGTGTTAGGTCAGCTATCCATAGTAAAACAACTCAGCTGACTTCATATTTTTTGAGACAGTAGATAATGACATCAGATTAATGAATGCGTGATACATATATTTAAAACATTTCAAATCTAAATCAAGATCACTGAGTTGGAACATTTAACTGAGTGATTGATGATTTGGTGTTCTACAGTACAGCAACATATGAAAGGTTATATTGTGCTGAGAGAATGTTGGTGTGTCCTGCCCAGAGACTAACTACAGTGGCCAACTCAACCAGTATTTGAAGCTGCATCCTTCTGGTCACATGTCTGGCATGCTAACCACAGAGACACTGTGGATTCTAACATGAAACCGTCAGTTAACTTTTAGACAAAAGAAGAATCGTTGCATAATAATTTGTTGTATAAAGGCACTAGTTGGCTACTCACTGGTCTGATAATACATGTATTACATGAAATGTAATTTTTTATTCTTACATCTCAACACTAGGTGTACAAATCAACTGGAGACTTTAAGACTGGGAAAGCCATGTATGACCACTACTCTGATGTCAACGATAAAGAAGAACCCCATTTTCTGTCACTTAGGGACATAGTGATAGCAAGAAAACAGCCCAGAAAGATGTTTGTTCAGCACAGCACAGTGTTAGAAGGTTGGTAATGCTGATACTTTTATTTGCTTCAGTTGTGTTTATACTGGTAGGTCTAGGTTTTATGTGTTATTTATAATTTACCTTGTCAACAAGATCCTTCATCAAATGCTTAAAAACTTAGTGAGTCTACAAGACAGAAAAATGACCGGATTAGTGAGAAGATGTTGCATATGGTCTAAACAGTTTGATAATTTGGCAAAAGATGTTTCAATGAAAATTTATCAGCAAAGTAACTGTCAACTCAGTGTATTTGCAATTAAGTGTTGTGTATGCAGTGTATCTCACAGTTTAGTATTGTTCAAATGGATTATCTCCCTTGTAATCAGTTATCAGTGGCTGCTAAGAGTAAGTAATGACTCTAAATGTTCCATGTACTTAATATAGACAATAAATCCTGACTGTAAGGGACACTGAGGGAACCATGTGCCATGTACTTTTATAGACAATAAATCCTGACTGTAAGGGACAATGAGGGGACCATGTGCCATGTACTTATATAGTCAATAAATCCTGACTGCAAGGAACACTAACTGTGCCATGTACTTATATAGACAATAAATCCTGACTGTAAGGGACACTAACTGTGCCATGTACTTACATAGACAATAAATCCTGACTGTGGGGGACACTAACAGTGCTATGTACTTATATAGACAATAAATCCTGACTGTAAGGGACACTGAGGGGACTATGTGCCATGTACTTGTACAGTCAATAAATCCTGACTGTAAGGGACACTGAGGGGACCATGAAAATGTGTCTTTTATTGATGTGTCCTTTCTATTGAGTTGAATACAAACTTGAACACAAGAAAAATTTCAAATATTTCCTGTTATGAGAAGGTGTTTTTGATATGGAGTTGACCACTAAGATTGTTTTCATGAATATTCATCTTACTTTTAACCATTTGTTGGTCAGTCCATACAAGATTTGTTGATGTTTAAGTGTTGTTTATGTCTACAAGAACAAGTCATATTCCTAATAGCTGGTAGTATGAAGCTTACATTTTCGGTTGTCATCTTTTAAATGTCTTGAATTGAGACTGTACTGAAATCCCAAATATGGAAATTTTCCCAAAATTAAACCCTGAAATGTTTAAAGTGCACAGAATCACCAGTCCTGGGGATAATTACTTAAAATTACTTTTGTAAGTGTTTATTACAAATACAAGTACATTTACATACTTTTGGACAGAATAATTGATTAAATTACATTACTTTTTTAAAATTTAATCAATTTCATTTCTGTGTACTATGCATTTTAAGAGTGACAGAGTTATATCAAAAGTATGTCTTTGTAACTTTAAGTTCTGCACATTTTGAAGAAAGACACATAGAGATACTCCCATTCACCAGTTGAACTGCCTCAAACTTGCACATATTCTTGGGACTATTTTGGACATGTAAGAGATCTTTTTATATCCTTTTAATTCCACTTTTGTATCATAAAGCCTAAACTTGTCATGCACCAAAACTGTATTATCTTCCATCCAAATCACGTGTGATATTGTATTTTTCCAAATGCTATTCATACTTCTTTTAAAGTGTAAATATTTTAACTGGAGTTTTACTCGCTATCAAGAGCATATATAAAACAAGGCAATTGAGGCCAGATCTAATATTCAAGTCATAACAATTCGGTTTAAAATGTCAGAATTTTCCTATTTTTCATCAAGAATATTTAAAATTTGTTCAGGTTGTAGGTATATGTTTATGAAAAGATAATCGTATTATAATCAGCAAGTAATCTTGTTTACAGGAAATTTTGTACTGTCATTTATTAAAGTACAGTTACATGTAATCAAAATATTTTTTTCTAATTTCAATTACAGATGATAACAATTACTAAGGGCTGTTCCAGTAAAAGGCACTTTCAACATTGAGTAGTCACCCATAGATGTGATTTAGAATTTGGTATCATTTTCATATGAACTCTTTGAGTAATCAGAGTACCTTGGCATATATTTTTAAAAAAACTGCCGTCCCAGGGTACCATGTATGTTTAAATGGAACAGCTCTAATAACAATTACCCAAGGTCTGTTAACTACCAGGATTTAGGATTTAAACTTAGTACATTTTTACAAAATATCTGTCTTAGCTGTTTTTAGCATAAGAACATCCAGACATTATTAGAAAATTCTTGACTTGAGGATTGATTCAGAAGACAAATCTCATGCTTATATGACTTTTATGTCCTGATTTTTGCAGGTCAGACAGTGGCTTTGAAAAGCTATGAGGCAACACCAGCTGGTCTGATCCAGTCATTTAAAGAGAGATTCCCAAACACTGAAACTGATGATATTATACAGGAACTGTGGGACAGGGATGCAGAACATTTCCCTAGGATGCAGTGAGATGGCAACATGGGTAAGAGATAATCAAGAGCAACAATTTAGCAAACAATGGAAAACAGGTACCATATGGTAACTGAGTTTGCTTGATTCATGAACAATGATGAAACAAATGTTACCAGTGTCAAGGACATTGGAACCAGGATGACTGGACTGGCCATGTTCACCCCATTTTTTCACAAATTGAAAATGTTTAAATTGATGGTAACCAAATTCATCAACAAAGTTAGACTAATGTTTAAGCAAAGGGTTTTAATTAAACAGACACACAGTTAATAAGTTGTTCCAGTGCCCATCTGTGTATTGAAAAGAACAATTATGCAACCCAAGAACATAGTTCTCAGTGGGTGTATGCATCCTGCTACATCAGAAATATACAGAGTTTCAGTGGATGTAAGCATCATGCTAAATGGGAAATATACATAGCTTCTCAGTGGGTGTATGCATCCTGCTACATTGGAAATATACACAGTTCTCAATGGATGTATGCATTGTGGTACAAGGGAAATATACATTGTTCTCAATGTGGTTATACACCCTGCTGCATGGGAAATATACACAGTTCTCAGTGAGTGTATGCATCCTGCTACATAGAAAATATTCACAGTTCTCAATGTGGCTATACACCCTGCTACATGGGAAATATACACAGTTCTCAACAAGTGTATACTCCCTGCAAATGGGAAATATTCACAGTTTTCAAATGGTGTATACATCCTGCTCCATGGGAAATATACACTTATGTTTAACTTTATTTATCAAATTGTAGTTTTGTTTTCATTTTCACTTTTAAATAGAAGTAATCTTTAATCCATGAGTATTGATGAATCTAACACTCATTGGAAATACAACAAGTATATAATTACACAGTTAAGAATTCAAGACCAGAAGCTAGTGAACAGGTACACAGCACACATACTATTTTCTCCATCAAATACATTCCCCAATCACTAGCTGGCTACAGGTTGTTTACCAATTTAAGCTTTTGCTGCAGTACAATCAACATCATCTCACACTGCCTCTTCTGATCCTTCAAGATCTTTGTTAATTATATCCATCCTTTGATAAGTGTGGTGTCGTATTGTGTTTTAAGGTTTCTGCAAGGACAGGTAACCTTATTTGTAACTTTTAGTGAATAGCTTTTATATTTTTTCAAAGTTTGTGGACTTCATTTTTCTGACCCGGCAAGTCACATGTGGTATCAGTACCATACATGCTGGGTGGGCTATATTTGTACTGACAGTGCCAGTTGAATTGTAGTATTCTGTTAATACAGGTGCTGTTGTTACTTGTTAAAATTTTAAGATGTTATTTCCCATTTTTTGTTGTTTATTAGAGCCTGTAAGACCGGGCACATAGTGTACAGAACTGATCCAATGGATTTTTCTTACCAGCCGTAGCATCATGCTGCAATCCCGGCAGGTCCTGCATAACAGGCGATTGGAGATTAGTCCTTTCGATGGGCCACACTGCATACCAGTCCATTCCATTGTATATGGAACCATACAAGGGCCAGTATAATAGATCCATCCTTTTCGCAGGCCAACTGACCATTGAGCTGGCCTTCCATCCATCCTTTTGGCCTTTAAAGCGTTCCTTTTGGCCTTATGACACGGCAGAACATACTGCATCAGTTTCCTGGGCTCCGGTACAGCCAGTAGGCCCAACATTATTGGCATACCAGGTGGAGAAATATTAACTGACACCTAGGGATGATGGAACTACTACTTTCATACCGCTTTGTATGTTGTATTCAGACATGGAAGTTTTGCTGCACGATGAAAATCCCCCCAGTGAGTATGGGGAAAACCTTGATCTGCCACCAAACTCTGACCCTACCATGGAGAGGATAGAATTCAGTTTTAAGGCTGTGGTGGGGGAAATTTGGAACACCATCCAAACAACACCCTCTGCCTCCATCTACAAACCAGAACTATAAAGTCAAGGTTTCAGTAGACATTGAGGATGTAAAAGAAAATTCCTCTTTGCACCTCCTCCCACAGTCAGCAAAAATTGGCAAGATATCCTATCGCCTCTTTGGCAAAATCCCTGACCCAGGTAATTGTCTGGCCTTTTTCTCAGAAAGAATGTTACTGGTACCTTATTCTGCATGCTGGTACCACACACACACGGACACATACAGCATCAATGTTCTGAGTGTCTGTAAGAACATTGAGATGATACAAATGTCTGCTCTGCTGTTCTGAACGGTCGATCACTGGATGTTCGATGCGATTTTAAAGCTTGTGCAGAATATGGTGATGATGTCATTAATACTGGGCTTGACACTGTTGGTGATTTTTTGCCTGGCCGAAAAAGAGGGCAACGAGCATGTATAGGAATTGATGACCTGCATAGCTGAGTCATGTATAGGACAGTGCATTATTCCATGCCCAACATTCTTGTGGCTTCTTCTAACCTCAGTTTAATTTGATATTACTTGTTTCAGCATTCATCATCTATGAAGCCTCATTTGGTTTACCGCTGTTGTTTGGGGGACGACTAGAGGAAGTGCAGAAACAGGCAGCACAGGAGGTGCCTCTCCAGCTCTCCGTATCTCCTCTTCCACCTTCTCAACCTCAATATTTTCTGCCACAATGGAGAAATGTTCAGATTCAGAGGTATAGGCAGCCAAATCCCGCTCAACAACAGCAGGCTTGGCCCCAACCCGGTTTCAGATGGCAGTTCCTTCCAACAACCACCAATGACTTTTGAACCCCACCACCTGCAGAAAAGCTTCCATTTGGTGCCAGATTTCTCCATTTTCATCAAGACCTTTTCCAGACAACAAATGGGTGGTCCATGTAGTATCGGACGGGCTGAGGAATTCATTTATCCAGCCTTGTCCCCTTTTGTGTTCCTCTTCAATCACTGAGATTCCAACAGATCTGGTAAAAATGGAGATTTTAAGGGAGGAGTTTAATCTACTCTCCATGTGGGAAATGGAGAGAGTTTGCAAACCAGATTCTTCAGGGTTTTATTCAAGACTTTTTCTGGTGCCAAAAATCAATGGCAAACTCAGACTTGTGATAGATCTCAGCCAGCTCAACAGATACATATTAGCACCAGAGTTCAAGATGGGGACATCACAAACAGTTTGCCTTTCCATCACACTGGAGGAGTTTGCTATCCATCCAACTTTGCACAAGTTAATTTGATTTGCCTTCCAAGGAACAACTTACCAACTTTCTTACTCTGTCTTTCGATCTCAATCTCAGCCCATGGACATTTGCGAAGACAGTCGGCTGCATCATCTCCTTGTTCAGGACTTTCTTTTCAACATTGACTTTGCATACTTGGATGTCCTTCAGAAACACACAGTAAGTTTTGTTTTGCTGCAGAAAATAAACAGCCTTATCTCACTTTTCACCCACCAGGGCCTTCTAGTGAATTGGGAGAAGTCAGTTCTTATCCTCTTCCAACAATTGGTCCATATGTAATTTCTGACCCATCTCAATATTGCCTATGCCTGTCAGATTCCTGATTGCATGAATTCTGGAGCTCTCACTGGTGATCTCAGACAGGAAGTGGGTTCCTGCGAGAGTTTCTGCAACTCCTCAATTTACTAAATGTAGCGGCAGATTTGATTCCTCACAGCTACCTTTATATGCACCCATTGCAGATGGTACTGCTGGCTTAATGGTGCCCCATTTCCGGTCATCTAGATCAGCATGTTTCAATCAATTCCTACATTAGTGGCAAGATGAGCATTGGCTTATGACGGGAATTCCTCTGGAAAAGCCCTAATCAGAAGTTATGGTTTGTATGGATCCCAGTTCATTCAGCTGTGGGGCTCACCTGTTCCATCACTTCAGTATGGTAAGCAGCAACTGGAATCCAGAGGAGAAGGTACTTCATATAATCCTTTTCATAATGAAGGCTATGATGAATGCCTTTCACTGCTGGGGAGACCATTTGTGCACAAAAGTGATCCTATTAATTATATGGTGGTTGCTTACCACCTCAAACAGGGGGAACCAAATCACCCAACTTGTGCAACCTGGTCTGAGAATGTCCACACTGGTGCTCCAGGCACAAGGTAACAATACAGATCAGACACATTCCCAGCAGACTCAATGATTGGCTGATTCTCTGTCAAAAAGGGGCCAGAGCCTGCACACTGAGTGGTCTCCACCACCCTTCGATCTTTCAGTGGATTTGCTCGATTTGGGGTCATATGATCATAGATTTCTGTGCGATGAGGTGGAATCATAAGCTACCTACCTTCATCTCACCAGTCCCAGTTCCAGAGGCCTGGGCTGTGGATGCTCTGGCAGTCAGTTGGGATGGGACTTGGGGCTATGCCTTTCCTCCATCTGCACTGATCCTGAGAGCCCTTCAGAAAATCAGGGATCAGACTTGCAAAGTGGTTCTGGAAACCTCCTCTCAGATGGAAGTCCTAGGTGAATGATCTGCTCAAACTAGCAATAGATGTCCCCCTGAAAAATCCCTGTGAAATTCAAACCTGTTCAAGCAACCCTGATTGCAGGTGTTTTCATTCATGGACAGGGACTGGTGTAGAGACAACAACATCATCCATTTGAATGCTGGCTAACTTTTTTCTCTGTCTTTTCTAGGAGAATAGGTTAGATCATGTTATGATCAGGGGATATGACTCCATGATTTCCAACACATTCAGACATCATGGTAAATTGACAACAAGTACCTATCAGTCGTGCTGACCAACTTGGACCTGAATAGGCCTAAATCACCTTCTTCCCAAGAGGAATTTTTCATGGGTTTTGACTTGGCACAACTCAGATATGTTTAAAGCCTTAGCCATAACCTCATTGAAGCTGCTATCATACAAGGCATGTTTTCTGAGAGCAGTTGCCTTGGTATGCAGGGGGAGTGAGCTGTACACCATTTCAATGGACCTGAATAATATCCAGTTCAGATCAGATGGTTCCATGGTTCAAATGACACAACCTGGTTTCATAGCTAAAACCAGGATTTCATCTGTGGGCAATCAAAAAGATGTCATCTCATTCATGCCATAACACGTGTCACGCAAAAAATACGATTTTTGGACTCTCAAACCCCCCGACACGGTTGTGTTTCAGAAAACATGATTTTCAGCAATCTTAGAAGCAACAAAAAATTTCCCACCAAAAAAAAAAATGTACATTTCTTGACCACAGTGATATATGCCTGTATTCTGTGGGACCAATCAACAGTAAACAGTTTTGCTCAGAGCTTATAAAAAACTATCCTCGGGGCAGTTTATACAGCTGTATTAGAGACAATTAAAAGGTAAGGTTGTCAGAGATAAACAGACACCTTTCAGAGATTTACTGAATTGGCTCACAATAGCTATGGTGATGAGTTGTGTCAAATCCTTTCAGCACTGCTGAGGGAGAGCCCATTAGACTAATTTGCATAGGTAAAGTACAATAAGTGGAACAACCCAATTTGTCTGAAGTTTTTTCATTAGGTTGAACAACAGCACCATTCAACCTCTTATACAGTGTTGCGCCTAGGATCCGAAGGTCAGGGGACACTGTGTGCCTCCCCCCCCCCCCAGATTTGGGGGACACAACATTTTAAAGGGACAAAGGAATATTGTAGTACATAATGCACTAGACGTACTAAAAAAATGACACAATCTTATTTGCTTTGACAGTTTTGCCACCTTAACTTTCTCATGTTTTCCTTGGACATTTATATTATTATCATGTGATCAAGTAACTCATGAAAACATTAAAAGTTTGAATATCTGGTTAACATGAAATGAACTGCACCATGGAATTTTCTGTTCCGGATCTTGCTCTCATTTAACTTTAGTGTTCACTCATTATCTACTAGCATTTATTATAACAAATACCCAACGTATCTTAATTACTTTTCTTTTAAAAGTATTAAACCATGAATCAAATGACAAATTGTATATTTGCATAAATTAGTACCTTTTTTCATTAATTCAGCCTGAGAATAAATTCAGTTTTTACTGCCGTAGACGTGACTTTAACATCGAAAATACGTTACAATAGCAGTGGTCAAAGACTATAGCAACTTGGCTGACTACCACAAACCTTGAATGTTTTCATTGTCAGATTCATTGTTTTGGAATGGATATTTATTGCCATCTTACAGGTTTTATAACTTTTAGCGACTTTGGCCATTGCTTGTGCCTACATAGACGTGGATGCACATTCGCAAAGGAAAAGTGTAGGTATATTTGTGAACACAAATGACACTTGCATTAGGCCTACCGTCAAACCAACTACTGAACTATTGAAAGCAGCCAAGACTGCATGTAATTAAAACAACATTCCACTGTCCAATGGATTTTAAAAACAATAATTTGGTGTATTTTTATATTTTAATGTCTGTGAGGTTGTGACCATGTTTGTGGTGATGTTATTTGCAGTGGCATACTAATGGTCAATCGCTCCCGGTGCGACGATGATGGCCCAAAAGGGCCAGAATACGAGGCCTGAATTTGTATCAGCTGAAACGTACAGGCAGGCGATAGTTACCATATCTTGCTTTAGAGGATCCAGGTTTAAATCTCGACATGGAACGAATTATTGATTTGCTTGTTCAGTGCTAGGGTGTGTTTGTAGTAATAAAGGTCCCTAGATTCGTCACCTATGTGGGATTAATTGAATCAAAATCAATCTCTTGGTATATGTCATAATATAAATAATGATGCACACTGACCCCCCTTGGGACCTCAAAACACACTTTTTGAGTCTCAAAAAACCCCGAACACTGCCTGGGAATATGGCAGGTATGTCATCTGCTCTCTCTCCTCCATTGACAAGTCAAGAGGAGCAGTAATGCAAGACCCCAGACAACCACCAGACCTATTTAAGGTTGGCATAACCTCCACACTGGCATGGGTTTTAGTGCTTTCACTGTATTTGCCCAAACTATTATCCCCAGTAAGTTAAAGTCACTCTTTTCGCCTTTTCTGAGTGTTGTAATCTTGAGTCACATGACCATGTGCTGCCTTCATACTAGGAGAGCATTTTATTCTTCTTAGGAGGAATTCAGACTGTCTTCCTTTGAAGGATGCTGATGGTAGAGGTTGGATGCTCGTGCATTTCCTCTTGCCTATTCTTTTAATGTTAATCTGATGAGGAAATGTATTCAGTGAAGAAAGTAAATTTTTTAGTAAGTTATCAGAGAATATTTACACAATCACATTACTGTTAAACCCTTCCACACACAAATGCAAACACCCTTGCTGTTGTATTCGCTCAGTTTAAACTGGTAAACAACCAGTATCTACCTGTCAATGGTAAGAGGAGGTAATGGGTAAGAGTTTCTTCCCTTTGTCTATACTATATATAGATGTGAAAAATGAAATTTTCATTTTTCCTGGACTGCTGGATTCAAGAAGTAGCGAAGCTTATTAATGATTGGTTCAGTATTCTCAGAGAAACAATTTATTTAAAAAAACTTACTTTGATCACCCTAATTTAAATACAACAGTAGTAAGGTCAGTCCATCTGCCCACTATGAATATGGTCATGGCATATAAAGCTACCCTTATCCATTCCTCAGATTTTCATGCTTTATAAAACCTTGACAAATCCTTAAATCTGTGAAGTTGCCTTGAAAACTCCTTGTATTTCAAAACAGTTTTATTCTTGAAATGTCCTTGAATTTTTCCCCAAACTCCTTGAATTTGTCTGAGGGAATACAAAAGTTAAAACTTCATAAAATATATCACTTTTTAAATTCAGAGTTTTTTTTTTTTACTCGGATATTTTCTAAAAATAAGGAATAAATAGATAAATAAATAAAATAGGATATAAATTGAGTGGATCAAATGACGCAACATGATTGGGTAGTTCCAGATGGAGTAGCATCTATTTGTTTTAATGGCATACTAATTAGTTAATGTTATTTCTTCTGCTTTTGTATCTATTTATGTAGTGATAAACAAAATTATATATAGAGAAAGTTAAATTTCCATAAGAAATAATACTCCTTGGAAACTTTTGGAAATCCTTGAAAAATGGCTCTCTGGGGCTGTACAAACCACAGCTTTGCATTTAGATCAGTTTGTTGAGATTTGTTTGTGTTTTGTGGGGTTTAACAGCACTTTTAACACATTATTGGCTATATCATGCCGAGGAAATAAAAGCAAAGTGCCTCTCCCAAGGTCACACCAAAGCAGCTGACCCAGGCTGACCTGGGCAGGTATCAAACCCTCAACCCTTCGATTACAAGTCGAATGCTTGACCAACTGAGCTACCACAGATGCCTTGGTAGGGAATTTGTGTTCCATAAAAACATTTGTAGTATTGTTCATCTATTCATCCTTTACTACATGTAATAAATACATTTTAAGAAACAATTAAAATAATGAATTTTGGGACAGTCAGGTTAAAGTAAGATTTGATAATAGTAAATAATGTCATTTAATTGTCTTCACATACTCATTACCGAAATGGTGTAGGTTAGAATCTTGCCCAGACCAGGTCAGGTCAGTTGCCATGGTGTGTTTCTGGACAAGGAACTTTACTCAGATTGCATTGGCATGATATAATGTTTCATGTGTTGATATGCTGTTAAACATTAGACCAAACTAAACTAAACCTATAGGGAATATGCCTTCATTTTTGAATGCCCCCATCCCCCAACCACCACTACTAATTGAAATATATTTGTTCAAAATGCAACATAAGGAGTTGCTCGGCCCCTCAGATTTTGTTAATGGGCCCCTAAAATTTTTACATGAACCATTTTTGTTTTCAGGATTTTTGATTTACTTCATTGAGCCAAGTGGACCACTTGGCTCATCAATTGGGCCTTTACTTCTTACCCAGGGAAACCCTGTAAACTTGTTCAGCATCTTTTTTATCACATGACTACTGTGTTATTTAGGTTAATATAGCCATATGATAATGTTTACCTCAAATTTGTTAAAAATCAAAAGAGCTTATGTTATAGGCCTATGTCCATTGCCCATCCATCATCTGTTAGTAGCTGTTTGTTATCTCTACTTCCCCTAAACTATTTGAAGGATAGGTATGAAACTTCAGATCTTGTTGGTTCTAAATAAAACTTCCAATCTTGAAAATACTACCAATCAGTTATTACTTTGTTTGTGCGAAGTAGCATGCTCTCTCCAGTTGAGACCTTGCAACCCATCTTCAAGAATTTTGGAAGATACTCAACATTAGAGTAAGTTGGAGGAGTTTATCTTCTCAGGCAGGTGTATGCCATCTATATTTTCAACTTTTTCTTGCTCCTTTCTTTCGCAGACAAAGTCTTTTTATTGTCGTAAACATAGGCACCCTTCTGTACTTGCCTGCACGGGTCACAAGTGTGCCTCTCAGCTTGGGGCATTCATATCATTAATAGCTTTATTGTATTGTGCAGGTAATGTTTGTGCTATAGAAAACTCGGGGTTGCAGCAGTTATTTGAGTTGATGCTGTATGCATATCGCTGTTTAATTTTGTCTTCGGTCGGATACATACAGGTAAGTTTTCTATAGATAATTTATATTCATAGCGTCCACTTCATAGTTATTAAAAGTGAGGCTTCAACAACTTTGCCTGTATAGGCAGTCTGTTGGGCCTTTCTTACAGGTAAGTTTACACCATATATATTTTATATAATAGTGTCCACTTCATCGTTAGTGAAAGTGATGCTTCTCAATCATTGCCAATATAGGGTGCCATGTGGGCCCATTCTTACAGGTAACTTTACACAATATAGTGTAGTAGCCCAGTAATGTCCACTCCTTGGGTTCATAAAGCAGAACACATGCCTGGCTACACCTGTATAATACTATCTGCTCTAATACTCATTACAGATTTTGACCATGGGCAGGACTAAGTGCAAACAATGTCAACAGTGGAAGTTGAGAGAGACAACCATAGTACATGTCTAGCATGCATGCATTGCCACTTTGGGAACACATCACATATGCACAGGCTGGACTGAAAGTCAGTGGGCCCTAGTACTGGGAGCACAATCATAACAGAAGGAGAAAACACAGAAGCAAACTCTGAGAGATGAGGACACCATTAGTGTTCATGCTATCAATGATTTTCTGTTCATGGCCCACTAGCCAAGAAGCAATATAGGATATCCCTTTGGCGACAGCTACAGCCCCAGCTCCATCTTTGCTACCTCAACCTGACAAACCATTTTTGGTGGAACCAATAGGCCTCATACCACATGGGTTTGAGAACCAGTCTTCTGTATTGGCTAAATTTGAGTGAGATCAAGATCAAATAAAGCCAACTCAGATACTGTCTCACACCATGCAAGTAAGGACCAGTTCTGTGGATCAAATATCCTGTCCCAGCATAAAGAAATGGACAAGGTCATAGAAGATAAAATGGCACTGTTCTGCAATGATCGGACTCTGCCATATGTTTCAGCTTGCAACAGGTCAACACCACAGTCAATCTTAACCTTAAAGTCAAAGGAGGGAATATCTTTGTCCAGTATGCTTACCAAATACCACAACACCGGCACTCTCGTGGATCAGCATAACCACTATGTTGCCACAAGACACTCTGGGCACCCAATGCCCAGTTTAGTGCCCCAGTACCCATGTGATATGGAATCAACTCATTCACATGCCACTCTATGGGAGTACTTGCTTAGTGATCATCTGAGGGTTACCATATCCCAATCGGGACGATCGGCTAGTATGGTTGGCAGCCACTTTAGACAATCTTCACCAGCACCATCTCAAATTGTATAAGAGGCATCAGCATCGCCACATTCTTTTAGAGATGATGAAGTATGCTCACAAGTTTTATCATCTTTGCTAGACCTAACAATGTCAAGAGAAGAATCTGCCTTTCAGGCATCGATTGAAGAAGTCTTTCGCTTGTTTTGTCCTCCTCCTCCTTCTCCGTCATCAGCTTGGTCCAGAGTTCCAGCATCTGTTGACTTGCTTATCAAGAAAGACAAACTGGCGTTCAAACTGCTACCACAGTCTGGTTGAGTGGCTGACCTGTTGGGTTGCTTACACAGACAATTTAAGGACCCTAGTGTCAGTAGACTTTTATTTTTGCAGTAACACCTTCCATCAAATTTTAGTAGGAGATTCTATAAAACACACACCAGTGTTTTGCATAGACACCCCAGCAGTAGACAGAGACATTGCAGACCTGGTAATGTCAAAACCCTCCTCAGTATGGATGGACTGGAAGTCCTTTAATGACACACAATCATTAGTTGGGAATGTCATGGCAGTAGGCTCTATGTTGGATTTAGGCTCTGGCAATCTTCCAACATGCAGAAAACAGTTTATCTTCTCATGCCAGACATACATGGGGGTCTGTCTCTCGAATGGCACAAGTACTAAACAGAGCTGCACAACACACTCTTGCCAGTGCCTTAACAGCAGCAATAAATCTTCAACTGGTGGAAAGAGATGCATACTCAGTTCAGATGTTTTTTGAGCTCCATACCAAAGTGGATAAAATGCCGTGTCAGCATGATATCAAATTTTTCCTTGTTGACAATGATTCCAAAACTGAGAAGTGTAACAAGGGATTTCATGTCTTGATTCAAAATAAAATTCACCTGGTGTTTTTGATGAATGTCCTCCAGGTAGTTGGATGTCACGGACATGGTGAGGGTTCTAAAGTGAGCTAATACCCTGTCCATAATAAGTGTGAAGACCCAGCGACTGATGTTGAGCCAGAAAGGGAGTGCCCTGAACTGGTAAAACATCTCCCTGAAACCACTTGCTGGGTTCATTGATCATCGTGGCAAATTCTGTCCCATTTGAAAGCGAAGAATAAGAGTCTTCCCCACCTCTAGGCTATTTGATAAAGGTGGTGTGAGAATGTCATAATTTCTTGTTGTAAGGAGGCTGTTGTGGAGAGAAACTGGATCGAGAATGATCCCCTTCTCTCTGCTTCTTGTCCATATTTGTTCTTGAGAACTGTGGCCTTCTATGTGTAGAGGATCAGTTGGACTGCTTCCCTGTCTGCTGTGTCCTAGGGGTGTCCTTTCTATTCTTTTGATTACTTCCCTGAAATTATCTCTTTGGTCTCTGAGGAAGTGTCTATGGGAGATTTTTTTCTTTGGTGGCTTGCTTATGTATATCCTCCACTTGGCCATTGACAAGGAGGTTAGAAGAAAATTGCTGCAATCTAAGCTTGGCTTTGTAGTGGTCCTTTACAAAGGTGGAAGTGTAGAGCCAGTGGAGAGTGGCCTTCTCAGGACCAGCTGATGCATATCAGTATCCTAGAGATGAAAGCCGTACTTAAAGCATTTCATTGGTGGCAGGAGAAGCTATATGGAAAGGGTGTTCTCATTCTATCCAGCAACTCCACTCCGGTGAATTATATCATAAGGCAAGGAGAAACCATATCCTCAGACCTCTGCATTCTTGTTTGGAATTTTCTAAGGTGGTGTCAACAATGGCAAATCCGTGTACAAGTTTGTCATATTCCATTCAGACTAAATGTATTAGTGGACTCGCTGTCCCGAAGGAATCAGCTAATACAAACAGAATGGTCATTTCATCCCTTGGTATTCAGTCACATATGTACCTGATGGCATCAACCACTGGTGGATCTATTTACAACAAGGTGGAATGCAAAAATCCCAACCTTTGTCTTGGCAGTCCCGGATCCGAAGGCCTGGCAGTCGAAACTTTCCCTAGATTGGAATGTGCTTGGATGCATACACTTATCCTCCCAACACTGTTGATTCCAAAGGTGCTACAAAAAACAAGAGATGCGGAGTGTGGCATCTCTCTGATTTCTCTCTGCTCAAGTAGGAAAAATCATGGATAAACAACTTGATAAATCTAAGTGGAAACCTCAAGGAAAATAGAGATATTTCCTCATCTGCTCATGCAACCATGATGACAGTCATTTCACCCAAATCCAGAGCTGTTGAACCTGCACATCCAGACCATATTAAACAAGCCCTCAAGAACAAACAGTTCTTACAACAAGAGAATCGCTTGAGCGAGAAGACCCTCCACTTTGAAAGCGTAAGAGGGGAAGTGGAGAATTTTCTCACAATGGTGTCAGCGTTAACACTTTTCTCCACTTAAGGCATTCTGACTTTGATTCTTTGAAGAGAAACAGTTAACTCCAATCATGATAAAAAGCTTCTGTTCCATAATCTCGGACATGCTGTGTGATTATGAAGAGAAGATATAGGACAAAGCAAAGACCTCTCCCATCTTCTGTTGAATTTTGATTTCACACCTCTCCGATCTTATGTTGAATTTTGATTTCACACCCCCAAAGGCGCTTGCTTTGCGCCCAAAGTGTCACTCATGATGGCCCCTGCTTTCATTGTCAATAACAGGGTTCTGCTCATGGGCAATCAGTCAGTCTTTTGTGGTGAAACCTCTTTCTAGTCTGGACCCAACTCAGGGTTGTTAACAGTACCCAGTGAGAGCTTTGAAGTGGTACCTGAAAAGAACTGAGCCAGTGCGAAGAGGGAGATCCCGTCTATTCTTTCCTCTGAAAGAGGGAAAGGAGAATATCTTGGTGCAGGCTCTATCTTCCTGGTTAAGATGGGTTATCCATTTTGCATACGGAAAATTAACACAAAATCAAAAGAACTTGTTATGCATTTCGTCTCATGAAGTTAGGGCAGTTGCAACAAGTATAATTGCATTCAAGCAAAACTGTTCCCTAGCTGACAAGCCATGAGATGGAGGTCAGAGTCAACTTTCTCTAGCTTCAACCTCAGGGATCTTTCTTCCCAGAAGGCTCAGTTAGACCTGGTAGGACCTATCGTGGCAGCACAACAGGTTACCTTCCTGGGTCATTTTGCAGCTTCTTAAGGATGCAGCATGACGACTTCTGCCGGATTTGCTTGAGGGAAAATGTTCCCCTTAAAGCCACATCTGGACAAACAGAGTCAATACTCCAGCTGGGTTCTCAGTCTAGAAGCTTCCTCACATACCTCCGGGGACCAGAGATGGTCTCTCCAGAGTAAAGGGATGTAACTCCTGCACCTCTTACCTATTCTAAGGTATTATGATTGAGTAATGTATCTGAAGAAGAAACCAGTTTTTCTAGTAAAATATGTTTTTTTCAATAATACTTACCCAATCATAATATGGATACACCCCAGCCTCCCCACAGTAACATCATACTAGGAGAGCATGCTTTCTGCTCCAGTAGTAACTGAGGTACACATGGTATCACGGTACCAATTGTTTTTCCATAGACCTTAATGTTCATGTTTGGTGAAATAAATATACCTTCTCTCCTACTTTAGCATGCGTGTCACACACTGTCATAGAGAGCAATATTAGACTGTCAATTTGACAGTGATAGACCCAGGTACTCCATTGCATTTAAGCGAGATATCTCTGCTGGAACTAGACAGGGGTAAGAGTTATCCAGTCACAACAGACACATTTTCAGTGATGTGTATCACATTTTTAAAAAATCATAAAAAATACAAAAATTGATCTACAAATGAATTAACATAATCTCACATATTGCTAAGAGACTCAACTTTTTTTTAAGCCAGACAGAAACTACAACTCTTACATAATACACCAATCACAGCTAGTTTTGTTGTTTATTTCTGAATACAATGTTCCCTATACCTTAAGCTCCACCCCCCTGGGCTTGCGCAATTGGTACCGTGATACATAAAGCCAACCTTAATTTTTTCAATAATCTGTGATATACCTCGGGACTGTACAAGTAACAAGTGTACTTAGTCTCACTTGTCAAAAACAATTGTATGAGGTACGAAGCTATGTCTTATATTGATGTCTTTGGAAATGTCATGGAGCTGTTTCAACTGCTGTTTTCATACTTGTGCTCTACTACCAAACTATTTTTTGGGAATAAAATTAATTGTTTTAACTATGAGTTGGGGTTTTATTCATGTCAGCACTTATTGAACTTCACATGGGTGATATGGGATAAATCACATTATGTCATATTATGTAATAACTAGGTCAAAGGTCAATGTACTAATTAGTATGTTCCTCTCCTACTTCAAAATGGAGAATTCATCTAAAATAAAGGACTTTATATTTGTTTAGTAGACAAAGAACTTAACATCATAAACAGGTGGACATGACTCAATCTTATTATAAAGTGTAAGCTTTCAACACTTTACACCAACTGCAGATACATGAGGTCACTAACCCCTAGTCCTTGCACAAAGGTCAGCCTTCCCATCATCTCTGTAACACAAATAGAAAGCTTTCCTCCTTTTTGTAGTGAATAAAATTCGTGCAATAAGCCAATCTGTCACCAAATGTAGTAGATCCCAGCTTCTAAGCACTTAGTTTTGATTTGGGCTGAAATTTGGGGAATAAAATACAGAAAAATGCCAAGGAAAAACAATAAGTACACCAAGTTAAATGGAGTTTTAAACAGGAGGAAAGTGTACATCTAAAAGGGATATGTAGCATATAATAAAGGAATCAAAAGTGACAACCACAACATAGAGAAAAATGAGAAGGAAAAGTTTGATTGCCTTACCTTAGAGAAATATGTGGAGGCAGTGCCCCATTGGTCCAAGGCATCAGTACTATTACATCCCTTACAAGCACCAAAACTTCAGGTGAAGAAGTGTGCACAGGAAAAAAAAAAAAAATCTGTGTCAAGTTTTAAACCTTTTACATTTTGCTGTAAGAAATTATTAAATTAGTTGTACTTACACTTGCATAAAGATTGAGGGCTAATATAATATTTCACACTAAATCTTTTCTTTATTTTCATAAACAAGCACTGAAAATGTGAGTTTTTATTTCTTCAAATGTCATGTATGGTGTAAAGGAGATAACTGAATGAAATACATAAGGTGTGGTATTTTTATTTCCTCCAGTATATTATCCATGTAATATAAATTAGTTCATGAAAACATGTATTAACTTGCATGTAATTAAATTATCCAAAAATAAATTATTGATAAAGTGTAGAACCTAAAATTGAGGTTTCTATATATAGTGGAGACCTTGAAAGTGATTTAATTTTGCTCTCAAAGATGAGGAGGCTACCTCATATCAAATAGTTTATGTTCTCTAGAATGCCGGTATGTAGAGTCCAACCATCCATAAACATGCCAATATGATCCCATGCTATTCTGGATTCTTGTGAAGGGACCCAAAGTTTGAAGAACAGTGTGGACTTGAATCGAAAGGAATGGGCAATATGTGACAAATGTGATTACCATTCAGAAATATTTGGCCTTATAGGAGGAAATTCCAAAAGAAACAGTTGGACAGAAATAAATATGATTAATTGAAAGTCAATAGAGAATTATAAATGGGCACATGCAAGTGTCAATGGGAAATGCTGACTTAAAGAAATTGCTATTGTCTGATTATATTCCTGCTACTTCTACAAAAGGGAATACAACAGAACTTATCTGTATCGAATGCATGAAGAATTTCAAGACAGGAAAGTGTACAAAAAGGGGCAATTATTACATGACAATAAAAAGAAAATGGAAAGGAAGACCATATCTATAATAAGTTACCTAAAATTACTCATACCAACATATCCTATATGATACAAAGTGATCTACAACAATTGAAGGACCTTCTTTGAGCCCTATAGTGTTCTCTATCCTGGTTTATAGCATGCTTTTCAAGAAGCAGATAGTTACTGTTTATACATGATTTATCATAATATGGAGGTAGAATTGGTTATATTTGGCCAAAATCATCCACATTGTATCTACATAACTTATTTTGTTGCATGTATGACAATCTCTGAGCTGACTCCACTGATATAAGGCCATCAGGACATACAAATCTCTGTCTGCCATAGCCATCTGTATCAAATGCCCCCTCCAAAACCAATGTGTGTTATTTTCTGAAGATTTTATTCATTTTCTAGCTAAAAGTCTGTCAATATTTGACCCAAACTTCTCAATATCCATTGTTTTTGCCAAATGACACTATGATAGTTTATAAATGGCGCCTACATGTACACATTACTATGGATACACTGCGAGGCTGGTATTCCCTTTAGATATCATGGTACCAATTGTTTTTCCATAGACCTTAATGTTCATGTTTGGTGAAATAAATATACCTTCTCTCCTACTTTAGCATGCGTGTCACACACTGTCATAGAGAGCAATATTAGACTGTCAATTTGACACTGATAGACCCAGGTACTCCATTGCATTTAAGAGAGATATCTCTGCTGAAACTAGACTGGGGTAAGAGTTATCCAGTCACAACAGACACATTTTCAGTGATGTGTATCACATTTTTAAAAAATCATAAAAAATACAAAAATTGATCTACAAATGAATTAACATAATCTCACATGTTGCTAAGAGACTCAACTTTTTTTTAAGCCAGACAGAAACTACAACTCTTGCATAATACACCAATCACAGCTAGTTTTGTTGTTTATTTCTGAATACAATGTTCCCTATACCTTAAGCTCCACCCCCCTGGGCTTGCTCAATTGGTACCGTGATACCACATGGGATTTGGCACCAATCACTGTATCAAGGAGAGATAGCTCTAACTGCCACATGTGGCCAGACAACATTTAGCTCCCATAGCTAAAATTTTTAGCTGGGAGGGCTGGATTTTCAAAGTAGTGGTAGTACTCCTAAGGTATTAAGATCAGGAGAGTATTATTGAAGAAACATATTTTACTAGAAAAATTGGTTTCACTTAAAACCTTCTTTACTTGCTTACAATCTTCTTCATTTACCTTATGAAAACAGTGATTTGTATATATACTAATGAAATTTGACCAGAATTTGTATTTTGCTGTTTCAGTGACAAAAAAAAAAGTTGATTGTCAGCACTCGGACATTGATTTCATGGTCAAAGGTCTTGACTTGTTTTTTTTTAGCTCACCTGACCATAAGGCTAGTTGAGCTTATGGTGTGGCCTTGCATCTGTTATGTGTCATGTGTCATCTATCATTTGTCCATGAACAATTGCTATTTACCACTCCGGAGTCCATGATTCTGATGCGAGTTCAATCAAACTTGGATTTATGGTTTATATCATCAAAATCTCAGATGAGTTCAGTAATGAGTGAGATCCATGGATAATAATGAAGTAATCTTGTACCTGATTGACTAACCTTGTTACCACTCTGGAGGCCATATTTCTGATCTGATTTTGGTTTGATTTGAAACAGTGGTGATATTTTTCCATTTTAAAGCGGAATCCTGTTTTTCTCCTGGCCTGAATCTGATTTCCTTGATATGGTTCAGGTTTTTTTCTTTCTTTTTTTTTTTCTATCATCTCTGATCCAGTTTTTAAATAATGGTCTGTCCAGCCTCATTCCACAATAATTTAACCGTGTAAAGGTGATCCTTGTAATAGTATTTGTTCTGTATGTTATTTAACAGACGATCATTGTAAAGAGCATTCTGATTGGTCAAAAGTTTCTACTCTTCCAATGAAACTTCGCGTAATGGAAACTGATGGAAATAAGAATGCTTGCCAAGCATTTTGTCTTGAATTATCGATAGAGACACAGACACTAAAAGTTTGGATAAAGATTTGAAAAATGCGTGGAAATGAGAATAGCTTGAAAGCCAAGTCAATGGGAACTTTGTTGGTCAATTTGTAAGAAAACTGAATGCCAGAGGACTAGCATTTTGCGATCTTTGCCAGGAAGATTTGATTTACTATTGCCAACTCTAGCATCCAACAAGACAAATGTGTTTAATGAGAAGGAGTTCGACCTGCATGATTTTTATTTCAAACTGATTCCCATTCAGAATTTAAGGAGGGACAACGTGTAGATCACTGGTGGGGAAGTGATGATATTGTTGCCAGATACCCTTTTCTATCTAAGATGGTCATGTCTTTACTGTGTTGTTTTCATGGCCTACAAGTAGAGTCATCCTTCAATGTCATGAATGAAATTATTGGAGAGGACCCCCAGACCACCTTTCCCATTTTCATTTTTTTTTTTTTATAAGGAACTTAAATCATATCTGTTGAAATATATATGTATATCATTAAGATCTTGGACAACTTAGATATTGCATACTAATGATGTGATCTTGCATCTGATTAGCTGAGCTTGTTACCACCCTAGAGGCCATATTTCTGATCCAATTTTTATCAAACTTCAAATACAGGCTTATATCATCAAGATCTTGAATTGGTTTAATACAGACCAAGATTCATGCATATTAATGGAGTAGTCTTGCATCAGTTATGAGCAGGTGACTGGATATTAATTATGTCTTTATCTTAAGAAACAGTTTTTATCAGGATAGCGCAAAATATATAAAATCAACATGATATTAAGTTAGGGAGAGAGTTTACATAGCACATGTTCTTACAATACTACATAGTCTGTTTAGTGAAATGGTCAACTGTCATACTTGTGGCAGAACCAGGACATGAAACCAGTAGATCTACAAATATTGATCAGTATATTGGCTTCTAAACCAGTAGATTGTTTACTGGCATAAATTTTAAGTGCTTTAAGGGGATTGAAAAGAAATCAAGTTCATTTTTTGCCATAATATGTATTTTCTTCATACTATAATAAAACAGCAAGTTTTGAACATGAATCAGTTTCTCATGGATAATGTTATTATAATAATTAATTAATATCAGTCAGTGTATTGTCAATTAAATGAAAAGGAAGAGTTGTATATCTCATAGGTCACTGCAAAGATTTTTTTATATATAAAATCCACAAGCATTTTTAGTCTCTTTCACAAGATCACTGACTGTTGACCACTGATGACATTCATTGTGATTATAAGTTTCACACTTAACAGGTGCTCAATAGTTTTCTGCTCCAGATTTCCCTTTGAATCACTTTCTGGTTTGTGAAAAATGGAGAATGTCCTCTCTATATCAGCTTTAGAATATGGCAATGACAAAACAACCACACTCAGCCTGCAAAGAAGTTCAAACTTCAGTTTTCCTGTGGCTGGGATTTTAAGGCTGCTGACTACTCTCCAATACTTCTCCAAGCTAAGTTCACCCCAAAAAGGAAGTTCCTGAGTTTGACTTCAGATGTATTCCTGAGCCTCATATTTCTTTGCCAATGGTGTTTTATCATTGGGAGAAAGCACATGTTTCAGCATTCTGACATAGATTGAGCTAAAAATATATGAGCTGTCCTGAAATATTCCTCTTAAAAACATCTTGAACAATGCAATAACAATTAAACAATACCCCCAAAAATATGCTTAAGTGTTTCTTCCAAAATCATTTTTTGGTCAGTCTCTCCTTTTTATATCACCTCCACCAAAGGTCGGCCAGACTCAAAAGCCTTCATATACCACCTTTGATCCCTTTATTATTTATAACACCTAATAAAACATTCTGCATTTGGCCTTAAACCATTCTTGCCATATTCCCAGACAGTGTTGAGGCAGTTTTTAGACTAAAAAAGTGTGTTTTGAGGTCCCAAGGGGGGGGGTCAGTGCGTGTGACCCCCCAAAAGCTACGTCATCCATATGAGAATAAGCTATCTTTTCAAATCAGCCTATAGCATATGACTGGAAATTCAAATCTGAATAAAAGAAAATACCATCTGTTTTCTCTGGAGCATTTAATATACTAACAAACAAAAAAAAAATAGTAGACTTGGCATTGTCAAATAACATCACCACAAACATGGTCACAACCTCACAGTGGAATGTAGTTTTAATTACATGCAGTCTTTGCTGCTTTCAATAGTTCAGTAGTTGGTTTGACGGTAATGCAAGTGTCATTTGTGTTCACAAATATGCCTACACTATTCCTTCGCGAATGTGAATCCACGTCTATGTTGGCGCAAGCAATGGCCAAAGTTGCTAAAAGTGATAAAACCAGTAAGATGGCACCAAATATCCATTTCAAAACAATGACTCTGGCAATGAAAACATTTAAGGTTTTTGGTAGTTGTCCAAATTGCTAAAGTCTTTGACCACCGCTATTGTAACATATTTTTGAGGTTAAAGTCACACCTGCGGCAGTGAAGATTTAATTTATTCTCAGGCTTAATTAATGAAAAAAGGTACTAATTTATGCAAATACACAATTTGTCATTTGATTAATGATTTGATACTTTTAAATTATTAAAATTCCATGGTGCAGTTTATTTCAGGTAAACCAGATATTCAAACATGTTAATGTTTTCACGAGTTACTTGATCGCATGATAAAATGTTTATTGCAATCATGTAAATATCCAAGGAAAATATGAGAAAGTTAAGGTGGCAAAACAGTCAACACAAATAAGATTATCTCATTTTTATTAGCACTTATAGTGCATTATGTACTACAATTTTCCTTTGTCCCTTTAAAATGTTGTGTCCCCCAAATCTGGACGGTGAGGGACACTGTGTCCCATGACATTTGGATCCTAGGTGCAACACTGCATTAGAGATTGAATGGTGCTGTTGTTCAACCTACCATGTTTTGAATTTTATATATGGAGTAAAAATCCGATTTCAAAGAAATGTTGTCACTGATCACAAACTTTAATAAAGATGGCTTCAACATTCTCATTCAATGCAGTCAGTGACGGGTAATAACATTTGTTTTTCAACATGCACCTGTTTAATGTACTTAACTTAAGACAAATTGGGTTGTTCCATTTAGTGTACTTTACCTATGCAAATTACCCTAATGGGCTCTCCCTCAGCAGTGCTCAAAGGATTTGACATGACACATCACCATAGCTATTGTGAGCCAATTCAGTAAATCTCTGAAAGGTGTCTGTTTATCTCTGACTGCCTTATGTTTTAATTGTCTCTAAAACAGCTGTATTAACTGCCCCAAGGATAATTTTACATAAGAGCTCTGAGCAAGACTGTTTACTGTTTATACATACCACGGATTATGGGCATATATAATCATGATAAAAAAATATACATTTTTTTTTATATTTAAAAAAAAAAAAAAAAACTTGTGGGAAAAATTGTTGTCACTAAGATTGCTGAAAATCATGTTTTTCTAAACACAATGTTGTCGGGGGGTTTGGGAGACCAAAATCGTGTTTTTCGTGGGACATATCGTGTTATGGCATGTATGCCTTAAACTCTACATTACAACAATAATGTAATCAATTAGCCTTCTTAATCTGATTACTCACCCACGCATCGTTGCACTGGTTATTGTGCTCTAACATTTGAAGTTCACTGTAGACTGGTTTTGCTGGTTTCATTAATGTGAGGATAGAATGTGTAATAATAACGGAATTTTTTTTTTATTTGGGGTGGGTTTTTTTTTTTTTTTTTTTTTTTTTTTAAATTTCATTTTTTATTTTTCAAAAGTGGTAGATTTCAACTATAAAATGGTATGTGCGATAGATGGCCTTTAAAACTGTATTTTTGTCCTACCACAGGTAGAATCACATGTATGCAGATGTTAAGTTATGTAATACAGGTGAGTGATATCAGGCTCGCTTGGGCCTCTTTTATCATTGTTGGCTTGTGGGCATGATAACACACACAGGTATGAATGGATTTATTATTAAACCCAGTTTGTGGATATATCTGAAGAATATCTTGAATGATGCCATTTCAATAACTCCCCCACCCCCATAAAAGAGAGAAAATGTTAATTATGGATTAAACCAGACTTAGCCTGTGGATATCTTGACAGTATCTGAGACAAGTTTAATGATCTTCTGTCCATGATATCAGATTCAAGGTCAAAGGCATGGCAGAGATTTCTGTACTGCACTTATCTTGTGAATCAAACGTACAAGAAAATATTTTTGTTGCCAAATATGGTATGTTGAGTTTTTCAAGAATAACTGAGATGATTTTAATACTCCACAATTAAGAAAGATAAAATGCAGGGAAGAAACGACTTCATGATTCCTGAAAATTCTTATCTGCCAGTACAATGTCAGTCCTTTTGGTGGATTCTTGTTGTATATGTAACACATCTTATACTGCCACATGACATCATGCAAGTCAAAGGCCAAACAACCAAGGTATCTGAATGTATTTCAAAGTCGCTTCACTACACTATTCTTCAGTTTCATCAAATAAAATCAATTTGTTGACATGTGATAAGTAGAATCTTAGCTGTGTGCTCATTTCAAATCAAATTTATGAAACAAGTCGGCAAAAGATAGAAATTATTTAACTTGTTTTATATATTTCATTTGAAAATCAGCACTTGTGTTAAATCCTCATTATATTACTGCAAATCATAATTATCATATTTTTATTATAATAATAATAATAATACTATTAATAATAATAGTAATAGTATTATTTGCATCATTAACTTTATACATTTAATTGAAATTACTGCCAAATGTTTGCAACATAAAATTTGGGAGAATTAATGTTGTATGTAATGTACACAACCTGGCATCATACTTATTAGCGATGGAAACTATTTTATGTTCGTAAAATAATTTATGATTTAACTTGCAATACCAATGTGACTACCAAATTTGCTTTTTTTTCAGAAGATTCCTGAGAGAATAATTCATAATGCAGAATGGACTGATTTGCAATTTTTGATGATCACAGGAGGCAAAATGTTGAAGAATATAAATATAAACCAATCTCAGCATAGTTGGATACTTCCACAAGGATGGAATCCAGATCTGAAAATCCATAGACTGCTAATTGTGAAAATACCACTGTAGCTCCAAATAAATATACTGTGAGTTAGATGTGATGTTTCACAGATTAAAATGTTCAAGCATCATGCTCTGTACTTTTTTGTGTAGTCGTAGTTTAAAATTATCTGTGGTAACAACACAAGGCTGATTTCAGCTTAAATATGGCACTTTTGTCTATCTATCTATCTATTTTGCAGTATTCATCAGTCTGTTTTAGTTATCTATGGTTCGCATGGTTCATACAACCTTGAAAAGTCTTTGAATTTGAGGAGTTGGCATTAAACTCCTTCAATTTCTTGAGAAACTCCTTGAATTTTGCCAAAAACTCTTTCAATTTATATAGAAGGAAATACTAAACATGAAAACTGAATAAAATACATTACTTTTTGAAATTACAGGCATGAGAATCTTCAGGAAATTTCCTGGATTCAGGTATTTTTAACACCCGATTAATGATTGAAAACAGCTTCCAGTTGGCCCAAAATGTTCCAAATTGAAGGATTTTTGAAGGGGATACAATGACAAATCAGGAAATTTAGAAATTTGTCATTCTCATGCCTGCAATTAAGAATTTTTGTTATTTACCTGTTACCCAAAATTAATGAAAAAATAAATAAAATGGGATAAAATTTGCTGGATCAAAAATGACACAACACAGGCAATTAACAAAATAACACATGGAAAAGGTTCAATTTCCATAACACAAAATACTCTTTGAAAACTTGTGCAAGTCCCTGAAAGAAACTCTAGGGCTGTAAGAACCATGGTTCAATATTATCCAAAGTTTGTAGCAGAAAGAACCAAAAATGATTGCAGGATTCATGGACTAGATTGAGGACACATGTGCATAAGAAATGCTGTTAATAAAGAACATTTTCAGGAACCTCCAATGAAATTTTTTTCATATTATCCTTTAAATAAAGAACACATTTTATGTGTATTGATGATGCTGATTTCATCCTAAATACTTCTTCTAACTGCACACAATAAGAGACATTTTTCCATATAGGGAAGTAAAGTAGCTCAGGTGGTAGAGCATCAGACATGTGTTGATACCTGCCTAGGTCAAATGCCTCTCTGTGTCCTTGGTACAAGCACCTTGCTACCATTTATGCATACATGTATCTCTAGATGTACGAGTATTTTTATTTGAATAAAATGATAAACAAGTCATGTAAAGCAGTAAATTGTATTTTTGAGTGGATAATTATTAATACATACAATAAGAGACACATGTATGTACTTCAACTCATTTATAAAGTAAGAAAGCTTTGGAGATAGTACTTTACACCAAGGACACTTAAGTTGTTAACACAAAGGACGCTTATCTTAAATTTGCCATGTCCTTCTACTGTTCCTTTTAGATGGGTTTCACTCTAGCTGGGAGTTGGGTGTGCATTAAAAACGATGTCATATTTTCACAGGTACTGGTACATTTTGTGACTGTTATATGTGTATTAATGACTTGGCCTTGGATCTGATTGGCTGAGTTTGTTAACACTCTAGCAACTATTTTTCTGATAGATTTTGATCAAATCTGTTAAGTAGTCTTATATTATCAAGATGTTGCACTAGTTTGTGAGCAAGATCAGTGCATAATCTTTTATCTGATTGACTAGGCTTGTTACCACTCTGGAAACTGAATTCAAATTGGATTTCGCTCCACCTTGGTAAATAAGTTTATATTATCATTGTCTTTGACAGATTCTATAATAACTGCATGAGATCTGCGCTTATTAATGAGATGGCTTGGTTGAGCTTGTTACCTCTCTAGGTCTTGAGACTGTATTTCTCATCCAGTTTCTATGCAACTTGGATTTCTACAACCAAGATCATAAATGACTTTGATCATGAGCATGACACTAATCATACTATTTATACCCTAATCTTAGAATTTTTTTTTTATCAAGATATATTAAAGTAGGTAAACTCCGCATTATCCTGGGTTTGGGAGGAAGTTTATATAGGTTGTGTTTTTACAATGCTACATAAGCCTGCTTAGTGAAATGATCAACTGTTAAGTTGTGTAATCCAGGTGAGATATATCAGGCCCACTTGGGCCTCTTATTTATTTGTGGTCTTTAAATTTGTGTATTTTTTTATCTTCACTTTTGTAAATTTTGTCTTCAGTCATGTCATTTTTCTTCTTTTGTCCACATCCTGTAAATAACGTGTTTTTTTTTTTTTGTGGCAGTTTCTGCTTGAACTTTGTTTTATCTTTGTATTTTACTTCTTGCTATGCTTTATATTGCTTTAGCTTCCACCTTTTGTCAGTTTTTTGTAGACAATGCCTGCCATAAGGTGGAGTTTATCATTTTAATAGCAGTAACACAATACCAGCTATTATTGCATTGCTGTCTTGTTTCCTGGCACTACTAGTCCCCAGTCCATACTAATTGGAGGTCCAGAACAAATATCATGATCCCAGCCAGATTCCTTTGTTATTTCTGCCATTTGGAATATTGTCCTTCTTTTCCTTGGACTTTCTGTAGTTCTCTCTTGTGTCTATGGGCACTCAATGTTTTTATAATCAAAGTAATATTTTGATCTATCAGTGGTTATTTGTATACATTTTTGTGTTTTAATTGATCTTTTCTGTGAAACCCATGCATAAACTTCATTTATCCATGTCCATTTTCTTTAAATTTGATGGGTTTTTTTTGTACTTTACTAGCTAAGTAGTGCTTCTTCATTTTTTATCTCTCAGCAACTGGTGTTAGGGTAAGTATTACCCACCCAGTTCTTGTCCAGTTGATTGTTTATTTTTGTATTTCCTTTCAGGATTTCAATATACCTCAAGGTGTGGGTAAATACAGCCATTAAAAGGCATCTTGGGATGAGCCATCCACCTCATTGGCATGCACTTCGTTAGCACACATGGACAGGCGTCCTTTTTTGTGCTGTTTGATCTGATGAGTGTGGGACTTAGCTGAAGTCACCATGCCTCTAAGGATAGAAAGAAGGTCACACTTCCTAATTTTCTTCACCAGAAGGCCTGAAGTGCAAGGGAAATGCAGGTTTCTTTTGCTCAGAGAGGTCTCTTTACTGATCAAGTGGATGGATCTCTTTTGTCAGATTAGAGTTCCCCATATATAGTCCCCTTCGTTAAATACTGGTTACCAGGTGTCTGTCACTGCTCTGTGGTCACTGGGTGAGGTGATTAGTACATGTCACCTACTGTCTGGCACCAGGCACTGGGCACAGGAAAGGAATTGGGTCAGATACCTACCTTTCTCTATGTTATCATTGTATCCCAAAGAAGGGATGAGCTCTGGGCTTTGATCACCCATCAAGTGAGAGGGATAGAGTGCCCACCCCCACCCACTTTTGGTTTCTTCTCTGTGTTTACTTACAAACCCTATAGGGCTTGGGAAATTCACACCATGCAGTGATGAGTCGGCCATGGCTCCATGTGTCAGCAGACTGAGCAAGCTGTAGATTCTCCCATACGGCTTCATTATCAAAGAACAAGGAAGGGGGTGGTCAACACTCACCTCTTGTGTTGAGAGAGGAACATCAGTCCCCTTCTCTAAGGGGAGAGGAGCAACTTCCCCATACCCCCATGGAGCAGGGAGAGAACAATAAACCCACAATCATGAAGTCCCCATCACCAAGGATGGAGATGAGAAGGGATAGTCCTGTCTTCCCCTGAGATCGAAGATAGGACGACGAACTCTCTATTTCGGTAGACGTAAACGAGTTCCCAGAAGACCCGGTTGCGTCAGACCCTTCTGTGAATCAGGTGACGGAATAGGTGGAAGTTTGGAGAGGCTTTCTGGAGCACAATCTAACACGGACCTTCTGTTGCTTCCACCCTCAGTGATGGTCAGTGACTTAATACAGAAATGTCACAAGGCCAAAAGACAGCAGAAGGGGTGGTCTGCCACCTCTTCTACGTTTCAGCCCCTGGTTTCTACTTCCAGTTACGGGATCAATTCGCCCGCTTGACCCCCGAAGTTCCCCGCCTAGGACTTCGGTGTTTCCCAGGTGGGAACTCGGGGATCATATGCTGTTACTATTGCCTCCCATGCCGTTCTTTTTATCGGCTGCCTTCAATCTGGCGAAGGAAAAATCATCTCCACCCGCTTTGGAGAGATTGGTGGAGGCTGTTGCCAAGACGTGGAGACACGTGCTCTTTGATGTCCATGGAACTATCTGCCGAGCTTCTCAACTTCCGTAGGAATGCCGCTTTGGAGACCTAAAATGTTTTGCTGGAGCACATGAATCTTTGCATGATTTGAGGGATCAGAAGCACTGTTCTCTGGCCGGGATCCCGGGCGCAGTTAAACCGCCGAAGAAAAACCGTTTTAAGCAAAGCCACAGCAGAACCTTCAGACCCATTTTAAAACTCCCGCCCTCCCATCTTTCAAACGATGAGGTGGACTGAAGTGCTAGGGAAGGAAGTCTACGGACCCTTCCCTAAGAAGGGAGGCAGCCTGCCCTAGGGAGTCATACACTCTCCTGCCAAGTCCTCCTGTTCCTGACGTCCCAGTAGGTGCCAGACTGGCTCTGTTTCAAGTGACTTGGTCCGACCTCACGGACGATATATGGGTCCTTTCTACAATAAGGGAAGATTATTGACTTCGCTTCTGGGACCCTCCACCTATTTCAAGGACCCACATTTGGTTTCACCAGTCCCAACTAGTATCTCGAAGGAAAGAGGTGTTCACATTTCTAAGGAAAGGCGCATTAGCTAGGATAACAAACACCCATAGTGCGGGATTTTATTTCCGGATCTTCCTGGTTTCAAAAAGAGGAGGAAAGTTTCGACTCGTTATAGATCTCTACTCATTAAACAAGTTTCTTTTGAAAGAACGTTTAAAGATCGAGACGTACCTCAGTTAGGGATGCCATAAGGTCGAACGACTGGGCGGTCTACATATACCTCCAACATGCCAACATCCCCATCTTCTCAGCCCACAGGAAATTCTTGCGGTTTTGCTGGGCTAGGAGATCTTTAATTTCGTTCTCTTCCCTTCGACCTCGCCTCCCCCTCCAGGGCCTTTACCATGGTGATGGGTGTAACAGCGACCCACTTGTGGTCTTTAGGGGTCCCTATCATCCAGTATTTTGACGACTGGTTGATGCACAACGTCTTTAGATGTGCCATTCTGAGGGACCTGTCGCTCTGTTGGAAGACGGTGACTCGTCTGGGACAAATTTCCAACCGAGAGAAGTTGGATCTGATCCCGTCTCAGAATTTCGTTTACGTGGGGATGAAGTTCGTCGCCCGCCAAGAGACAATTTGGGTTCACCTCGTCAGGATCTCATAGGTCATGTCTTTTACAGCAAGTATGTCGGAGAAGACATCGTTGTTTGCTCGACTTACCTCACTTCTCACTTCGGACTCCAAACGCAACAACAGATTTAGTTCCCCTAGAAAGATTTCATTTGCGGCCTCTCAAGTTCTTGCTGTTAGCAAACTAGGGACCGCACATTCTGCTTGGATCCCCTTGGGATCAAAATTTCGTCACCATCTGGGTTGCTGGCAAAATCATCACCGGTTTCTGACCTGAGTCCCAATACATGCCCTAGAACCTCACTCCTTTCTTCTACACCGACGCCTCAAATTCGAGTTGGGGTGCTGACCTGGAGCCTGAGGGGATAGTTCTGCAGGGTTTTTGGTGTTTGGAAGAATCTTTCTCTCCATATCAACAACTTAGAAATGCGAGCTGTATTTCTATCACTTCAGGTGTGTATCAACCACATAGGACATCGTTGAGTCACGGACAACACCGCGGTCGTAGCTGACATCATGCGTCGAGGGGTATTAATGACCCTTCTCGTTTGGAAGTCTGGAACTTCCTCCGTTAGACAGTCTCGGACGGTACACTCTCAGAGTCCGCCACATTCCGGGCATGAGTAATATCCTGGCAGACAGCATGTCTAGATAGGATTGGGTGGTCCTCAGAATGGTTTCTGCACCAGATGGTAGTAGAGACACTTTTTGTACTGGGGGGGTGGGGAGATACTCATAGACTTGTTTGCTACGAGGCTGTACAACAAGCTTCCTCTTTCAGTTTCAGAACAGAGGGCATGGACGGTGGACGTCTTGAGTCTGAAGTGGGATTGTCTGTACGTCTACGCCTTTCCACCTTTGAGAAAAATTCCTCAACTTCTTCACCGAGTCAGGACCTCAACGTCACGGCTCATACTTATAGCTCCGATGTGGCTCCATTCGCCATGGTTCAGCGAACTCCTCGAGCAGTTGGTAGACGACCCCAGGTAATTACTACTGCAGATTAATCTGCTGTCAGAGCACAGAAGTTTCCTCCTACACAACAGTCCTGAACCCAGGTAATTACTACTGCAGATTAATCTGCTGTCGGAGCACAGAAGTTTCCTCCTACACAACAGTCCTGAACCCAGGTAATTACTACTGCAGATTCATCTGCTGTCGGAGCACACAGGGTTCCTCCTACACAAAAGTCGTCTACTTCTCCAACTTCACGCCTGTTTCATATCAAACGATCTTTCCGCTGAGATCTATTTTCGAGCAAAGTTGCCAACTAGATCACTTAGGTTAGAAGACTGTCGACTTTCAAGGTTTGCGACTCGAAGTGGAGAATTTTCTATAGTTGATTCAGTAGGAAACGCGTTGATCCTCTCTGTCCCGCATTAACTGTAGTTGCGGATTTTCTTCTTTTTCTTATTAAAAAATAGCTCAAACCTCATGGGCTTTGTTTTCCAAGAAAAAAGACTTCAGTATCCACAATTTAGGGCTAAAGGGCAGCCCACTCGAATACTCTTTAAGTTCTCTATTGGTTCTACCATAGGGTTTGACCCTCATCTTTCAAAGCAGACCACGTAGCTTGAGAAACCAGTTTCTCGCTGTTTAAAGACTATGTGTGACCTTTCGTGTGTTCTTTGGTCGTCATCTAAACCTTCTTCTGAACCCTCGAGACAGTGATGGCGCGAGGGTTAGAGGCGCCCGGGGGCAATGTTCTTTAGTGGCGGTCCTACTTTGTCACAGAGAACAGTTTTTATGTCAGTTGCCAACCTCCAACCCCACCCCAATCTACGCCGCGGTTACAGCTGCAAAAAAAGAGCTCCCGACGGCGCCCCAATTCCCCCCCCCCCCCCCACGCGCCGATGCTGGTTCTAGACTACGTACCTGAACCATAGTATGTGAATGGCTTGCACTAAAGGTGTGGAGCAGGCCTCTTGATTTGGGGGTCAAAGGTGGTTAAAGTCATTGTTACTGAAAAATGGTTTTTGCACAATACTTTTTGTTCTATAGTAAGTTCCTTGACCAAACTTTGTGGATGGCGTGCACTTATGATAATAAAGAAACTTGTAGACTTTGGGGCCTAAAGGTTAGTCGTTATCGTCATAGCAAGTCTGATAAGAAAATAATTGTTTCTGTACAGTAAGTTTAGTTTAAGACCGCATACCTTGACCAAAAGTCAAGGTCATTGAGATCTGTTGGTCAATAATATCCCTATTCAACCACGCCCTACTCGTGCCTACTTAGAGGTGTATTAAACACTGGTTGGGCGTATCGTGTACCGCTCACGGTACTCTTGTTAGAACTACTTAGAGGTGTATTAAACACTGGTTGGGCGTATCATGTACCGCTCACGGTACTCTTGTTAGAACTACTTAGAGGTGTATTAAACACTGATTGGGCGTATCATGTACCGCTCACGGTACTCTTGTTAGAACTACTTAGAGGTGTATTAAACACTGGTTGGGCGTATCATGTACCGCTCACGGTACTCTTGTTAGAACTACTTAGAGGTGTATTAAACACTGGTTGGGCGTATAATGTACCGCTCACGGTACTCTTGTTAGAACTACTTAGAGGTGTATTAAACACTGATTGGGCGTATCATGTACCGCTCACGGTACTCTTGTTAGAACTTGTTCATTTTTCTTTGTTGTAAGCACACAGTGACATCTTTGTGAGCGAAATGTTAAGAAGTTCAGGGTGTAATAGGACACACTCGAATTGTCTTAACCATTGTAGCGCTTGCGCACGCTGGTCGGAGAGGACTTGGTCTACAGTGCTTCACAACGTTGAAAGGTAGGAAGTAGCGTGCAATATCAAAGTTATCTATGCATCCTTCATAACATATCTAGTAGCATAGTGGGGGATGCCTTTTGGCCCTCCCCCTCCAAAAATTACCTATTGCAATGTAATGAAAACTGACCTTAGTATAATAGGGATTTGATTTTACACCTTGCAGTTTGAAATGTACCTGGGCTATTGCAGCTTCCAATGAAGACATAAACTTCAATGCATGTGTGAAGTGTAGATGTGAGGCAATGTAAATTAACCACTTCTTCTGATCAAAGTGTCTTTGGCTTTTCAACCTTTTTTCTCCAAATTGGAAAGGCTTTTAATATAGTCACAGGCAGCCGACTCGTAAATTTTAGTGAAGGTATACGCAGCGTGACTCGAGAATCACGCGAAGACTGTTTTCTCCTCCTCGGTTTATGGTGACATTGACCGTTTGCCATCAGACATTGAAGTTTAGCTGTTTTTGTACCTCGTGGGCGTCATATTTTTAAGGGTTGGTGAAGTTATGTTCAGTTGAACTCTAGGCATCATGAATATACAATTTTCTCAGTTCGGCCCATAGCCACCTTGACCTGTAAACTTTTTTTACCTCAAAATCAACAGCATTCGACTTTTTAAATCTGTGAAGCTACTTGAAGTAGAACTGAAGCTATTGCGCGGAAACTAAAACTAATGCATGGACTGGCGGACACGTCCATAGCATCACATATTCCGCCATAGAGGCAAATCAAAATTGAGGTAAGCATTTTATATGCTTATTCCTACATTTTAAAGTGACTTGCTTGAAGAAACCAATCGTGTAGCATGGCTTGGTTTTATTACACATTGTCATTCAGAGTATAACTTGACCTTTGACCTTGACCATGAGACGAATTCCCACGGAAGGAAATACACGATAACTGGCCCTCGACTGGAACGTCTGCTCTTCATTGGAAGCGTCTGCTCAGCGCAAAAACCTTGCATAAAGTTATACTGCAGAAATACATTTCAAGTTAACATTTTAAACGAAATTTGGGAACTGAAGTGGGAATGTAAGGACAGACAGACACGTAAATGGCTATAGATGTCACTTGTGACGTTTACTGGCGTTTGTTACATTTAAAGGATCTAGAGCCATCCACCCAGGTGGGCTTACAAGTTAAATGTTGTATCAACAAGGAGTTGCATACAAAACTCTAAAGCAAGTCCTGTTGTATCATTAGGGGTCGCAATTGCAACGCTTAATAATATATTGTGTCATGATGGACCACGGTGATGTATACTGGTTAATAATGATAAGAATTATATAATACAACCGTGAACCATCTTATTTTCTAGTTTTGAAAGACGGAAACAGCATATAACAGGCAACATCTATTTTTCTGTTAACAATGTCAGGACTATTCAAGGGCCTCAAAGAGAGTGTACTATTTGTTGTGTAGGGTGTATACAAAATTTATATAAATTCTTTGCGTCTCGATGAAATATAAAACCTGCGTCAATAGAAAGAACAGAAAACAGACTATCCATGTGTGACAATAGTAGTATTATTGCACGTGTGTGTGCTGTATTGGTTTCTGTATGATTTGCAGAAAATGGGAAATTATTAGTAGAATCATGTTGTATCGGCTGCCAGCTTGACCTTTCCATGGGCAGATTTATTACCACACCACAAGGCTAAATCTCGACTGTGGATGACCTTACTACAAATGGCCTATTGTCGACGCTATCATTTCGGACGCTGTAACAAGAAACCCAATAATGTATCACATTTGTTTTAAAACGAACAACGTGAGAGCTACAAAGAGCACTTTTTACCTGGTGATTTACTGAAATTCGAAACACTGATGGCATTTCCTTGGGGGCCAAAAGAAGCCTCTTGACTACAAAACGAACACTACACTAAAATTATTTATTCCAGCTAGTATCCACTCACGCTAAAATTCAATCTAAGGATGATGTCAGTACAGAAGAAAGGAAGCACGATGTTAAACCTTTTATCAGTAAGAAACCAAGAGCGGTAGAAATTTGTTCTAAAGAACTAAAGATTCAGTGACATAATTTTCATTTTAATTTAATAGACATTCTTCGAAAGAAAGTGAACATCTGATAAATACCAGGATCGTTTCTTGGTAGTAGAATGTGAATTGACATTCGTTCGTGAAACTTTACTGTAACTACAATTGTTTGCACTTAGAATAATGGACGTTCTTTCATAAAAATTATTCATTAACAAGTTTCGATTCGCTTCTAAAAAGACAGACTAAGCAGGATGCTTCTCTGCACTTAATTTATTGTTACTCCATCAATGACATTCAACCAATCAGAAACTGCAATTCTGATTCCCTTGCTGATTGGAATATTTGATTTACTCTGTTTATCCCTGTAGGTCCATTGACTAATCATAAAGAAAATACGTCAAGACTGCTATTTTTGTTCTAGGACTAAATTTTTAATCGCAGAAAGCATTATGGTATTTATAGCCAAGATTTTCCAATATTGATTTTGATCAATTATACATGCATTTTAGAATTAAGGATGCACAATAAGGTCCGAGTAAACTATGTTTTCACCTAAAGGAAACGGTTCTCTGGCCTGTATGATAAAACTGGATTGTATTATTTATGCCGTTAAGTCTAGTGTTGAAGTCGTGATGAAAGGAGTTCTTCCAATATATTACAAATGTTTCAGAAAGGGCAGGACGACTATCTAAGTTTTAGTGAAGGTAAGCTGAGTAGAATTCAACTTTTTTGGGCGGAAACCATTTTTCTTTCAAAGATTATGGTGACCTTGACCTCGGATTTCGGATCCCCCATAGCAACAGACTTTTTTTTATACTTCATAGGTGTCACAGGGAATCCGGATCGGGACACAAACCCACATATCCTGAATGCTAGCTGCGCGCTCTACCACCTAAGCTATCCGAAACGACGTCCCATGCAGGTACCCATGACCAACCCCCAACTTTCGAGAACCGTTTCCTTGTGTCTCAATCAGCAACGACCCTTTTCTCAGCTCCGAGTGAAAGACTCACCCATGAGATGTACTGAAACGGCATACCCCATTACTGCCACCGAATGTCACAGAGGAAAATGTGCACAGCCAGACCGGGGCTCGAACCCGAATCTCCCGAAAGTTCTGTCAATCAACGATCGCACAGCAGACACTCCATGTTCGACTGAGCGGTCAAATCACTCAGCTATGTGTTAATCACCACCTAATCGAATTTTTCTTCTCCACGTGCCGGCTTGGTCAAACGGTTGGTCAGCTGCCCAGTTGGTTATCAATGCGGATTGTACTATATATGATTTACAACTTTAAATCTTGATAACATCAGTGGTCAATTTTTATTAAATATTTACCACATACTTAATCGTCCTCTGTGAGTTGCCAGCATTTTTTTCCTAGAATCGTATCTTAAGGGGTGTATAAAAAATTTAAAATTTTTAAAAACTACGAAAACAAGTAGAAGCTGGAACTTCCAGACATCCGCCTAGCTTCGCCACTGCATGATAATGTACGCTTTTATATGAATACTTTGTATTGCCATTGATTTTGCGATAAGATGCGTATCACGATACCGATGATCCGATACGTTTTTGTATCACGATGAATACCTCGTGCATATTTCTATATGAACAACTATGTTGAACTGCAATATGTCATCAACACTGATTGCTCTCTGTGCTCTTGCTGTCTAACCATTTGAATAAATGCGCAGTGTACAAACAAGCCATTAATGTGACAAAATAAAATTAAGATGTTACAACATTAATAAACTGAACCAGTATCCAAATCCAGTTTAAGAACTTCTACATGCAAGTTTGAAAATGTTTACACTTTTTAAAAAAAAATTAAAATACAAAATTACACAATTTACATGTAATTCTCCTGTTATAATATGCATATCGCGATACAGGGTTGGTGATACGATACGATATATAGAAACCGTATCGCCATAAAATTTTCCATGTTCCCTACAGGTATCGCTGCATTGTAACAACTGTACTTTAAACACGTATACATCAGCGGCGTTACAAGTATGCTTACACTCACCCCCATCCCAACAAAGTCTCGTCTTTGAAAAGAAGAAAATCGAACACTGATTTCCCACATATATTTCTCATAAACTTCAAACGGCTGCTGATGTTCAGTTTATCATCAATATTGGTGTTTTATGACGTTTTAGGAATATCACTGTATGTACTTATCTGAGGCCGCTTTTCACATGTAATTGAAAAATCCGTATATGTTACGCTACCGATGTTTAGCCGAAGAATGTACTCCCTAAAAGTAGTGTGTATGGTGAATCTCCGTGTTAAGGATACCTATTCATTTAGGACAACATTTATAAACCCATTTTCCTAGTTTCACTTATGTTACCTCTGTGAAAGGGACATTTTGTCGACATAGGACACCATTTTGTGGCCACTTGAGTGTCTTTAAAAGACAAGTTTAATTGTATTTTATTCAGTTAGTATTATCTTTGTAAAGCCTTAGACGTCATCAGTTTACCTGTATGGAGTACAACTTGGCATCTGGTCCTATACTAGTCAACCAAAAAAACTCGATTTCGACAAGTCATACTGAGACGCAAAATCGAGATGCAAATTACTTATATAGATGCTAACGTAAAGTCTGTTTTCCGCTCTTTCTATTTATGCATGTTGTGTATTATTTATTTAAAATTCCAAAAACTAATATCACTTGTCATACTCCATGTGTTCTTAATGGTAAAATCTATTGCTTGAACTCCAGTATAGCCGCCGATGACGTCATTTTAAATAAACTCTATTAGAATAACTAATTTTTTTATTAACTTCTGAAATAATCTAAATAAATCATCGATTTTTATACTCTAGAGATAGAGCGATTCAGGATACATAATTAAGCATAACTAAGCAGCGTGTTCTGATATGTAACTTGCTTGCTTACACAGGTGTTAACCTAATGAATTAATTTATTTTTTAGAAATTCAATAAATAAATGTAATATATCCTGAGTGACCTCGTCATAATAGGAACCTGCTGTAAAATATAGACATTGCAACCTATATGGGAATTTTCTTAATATCTCGACTCGGTTTTTCAAATGGTAGTTGAAAATTACTATCAAATACATACGTTTGGAGTCCACAAACTTTAACAAGTATGAAATGTATACACTCTTTGCAGCACCTGCAGCCACGTTTATAGGACCAAAGTTTTGATGGGCGAAGTGAAAGCACCAATAGGTGATTGGACGAGAGAGTTCAGCTCTAGAACCTGAAGTAGTGGGATCATATCCACACGTTAACTGATTTTTTTTAATATGTTCTATTGAAAAATCCATAAAGAAGATGGTTGTGGTATTTGTGGGTTTAACTCCATTTTTCAGCACATAATGGGCTTTACATGGCGCTAGTATATATAGTGGAGGAAGAACCAGGAAAAGCTCAGATCTGGGAAGAACCACTGATCAACGGAAAGCTTTCTCAAATACCCCCGTTGGCTGAGCCCGAGACTCGAACCCACGTTGACAGAGGGGAGATGTCAGTGATCTGTAAAGGCGAGCGCCTTAGACTACTTGGCCACCCATAAAGATGAAGCACAACAACAACGACGACAACAACAACAAAGCCTTAGTTCTCATATATATGCCTGGCCACATGTGAAAATCTAGTCAATCATGGTGATAGAAGAAACCTCTGTATACCCTATCGACTTTTTTTTGTTTGATTGCATGCAGTTTATGCATTTCTCAACATGTCCACGGTCGATTTTTATCGTGTTACTTGTACCAGTACGTCAACATTAGCATTTAACCAGTCAGAAACTACAATTTGGATTCGCTTGTTCCTTTAAGTGGTGGTTTTCCTTGAAAGTGTTTTTGCTGGTGTTTTCCCCCTCACGATGAACTTAAATAAAATCCTTATAGAGCACAAGGTTTGTTTTAATACAAGATATGTATTGTAAATAACACTGCGAATATTATTTCCAAAAGTTTATGATGAATTTATTAGAAATCGACGATGAAACTATTCGAGCCTTTGTAGATAGGATGAACGATAAGATCCGAGTGAACCAAAATTTATCACCTAGCGGAAACCTGCCGTCCTCTTTCTCACTCAACATTCCGAGTAATATATTTTACTCCAGACTGGAAAATCTTAATCGAAATGTATACATTGCAGCCTTGTGATTGGTCGGAATATTTTCGAGAAAGATTTTGCTTGTATGATGGAGGGGTCAGGCTGTAGCCGGTATGATATAATCATGAATAGGAAGTGGTAAGTAATAACATAGGGGTCAAACCCTGTTTCCGAAGTTTAGATATGTTTTTCAGAATACTCTGAGTGGAATTTTAACCCTCAATCTCCGAGTTCTAAATCCTCTATAATGTTCCAGTAAATGATTAAAAATGCAATTTTGTACGATCCCAATATGGATTCTATCAAGTAGGGTACCTTGTAGCACTTACATTTGACGAACTGACAGAGAATGCAAGTAGAGCAAAACTTAAACACCGTCAATTATATACACGCATTAACATATAATGTATGCTTAGCTCACTAAACTTTCTACCAAGGTAGAGCAAAAATTAATCCTCGACAGTATGTCGACTTGAGAAAAACGCCACAATTTGGCACCGGAAATCTATCTAGCGCCAAACAGTAATTTTGAGCATAGAATAGACAGAGTTTGTCTCAAAATATACTTGATATTATTTGACTCGTTCTGTGAGAATCATACGATTGAATCATATGCTGTTTTTCCTGTCCACGGCCACAGCGTATTATGAACAGTATATTCTAGGGCTTACCTCCACTTACGAAACAAACGCAACATCAGTTTTTAGGGTGACGATCCATCCGTATTCTTAGATAGCGGTCTTCAATATAAAGCTTTTTTTCTTTTCTCGATTGGCTTTGTATGTATGCATGTACAGAGTTGAACGTCGCACAAGCATAGTCCTGGCTATATAGCGCCGATTAAGTTTCGGTATCCCAAAAAAGGTATATAAAACAAAGATAAGTGCAAAAACGAGTACAATCGTAAAACAAAAATACGAAATAACATTTTTGAAACGCACTCTTTTAAAAAGTCCAGGACCCTCTCATCTGGAACATCATCACGGAACCCATCCCTGGGCAAAAGGTTGCTTCCATTAGTCGCCACTTAGGAAATGCAGGTAGGAGGGCGCATTGGGACTATTCTGCAATCCCGAACGTAGCAGGTACAGTGTAGTGTACGCGATTTGCATACCCCCATGACACATGACGCGCGAACGGTAGTAAATAACGTTAGTATTAGGCGGAAAAGATAAAATATCGAACTCTAGGGAAATCTGATGATTTTGCCGACAAAAATGGCGATAAAAAGTTAAATAATGTGTGTTTAAGACAGAGGGAAACCAGGTCTTTGAGTGGGAATACACCAGCTAGTATCCAAGCGACTAAAATCAAGTTAATTTTGCCGCTCTTTAGTCTCAAAGGAGCAGCTATCAAGATTCCTATTTCAATAAATCACAAATATAACGTCAGTTTGGTAGTCCGCCTTTTTCTTTCAAAAGCAAAAGCGATACATTTTAAAATTACTTTAACCACGAATATCATCCTTTCGCGTGTGCAACGCGCACCAAATGCAAAAAGGTTAGGCCTCTATCAGCCGTCGCATGATCCCGCTGGTTGATATGGGATTTAGGGATGTGGTCGATGGTACCTTGATATTTTCCCAAGGGGCCAGATCAGTTCTTTATGGGCCAACATTTCGCGTGGTTTGCATTTATTAGCAGACACGTATGCTTTTCGTTTGCATTTCTTTCTCACGAAGCAATTTATAATATTTAATGTAAATAAATTAATATTAAAAATTCTTTCTTTATTTTAATCTTCGTGTGATATCACCTGCGCCTTTCATACATTGAATGAAAGGAACTGTCCACCATTTATTGACAGCAAATTTAAACATTTGTAATATATTGCTTGTGAAAGATATTTAGGCCTAATGTACAGAAGTCAACAGTTTCTCAAATTGTTACACTGAATTGTACTCTGGTGCTTAGCTAGTGCCATTTTCGGCCATTATTCGCTGTTGGTGTGTTCTTTTGTCTTTAAACAAAGTGTTCTGAATAGCAACCCGAATCCGTATTACAAAGCAAATATCTAGTGTCATTTAAATAAGAATCACTTCATGTGTATTTATATATAGTGTCATAGTTTTTAAATTACCACTACTTCGTTGCACTCCCTTTATCTTCAGAGATGACAACTGGCAAACAGGGACAATGTCATTAGGAAGGTCGCGGAGGACTGATGGAGAATAACACATCTGTATTTGTTGAGTCTGTGAATTAAGCAGATGATTATAACTCTGAATATGTTGATCTTGATAACACTACCTGGACAAACTTAAATTTAGTTTTATCAAAATCTATCGATTTAAATCCAAGTTGAATTTTCCCAAATTTGTAGAATATATCAATAAATATGATGTTATTGGATTTGCAGAAACAAAGCTAATTTTGTAGTATGTTTCATTCGGGTTAAGAATCTGTATCTAAAGTGATAGAAAAATGCCAAAGAAAATAGGGTGGTAAAGGTGTATTCATTTAGAAAGATGTGTTTAAGTACTTTAAAGTTATAGACTCAATAGAGTTCGGTTTGTGGCTAGAAATCGATAAATATCTGTTTGACTCTGTCACCGATGCTTTCATAGGCATAACTGACGGTTCTGAATATGCTTTCTATGAAAGTTTCACTACTTTAGGAAATGAGCTTTCCAATATGACCAGCGAATCAAAATTGATACTCATTGTGGCGTGGGGGTGGGGGTGGTTGTGGTTATCGTTATCTAGAGGATGATCGACCTCGGTGTTATTGCCCGGATCGAGTAAAGAATAATATAAATTGTGAAACTTATAGATGGAATGAATAGAGATCTGAGCAGATATATAGAACAGACTAAAACGAGCCCCCGTATATGAAATATAACAATTTAATCAATTACATAAACAACTGTGATAATGCATTACATTAGGAAGATACACTTCTTTTTGAAATAAATCATTCACCGAATTTTAAACACAAATATACTTATATAAATAGCCGATCTGTTTAAATGATAGAATTAATTCATCATAGAATCGAGTGAACAATCGAAGTCATTGCCTTGAACAGCTTCATAACCTGGTTTCCTCCTGTTCACTCCAGTTTCACGGTGCTGTTCAATTGGTTCCTTCGCTTTCTTCTCACTCTGACTATCTTGCCTCTGTCGGCCCTCAAACTTTGCGTGGGTAGGTGGATAGGTAGGTATGTAGATACGTAGGTACGTGGATACGTCAGTGGATTACGTCAGTGGAGCTATTTCCCCTTTCAAAATAAACAGAGAAGCAACCTAAATCTTCTGTCAGATATCCTACTGGGAATAGATCATTACTCCACTCTCGTTATGTCAGATATCATCCTATCGGAAGTCAAACAGATACCAAAGGCTATCTGGTCAAGCCAAACACGGCAGGCCATAAACAAACAAACCTAGTTTCATAAGATTAATCTATTTCCTAACGGCTATTTCATCGCTGACTCACATTAACATCACACGAGACATAACAGTTACGTTCTCGATTATACAAATGAATGAATGAAATTCATTACATGGCTTAACTACATTAATTTCAGTCGATACGCACTTAAGTTTTTATCATACATGAAATCATCTAAGATCGGTGAATTCACACGGATTCTCATACTCATATCAACTAAAGTAATGCATGAAATTCTTAAAATACATGACTCCTATAACACTCAAGACAACAAATTCAAACAATCTGTCAAACTTATATATAAGATCATTGTACGAATTCAGATAATGAACTCAAACACAGTTATACTCATATCAAGAAAATTGATCTACGAATTTATACAAATAAATTCATGCAAATATAAGTAAATAAATTCAGGCAAATAATTATATTGGTATCAACGAATACATGAGATTGACGCAAATACCTTGTGCTTTCAAGCCTTGCTCGCTTCTACCGCCAGAATTGTGTCCGTCAACCTTCCAGACATCCGGTCCCTTGGATAATTGTTTTACGAGATAATTTCTTGCAAATTCAATCTCGGAGTCCATTATACTCTCACGGAAAAAATGTAGACTGGCTAAATTTTGCGATGTGGCATATTAAAACTATGAAATTTCGTGTGGGAAACACGCCTCTTATTTAGCGTAGCCAATCAGGATTAAATATATCTACCGCCTTTTATAAATAGGCGCCAAAATTTGCGGTCATCCTGACCCTCTAGATTTCCAAATAACTGATTCTGGACAATCTCAACTCTGACATTTTCGATACAAAGATTGAGTTAACCTTTCCCCTTCCAGTTTCTCTGACTGTTAAATAAACGAATGCTTAATTAAAAATCGGTTCCTCTCACAACACAGACCTTAAAATCCTCGCAGCATAACGATTTAATATGCACCCTGTCCTCATAAATCTAATTAATTGTTCTCTGTCCAAGTTAATGTTTTCTTTATAGATCGACAGAAATTTGCACCCTTACACTCATCATGGGTGACTTTATCAGTATGACAACTGAATGTGATGATTCTGTAGTCATTGATGAAATCATGGCATTATGAAACTTGAAATTATACCAGTTATACATATAAACTATTTACCTCAGAGATATCACTTAAACAAGAGTCCGAGGAGAGGAAGACACAATAATATGACAACAAACTATTAGATCTGTTCAAAAATTACAGTATATTGTAAACGGTAGACTAAGTGTGATGCAGATGCTTGTGAAGCTGCAACGCAAGTTAAACATGTTATGAATTTCCGAATGTCGACAGTTGATGGATTTTAAATTATAAGTTGTTTTGAAGTTTTCATTATTCTCAGATGTTCATCGCGGATTAACCTTTTCTGTAAATATTTCTCCAATATCTATAGGAACTCTATACGACGAAATAAGTTGAAAGTTAATGAGTTTTTGAAAATAATAATGATATAAATATGCTTGAGTCATTGAACTGGTATTTATGTGATAATAGTAATAGTCACTCTGTAGGTAAGGATGCTCTTAACATGTTTGTGATCACCATGGTGACATGTGGTACTGCTTGGTTATTTTTTTTTTTAATTATTATTTTTTATGGCAGTGTTAAATGTAAAGTTCTTGGCTTAAGTTTGTTGATTCTATCCAGTCTGCCCCCCTCCCTCCATTCTCGCTGACATGAGGTAGTCCGTGTTCGCAAACGTGGGCCATAATATCGCTGTTGATTTATGGTTAAAAACATAAGGTGTGATTTGGTCTTAAAACTCTATCCATAAGGGTACTTGTTAGCGTGAAGGATTTTTTAAATATAGTCCGTGCTGATAACGCACACCCTTCCTGTTTAATTATGGGTAGCGCCACTGTAATATGCTTTATTTTGAGATTTGGTGGTTGGTGGTTTCTTCAATCTCTATGGTATTTCTATTATTCATTACAAGCTAAAATCGCACTCTGATCTGCCGGCGCATGATGGTGATGATGATGATGATCTGCGATATCTCATCAAAGTGATATCTGATAGAGTATGCATGAGAGGTGGAGTTATTATGATTTTTTCCTAAATATCCATGAAGCCAGACTAGTTTCACGTACTGCAATGCTATCAGATTTATTATAGTCTATTTCAGGTTCCAGCTGCATTTTTATCTTAAATGACAAGTTGGGTTGAATCATGTATGTTGTATATAGTAGACGATGAGAAGGGTTATAGCTTTTTGTAATCTGGTGTGATTATTCTTGTTGGAAATAGGTTAACGTTTATGCTTGGTTATCATGTAATCCCCTATAGTCGTTCTTAACGTAGAACAGTTTTAATGTTTAACAGGGTCTTTTATTGTGAACGTATACATAACATGTATAGTGGCACTTGTACCAAAACACGCCATAAGTTTATATGCTCATGTATTACACGGTTCAGTTGTGTGTATCCTCTAGCTGATCCGGTGATATTGATGGGAACCAGTGGTGTTGACTCGGCTCTGCGTCTGTGGGATCAACGGTTCATGCTCCGGCCGGTGTCTGCGCGAAAGTGAGGATCCTGTGGGTTCTTTGGAAAGTAATACCATATATGGGATCATTCCTTGTGTTACGCCCTATTCTGTAGTACAATACGGCGAGTTGATGTCCGTTATTGAACAACGTATTTCATAATTTCATGTATGTTATATGAATCACGTAGTATTATAATTTCATGTTATGTGAACGAAGTGGTATCATAACTTCATGACCGTTACCGACCGTGTATTTTCATATATTCATATCTGTTTTTGTCAGTAGTGCAATTCCATAAAATCATCACTCATATGTCGGTAGCATAGCTTAATACTATCAGGATGTCAGCATGCACAGTTTCATATCCCTTAAGTGAGCTGAACCATTTCAGAGGTAGGTTAACGGAATAAGATTATAATCCATCTTTGTTATATGCACAAGATATCGTGTATTGTTGAAAAGTAACGTGTGGATAAACTTCTCAATACTTTATTTAGAATTCAGCGTGTCTTTCAAATAGCAGTATTTAGTGCAATTGTAGACTGTTTATAGAAAGGCTTTATTTAATCTAAATTGTGTACTAGATCAAAATTTTATTCTTTAGCTAAGTGGTGTCAGAATTGCGCATGTTAGAGTAGGTCCGTATTCACTGATCCAAAACCCACTCGGTCTATCTTTGTGACAATAATCATACCAGCTCTATAATTTCCATCGGCTTTTCAGAACACACCGATAATGTTTGATTTAAAGGATCGATATACATTACTACTCAAAACTCCTAATGCTCTAAAAATTGACATAAAAAAAAATATTTTAATTCTACCGCTAACAGAAGTTATTATAAGAACTTTAAGCATTTATTTGTGAGAATAAACATTTACATTGATTCATAAAAGGGCACCTTCATGTTATCAGTCATTTTAAAAAAAATAAATACCGTTCGCACTCAACTCTATTATTGGTAAATCAAAACTTGTTCACTCGTTTCACATTTTTTTAAATTATTGAAAAAGGGTCCAAACAACTAAATTAATGATACTTTGTCACGATCTTATTTTACATCGAATTTTGACTCGTAAATAGATTAATATTAATATCCACGTCAGTTAAAGGCCTAAGGTAATCGTCAGGTATGTCAAAGACCACGATAACGGACAACCTATCCGAGCTTAAACATTCATTTATCTCTTTGCCAAAGTTGTAAAATTAGGAGTTTTCCATTCTTCAGTATGCCAAACATATCAAATTGTCCTGAAAACCAAATTATCTTAGCGATAAAGTCACCTTCAGGAAACATTCAGACCTGCCAACCGTTTTTTAATTGTGACTCTGTCGAAGTTCGGTGCAAATCATCGCAGAGTGATTTGGCCTCATATAATCCTTTTGATGCGGCAACGCCATTAGTGCCTAATGCAGCTCCTACTTTCAAACGACAGTTTTGCCACCAGCCAGTCATCAGTACTGCAACATCCAATTCAATTATGAAGTAAAAAAGTTTGGTTTTGTGTTTAACGGCACTGCACCATATGTAGGTTATTTTGTGCCAAGGCAACTGGATTAAAGTGCCTTGCCCAATGATGCACCTCTGTAGCCGACCTGGGCTGATCGAATGGTTCGATTCCAAACTTCACCCTTTCGGTCACTGGGTCCTGCACGCTAACCGCTCAGCCACCATTGTTCTGGCTCCGTTAGTCGCCTCTTACGTCATGGATGAGAGTGCAGCGGCTCTTTTCTTCATCAGGAGGAATAGTTTGGTTTGGTACTTTACGGCACAGCAACACAAGTTGGTTATTTAGTAAAGTGCCCAAGGACATACCAAGGTAGCCGACCTAGGCTGGTCCGATGGTAGGATTCGAACCCGCACCATTTCGGTCGTGAATCCGGCACGCTAACAACTGAGCCACCGCGGCTCCTATCAGGAGGCATAAAGCACAAGAGATTATATATCTCGTGCAGTACGGCTAGGAGATTGTGGCGAGGGATGCAACAGATAATGATTTAAGGTTTATTTCCAGTCACAAACATGCTCTAGTTGGGATTGGACAGAAATCCCTAGACAATAATAAGATATATGAATGAAACTAACAAGGCTTTGAAATCGGGTTGTAGAAAATCAAAGATATATATATATATATATATATATATATATATATATATATATATATATATATATATATATATATATATATATATATATATATATACACACACAATGGGTTCTAAGAAGACATCTAACATTGTATTAGGAGAGGCACACAAAAAAAGTGCCTTTAAGGAATCACATGTCGTTCCAAGTGAACAATTTTGTCTTTTTAATTGCAAAATAATGCAGAACCCACAACACAAGGTGGTAATAAAATATGTAGGAGTTCTATTAGAATCTCCCCTTTATAAAAGTACAAACGCGTGTATAACTATGGAAATAATGTCTGATAGGCACGAAATTACATAATCAATGCATTTGTCATACTATGCAACAAAATTGCCAACGTCCCATTTCCATAGAACAGTATAAAATAGAAATCAATCAAGAAAATCAAATTGATAAATTTGGCACTCTTATTGATGTATTTGCATTAACGAACAACTCGTGAAATGTTTGTTACCCTACATTCTAACGTACTGAACGGACCCATGTGTACAATTAAAAAAAAAACAACAGGTACTTTAACACATCAATCCCCCCCCCCTCTCTCTCTCTCTCTCTCTCTCTCTCTCTCTCTCTCTCTCTCTCTCTCTCTCTCTCTCTCTTTGAAACAAGCTAGAAAAGTATGCCCACATTATGCCATGTAAAGAACGCCTGTGAGTGAATGAGACATTTTGATGTACGTGGTTATGCAGATCCAACAAACTTTTAACACACTCTGTGTATGATTATGGAATAATCATAAAATTGACTTATAAATGTTTTATCTTGTTTAAAACAACCACAGGCAACAGAGTCAGGCATGCATGCATGGATAACCCTTATATACTCATAACTATGGTACAAATAATATGAATACTCCATTAACACATAACCATGGCTAACCCTTATATACTCATAACTATAGTACAAACAATATGAATACTCCATTAACACATAACCATGGCTAACCCTTATATACTCATAACTATGGTACAAACAATATGAATACCCCATTAAGACATAACCATGACTAACCCTTATATACTCATAACTATGGTACAAACAATATGAATACCCCATTAAGACATAACCATGGCTAACCCTTATATACTCATAACTATGGTACAAACGATATGAATACTCCATTAACACATAACCATGGCTAACCCTTATATACTCATAACTATGGTACAAACTATGAATACCCCATTAACACATAACCATGGCTAACCCTTATATACTCATAACTATAGTACAAACAATATGAATACTCCATTAACACATAACCATGGCTAACCCTTATATACTCATAACTATAGTACGAACAATATGAATACTCCATTAACACATAACCATGGCTAACCCTTATATACTCATAACTATGGTACAAACTATGAATACCCCATTAAGACATAACCATGGCTAACCCTTATATACTCATAACTATGGTACAAACAATATGAATACCCCATTAAGACATAACCGTGGCTAACCTTTATATACTTACAACTATGGTACAAACAATATGAATACTCCATTAAGGCATAACCATGACTAACCCTTATATACTCATAACTATGGTACAAACAATATGAATACCCCATTAACACATAACCATGTTTAACCCTTATATACTCATAACTATGGTACAAACAATATGAATACCCCATTAACACATAACCATGTTTAACCCTTATATACGTATAACTATGGTACAAACAATATGAATACCCCATTAACACATAACCATGACCAACTCTATAACCTTCACTATAGTACAAGCAATATGAATATCCCATTTGCACATAACCATGGCTAACCATGGTATAACCTTAATTATAGCACAGGTAATATGAATACCCCATTAACACATAACCATTCTTGCATGGTTAACATTCAATTGGTATATGTTAGGATACTGAGGCAATTAAAATTGTAAATATTTTATATATAAGAGGATATAACAACTGTATTATTTGGGAGTAGTAACGACTTTATTATTTGGGAGCATACATGAACTGATTAATGCGTGTAGGGCTGTGTCTCTATTTATAAAGTCAAGCTATTTCATTTCACATTATTTTTTGTTGTTCTAGCTATCCCATTTGGAACCTAGATATTACCTCACCCAGCATAGCCACATGGATACATATATAACTAAATACAATAAATAAAATAAATATAATAAAAAAATCACCGGGTCTAAATCAGCGGTTCCTACAGACTTAAAATAAAAATAATGAACTTGTATTGAACAGCTAACTCTCAAGATGTCCTTTTCTACTTCACTAATGTGGCTCCTTAACGCATGTTAAACTGAACACAGATGCATGAAATATGAATAAACATTTTTTTTTTTATGTAATTTGTAAGATTATCTCAGTTTCAGGAAAGAAGGAAGTTTTTATTTTTTCCCAGTCCAATTAATGAATGTAGTTAGTCTTTGCATTACTAAATTAAAATGTGTGTGCAGCAATAAAATGACAGTTTGTGTGTATGCTGTGAATCCAGTCTGATCTCATTTAATCTGATTCAAAATATTTCCATACTACCAGGCTCTCAGAAAATTAGGTTTAAATTTGAATTATTTTCAATGCTCCATTCTCATTCACAAACGGTAAGAAAATGACAGAAAAGAAAAGGTAAATTTAATGATATTGAATTATATATTTAAAAGTATGCAGCAGTAACCAAAATATCGTGAACAAATGATTATCTATTAATTATACCATCCACCAATCACAACATTTTGTCTTCGTTTCATATTAGGTTTTGAAAATAGTTCAGATTCTCACATTACAAAGAGCAAAAATGCATCTTTTAAACTACTTGCAGATTGACGAGAAAAAGAAAAAAAATGTGCCTTAGACTGTTCAAAAAGGAAACAAGTAATCAAAATAATCATACCCTAAAATGAAATTATAGTGACCTAGTTCCAACCCGGTATTTTAATGCTATTTAAGATACATAAAACAGTTATTTTTGTACAAGGAAAATAGTGTACCATGAGATTCTGATATAAACAAGGAACTTATGAAATGTCTATGAAACATGTAAACTAGGTTACAGTGACAAAGTTTGAGTTTGCTGTTAGGTTACAGACCAAGATCTGTCCACATATTTTAAGTTCTCCATTGAATAGATAAACTAACGTGTAAAATAAGATTGGCTAGAAACTTAAAGTAACCACAAATAGATCCATACCAAATAATATCTCTGAATCGATCATATCTTTAAAAGTATTAGAATTTGCGCCCTAATCCATATAAATGTATACAATTGAATGATAGGAAAAGGTGAATTCAAAGACTGGATCAACATTTGCCTTGGGGGTTATTTCCCTCAGCCTAAATACTTAGCTCCTGGGTCACAACTTGGAAGTATTGAGTGTATTGAGATCCCCAACCCATCAGCATATATGTAGTTGTTGAGGATAAAAAGATGAATTCATATATGTGACCAAATTACCGAGCAGTATTTTATAACCCTGGTTTATGTATTGGAAATTATGAGTTAAATACCCTTTTTTGATTATATACATAAATAGTCCTTGGGCTTGAATAGATGTATTGTAATAAATGACAAAATGACATTAAACCGATATTATGATATTTTAAGCTATTGGAATCCATGGAGGTACATGCATGACCATATATACTTTTTTTTCTTCATACTATCAAGACAAACAAATGCACATTATCAGTATATATGATCCTATGAAAGTAGCCTATGGTTACAACACCATACATGTAATATTCCCTAAACGACCAGGCAACCTCCCTGTTTCAGACTCCAGAGTTTTACCCCAAAAGTGAGAAAAACTAGCAATCTCCCTGAATCTAATCAGAAATTTCCCTTTTTAGGATAAATAGTTTTGTAAAATCTCTCTGAAAATTGTTCCAGACGTATCACAAGTATGCAACATGGGGGTCTTGCTATTACCTGATTCTACTAACGCATAAAGTAGCATGATTTTCAATAAACAGTCCCTTCTATTTCAAAGTATCACATATAATACATGCAGAAAACATTATCACAAAACAACAACAACAACAACTGGAACGTGAAAATTAGTGTATGGTGAGCCAATTTATTGTGCAAAATAGACGTGGGATGCTTAAAATAGTTTCGTAACCTTGCAAACATCTGTTTGTATATATATATATATATATATATATATATATATATATATATATATATATATATATATATATATTATACTGTGAGTCTACCAGAGTCTTAATGTTTGGTACATTATTTACCTAATAGCTCGAAAATTTATCAAACTATCAAGCTATACAGATGTAGAGGCTCACAAAGATCGCATTCAAATTTTAATAATGATATTAAAATATTTACAAAAGGTCATTTTCTATCTTTGGATACTACATTTCTAAATATCTCACTGAATTTTAATGGTCTTAAAAATGATTAAACATGCACATAAAAGGAAAGTGAGCAAGCTTCAAACTTTTAAATGTTAATTAGTCCTATATACAAGGTTAATTAGTCCTATTTACAAGGTTAATTGGTCCCATATATAAGGTTAATTAGTCCCATATATAAGGTTAATTATTACACACATATCTTTCTAACAAAACAATAACTGATAGTATATTTCCCTGTCCATTTACTATCGATTTGGTGCAGTGTGTACAACGCAAGGATACCTGTTACCATACGTATGCATGCTTAAATTAGAAGAGCTACGAATTTGTAATAATCTATTCTCTCTCTCTCTCTCTCTCTCTCTCTCTCTCTCTCTCTCTCTCTCTCTCTCTCTGCTCGATCTCCTACCATTTGTGGCTAGAAAGTCACTTTCGGCGACTTTTGACAGTAGATCCTCTAAACTTAGGACGACTACTATGAACGCCTTACTTATTGCTCTTCGATCTTAAGAGAGGAAATCTACGTCATAAGGACCATAAGTTTCCGTCCTATGACTACATATTCACAAAAGCACTCTGAAAAGCCTTTCGTTTAAACAAGTTAGTGAAGTGTACCCACGGAATTGCAAGCTATAATGACACTCAAAATATCTCTAAATTTGCATCCGTTTTGGAGGACACTTCAACAATGTTTTGTTTGAAGGATCCATACGTTAATACTTTAAACTCCTAAAGCAGGAAGAATCAGCATTTTTCCAAATATATTCATCCTAAACCTAAAAAAGTAAATGATTGAATTTTTTACATTTATTTATGACCATAACCATTAAAACTGTCTCATACAACAGCAGAAATCTCGTGTTATCAGCCGTCGATTCAACGTGATACAGTCTACACTCAAATCTACGGTCGGTAAATAAACATTTTTTTCCACCCAGTCTGAATCTTATTGCTCTTAGTAACATCATTAGTATTCGTGTTTCGATTGGATATTTTGGAATATGTACCTTCCAATGAAATTCAATTGTTACTGTAGAAATGTGAATACAGAAAAAAGAATATGTAACACAAACCTCTACTGTGCGAAAATCAAAGAGCAAGGAATACCTCGGAATCCAGTGGTCGAGTTCACTCAGCTGTGATCTGGTTTCTTCCCATGCCTTATTAAAGAAACACAGAGTTCCAAAATCAAAACAGCAACAGCAACAACAACTGCTTTTTTTTAATAGACTGCGTGGCCGCAGGTAACAAAGGAAACTGACCCAAATGATTATTTTTGGCATTATGGGTTAATAATAATGATATATGTATTTTATAATTACTAAAAAGAAGTAATTCGTGTTTGAAATTAATTCGGGGTTCGTTCGACTGTGCCACCAAATGGAATAAAACTTTGTCTACAACGTGTGGCTTTTCCTAAGCTGCCTAATTATCAACACTTAATTTAGCTCTATAAACTATTTGAAATGATTTACAAATTTATTTGAAAGCAAATGATACATTTTTTTCTAATTTGCTGTCTAAACGGATAGACCTAATTTGGAGTTTAAAAAGGGCATAATTAGTTATTTTGTCAAAAATTATTAAATGCTATTATCACGACTAACGAAAGAAGCTATCGCTGTTTGTGACTGTTTATTTTGAAGATAAGGGGGAAAAATGATAAGGCGGTCATTCAAAATGACCCACTGCTGTCTGCGGTTAATAGGACACATGCAGTAGATATATAAATCAACATTTTTTGTGATAGCGCGTGACCTATTGAACTATATGCATAAGATAGATAGAAATACATAAATATAGATTATAGATAGATGGATTAACCGATAGATGGAAACATGAAACATGTATATATATATATATATATATATATATATATATATATATATATATATATATATATATATATATATATATATATATATATATATATATGCAATTGGTCCTAACACAGGCATGCATACATTCAGACTCTCACAGAGACAATGTACATGCATACGTACATATAGACAGATAGACGGACATGGAGACCGATATAAAGATTACCAAATAAACAGTCAGGCGATCAGATGTATATAGAAATTGAAATAGTAAATGTAAAGATAACATAAAAGTTGTATAAACCGCTAATGGCTGAGGCTCACGTGACCTTTATCAATTGATTATCTTGTTGTTGGAATATCGCTCACGATGGGGAGTGTGCTTGATTGAGCTCAAATTACTGTCAGAAGTCACGACAAGCGTGACGAGCGACAACATCCCAACTGAGGATCAATTTCCTATGTCCGCCGGTGTCTGTCCACCCACTATTTTTTCTGCTGATTAATCGGTCCAAAGGAGAGACTGCTAAAATAATTTAAGGTTCGACATGCTTTCTTTCTATTTCCATCGAACGCTGTGGGAATTGCGTAATGGTTGACGTGGGAAACACCTTTTGGTTTTCCTTAATTTATGCTCGCAAGTTATTTGTGCAAATTGAATAGTTGATTGAGTGTTTTGAGAAAATGCAAGTCGTATGATGCAATATTTTTGTTCTGGAAGTGGTTATGTAAAATTAGCCTAGTATATGAAGTTATTTTTATTTCTAGTTCATCTGTGTTTTTTTTAAAAAATTTTTGTATTGCTTTCACACAAGCTTATCGCTGTTTGTTTTAAGTCTGGTAAGTCCATACCTGACAAAGTCAACCTTTTCGGGTGCCATAATTGTTTGGTTACCCAATAATTAAAATATACAGAAGAGCATTTCCACCCCCTGTGGTCTTTAAATTCATCATAATAAAGAGAACCGACAGGTTACCTGCTCGTTTGATCAGTATATAATATAACCCAGATAAAAGTCATGGAATTGCAGTAAGGCTTCCGCCACCTGAAGGTGATGTGACACCTTTGATTGCTTTTTTTACCACGGGGTATGTGTGCAGTCCTTTATTTTATCTTCGAAATAATTTCGAGGAATACATTCTTTTAAAAATTGTAAGTAGTTATGGTGGCCATTTTGCTGACAAATGAGACCTTGTGGGGCCAAATGGAAACGTCCACTCGACGGCCAACTTGGATTGGGACAGTATGGGGACAAACGGGAATTTAATGTTAATAACCATGCATAGGATTGACATCGGGGGACGGTATGGGCCAAAAGGGAGTTTAATGTTAAAAACGTCGATAGGATTAACATCGTTGGAGGGGGGGGGGGGGAGTAGGGAATTTAACACAGTAGAATCAATGTCTAATTAAGATATCCAATCACGCCTAGTGACATACATATTTTGTTTTTAAAGTTTGTGCATGCACACATAATTTTTAAGTTTACGCATGCGCTCTTGAATTTTTTTAAAAAGTAAAATAAAACAATAATAAAATTAATTAAAAATTTCAACAAAGTTTACAAAAATTTAAATTGTACAAAAAAATTTAAAACAATAATTTTTAAACAAACTTATACATATACATACAAACAAACACGAATATAATTTCTTGATTGGCAATATTGAGCAGTATTTCTATTTCAAGAAACTGAGAGGCCCTGAAAAAGTTCAATGGGTGGGCCCTAAAAAGAACATTTTAATCTCAGTATATTTGTATAATAGATATAATAGAATTCAAGTTTTATTACTGTAAATGATGTATAGGTTGAAAACTCTAATAGATAATATACAATAATTTTTTTTTGAATAAGTCTTGAAATCAAATATCAATAATAAAATTCCCAAGCTACGCAGTTTAGCTGAGACTAAAAATCCGAAATATTTTTTTAAAATGGCATAGATTAAAAATAATAAAAAATTTCCAAAACTGACACGGAATTTAGCGAAAATCCGCAAAAATGTATAACTTTTTTAAAATTTAAAATAACAAAATATTTCAAACAAATTCAACACAAAAATACCAAAACATAAAAGCTCAACAAAAAAAAAATATGAAAACATATTTGTTTTAAATTTTGAAGAATAAATTTAAAAAAATTAAAAAACCCAACTTTTTGGACAAAAATTAAAACAAATTTAAGCAATTTAAAAAACAAATAAAATTTTAGAAAGATACTTTAAAAAACATGAAAAAAATTAAAATAATAAAAAAATTGAAAGAAAATATTTTTTAGAATATTAAAAATGTAAAAAAACAGAATGAGTCATTCATACGTGAATGAAAACATCCCTAAGGTTCGGTATGCGGTCGTGAAGGAAAACATCTTTGACAAAGCACGTTAACGCGAAGGATTGAGATTGAAATCACTGATTTGTATCCTGCTTGTGCAGTTACCAGAGCTATGGCAAAAAGAGCTCTTGAGAATGATTTTGATCAGGAAATTATTCCTTAAGCTGACACATTTATTGGTCAGTATTTTGATGAGGTAACTTTCTTTCCTGATATTGATCAATCAAAAGGTATTGATCACAGTGATCCTCTTTTTACAACTCATTCTCTTTATCAGGGTTACAAAAGACAAGCACTCGTTGTCTTACATGAACAAGATCCTGAGATCTCCTGTTTGTTTCAGAGAGCTATTAATGAAACTGAAGCCACACACGTTCCAGTGTGTTGCTTTGTTAAAAATGGGGTCATTATGAGAAAATGGAGACCACCTGAGGTACCCGCTGGTGACGAGTGGTCAGTGTGCTATCAAATTGTCGTTCCTAAGTCATATCGACAGGAAATTCTTAGTCTAGTGCATGAAACTCCCTCGGTTGGTCATTTAGGAGTTAATAAGACTGATCACAAGATCTTGAATCATTTTTATTGGCCGAAACTTAAAAGTGATGTTTCTAAATACTGTAGATCTTGTCACACTTGTAAAATGGTGGGAAAACCCAATCAGAAGGTACCTAAGGGTCATCTGCAACCTATTCCTGCATTTGACGAACCATTTAGCAGAATAATGGTAGACTGTGTCGGTCCCTTACCTAAGACCAAGTCAGGCAACCAATACTTGCAGACCATAATATGTGCGTCCACAAGATTTCCAGAGGCGAAGTATTAAAACTAAAACCATTGTAAAAGCTTTGGTGAAGTTTTTTTTACACTTGTTGGCCTTCCCAAATCTGTTCAAACGGATCAAGGGTCCAATTTTATATCTGGAATTTTCCAACAAGTTATGCATGAATTAGGCATCCACCAGTTTAAATATTCAGTCTATCACCCTGAAAGAGGGCTGGAGAGTTTGCAAAGATTTCATCAAACTGTGAAGAATATGATTCGGTCATATTGCTTTGATACAGGAAAGGTTTGGGAGGAGGGTGTTTATTTGTTATTGTTTGCTGTTAGGGAATCTGTTCAAGACTCATTGGGTTTTAGTCCTTTTGAGCTGGTTTTTGGACATACTGTCTGTTGACCATTGAAGTTATTAAAAGAGAAACTTCTTTCAAATGAAGATCCAAAAATGACTCTTCTTGACTATGTCTCTGATTTAAAATATAAGTTGTCAAGGCTTGTGAAGTAGCAAGGACTAATCTTCACACTACTCATTCAAATTAATGTATGACGGAAATACACAGGAAAGGAGTTTTAAGCCTGGTGATAAAGTTCTGGCTCTCTTGCCCATACCTCAAAATCCTCTTCGGGCTAACTGGTATGGTCCTTATACCGTTGAAGAGAAAGTAAATGACTTAAAATATATCATATATCATTAACACTCATGGGAGGCGGAAACAGAAGCAACGTTGTCACATAAATAAGTTAAAGGAGTATTTTTACAGAGATATCACAGTTAATGACTCAATCAATTTAGCTGTACCTGTCCCACACAGTGAGGATGTCAGCGATGAAATACAATCTGACTGTAGCGATTCTGGTTTAACCAACCTTCGGAATTCAGAAATATTGAACAATCTGGACCAGAAACGTTCAAATCTACAACAACAAGAAAGCAATTATCTAAAACAGCTGTTACATGAGTATGAGCACTTGTTTCTTGATGTTCCAGCAAGAACAAATAAAATATATCATGACGTTGACATTGTAGATTCTACACCTGTGAAACAGCAACCGTACAGAATGAATCCTCTCAAACTGGAATATTTGAAAAAAGAAAATCAATATTTACTGGAGAATGATTTTATAGAACCAAGTAAAAGTAGCTTTAGTTCACCATGTATACTTGTGCCTAAGCCAGATAATACATTCCGCATATGTACTGACTATAGAAAAGTCAACAGTGTCACCAAAACGGATTCATTTCCAATGCCAAGAATGGATGATTGCATTGATAAAATTGGAAATGCGAAATATGTCACCAAGTTTGGCCTTTTAAAGGAATTCTGGCAAATTCCACTCAGGGAAAGAGCAAAAGAAATTTCAGCATTTGCAACTCCAGATGAGCTTTATCAATATAAAGTGATGCCTTTTGGTATGAAACATTCTCCGGCAGCATTCCAACGTCTTATGAAAATGATGACATCTGGTCTAGATAATTGTGACGCGTAAGTCGATGACGTCATTATCTACAACGACACATGGGACAATCACTTGAAACCATTCGGAAATTCTTCGAGCGACTCAGTGATGCAAATCTGACGATTAATTTAAGCAAACGTGAATTTTGCCATGCTCGTGTCACATTTTTAGGACATTGTGCGACATGGTAAAGGTTTACCAATAGAAGCTAAAGTCAAGGTTATCTCTGAATTCCCAGTGCCTGTTTGTAAAAAGCAACTGATGTGATTTTTAGGTATGACTAGATATTATCGGAACTTTTGTTCAAATGTTTCCATAATTGTCGAACCTTTGACAAATTTGTTGAGTAAGAAATCCAAGTTTAATTGGTCAGACCAGTGTAAGGAATCCTTTGATAAATTAAAGGCCATGCTTAAGAAAGCACCAGTTCTTTCAGCACCAAATTTCAGCCAATCATTTAAAATGTCTGTTGATGCAAGTGATGTAGGGGTTGGTGGAGTATTCATTCAAGAAGATAAAAATGGTGTGGATCATCCAGTGTGCTATTTTTCTATAAAAAATAAATAAATAAATAAGTAAGCACTAGACAAATTATTCCACGATTGAGAAGGAATATTTGGTTTTGATATTGGCTTTACAACATTTTGAAGTGTATGTTACCTCAGCTCTTTCTCCAGTTATTGTATACAGTGATCACAGTCCCCTTACTTTCATCAACAAAATGAAAGATAAAAATCGGTGATTGTTGAGATGGAGTTTAATACTGCAGGAATATAACACCAACATTGGACACATCAGGGGAAAATACAATGTGATTGCAGATGCACTTTCACGTATATAAACTAACTTGCTTTATTTTGTGTATTTAAGCTGAGTGACATTCATAAGACATTTTCCTATGTAATTTTGATTATTATAGTAACTGATGCATATTTAAAAGAAAGCTTTATGGCATAAATCTTTCTTTTTAATGAGGGGAGCTGTTATGTATAATGTTAAATATTTAACTTTGTAATTGATTGTAGGATATAAACAAGTTATTTACTTAGAAGTCGAGATCAGGTTTGCTTTTGTTTACAATTAGATTGGTTTTTTCCACTAGAATTACTGATATTTGTCATGTAGGCATTTGATTTTCTGGAACATTCTGTCAGGTGACTTTTGTTTATATATAGGGAGTTTCGGTAAACAGTAATTCCTTCTTGTTCTAATGGTCAGTCTATGAAGAATACTTTTAATAATCAGATGTTTACAGCTCTGTTGTAAAAATCAGAGCGAATTCAGAGAGAGGAATTATTTATTTTATAATATTCATTGGATTACTAAAGTGCTAATTCTCATTTTGGATTGATACATGACTTTGGGATTTTTGTGAATTCATTTAAAATATATTCTCTATTACATCATTCAGTCAAATCAAGACATTAACGACTACTGGCACATCAGGATATTCAAGGCTACCGGAATTCATTCGGAACATTCTATATTTTTGGACTTGTGATTAGCACACTTTGGATTATTGGATTTTCTTTACTTTAAATCACATTATTGTAAGTGTCTTTTGAATTTTCACTTTAATTGCCTAGAAATAAATTGGTTGTTGATTTTACTTACATTGTCGGTTTCACTTTCTTACTGTTACATATTTTTAAGACGTAGAGTCATAACTATAACTATATATATATATATTCTTTTCACTGCTAATGGATGGTGCCAACTTGACCTTTAGGACTTGTGAGCTCATAAGTGAGTGCATTTTATTACGCCTGAAGTGCTGTCAGAAGTCACAGCAAGCGTGTAGCGCCACAACATCCTGACTAAGGACCAATTTCCTTCGTCTGCCGGTGTTTGTCCACCCACTTTCTCTTCTCCTGAGTATTTGATCCAAAGAATAGACTGGCACACTGCTGAGAATAAACTAAGGTTCGACATGCTTTCTATCTATTTCTATCAAACGCCGTGGGAATTCCGTAATGACTGACTTAAGGAACACCTTTTGTTTCCCCTTAATTATTACATTAGTGCATATAGTTTAATCTTTGAGTGGGTTGAGGAAACGTCACTCGAACGGTGTAATATTTTGTTCCGGAAGAGTTATGTAAAATTAGCACTGTATATGAAGTTATTTGTTATTTTAATGCGTGCGTGTTTTGCTTATCACCATCTCTCTTAAGTCCGATAAGTCCACAACTGACAAAGTCAACCTGTTCCGGTGCCAAAATTGTTTGGTCACCCACTTAATAGAAATATGTTAAGGAGGATTTCCACAATCTATTGTCTGTAAATTCATCTCTTGGAAGTCATGCCTCGTCACATACCCCGCTTACCTTCCGAAAGAGGTATTCGGTTTTCAAATCGTTTTCTCGACTCGCAGTAACTGGTCTTTTTGACCAGGTCCATTGACTGATGTACCAACGTTTTCCCATGTACCAAACCACCACAACCATAATCATCACCACCATCACTACCATTACTACTACATTAAATAAAGATAAATAAATAATTGGCATGGAATAACTTCTGATCTAGGGTTTGTCGGATGATTTGTTCTGCGGCCTGGGCTTGTATTTTCTTTCTTTTTCATTATGTATTTGTCTTGCTTGTAGAAAACAGGCACAAACAACATTTAAAGTTTTATAGACCTTGTTGTTGTTATTGTTGTTTGCACCAGCACTGCTTTTCCTTCTAGCTTCATTTCTCTAACGCTTCTGCATGTACAGTCATAAAATTGATAGTTCCACTTGAGCAGAACTGAATTCCAGCAAATGAAGACCACACTGACCAACGTTTACTACTGTAATGATTAAATTGAACATTTCTCGGACAATGTTTTATTTACGAGTATGAAACATTTATCTTGTGGAGTACTCCTCACCGCTAGTAAAAGAAGGTCACAGTACCCTAACTTTATGTTCCAGTGAAAAATCTAAGGTTTTTAAGTTTCTTTCTTTTATCTGACTCTGTTGCTGTACAGTCATAAAACTCGATAAGTGCATTCATTACGAGGACTAGTATTATATCAGGGTGCATTCATTACGAGGACTAGTATTATATCAGGGTGCATTCATTACGAGGACTAGTATTATATCAGGGTGCATTCATTACGAGGACTAGTATTATATCAGGGTGCATTCATTACGAGGACTAGTATTATATCAGGGAAAAGTAGGTGGCCATGCTTAAGAATGCACCAGTTCTTTCAGCACCAAATTACAAAGAATTCTTGTCTTTAGTACTTAAGAGCATCACTTATTAGCCAATGCTCATGCTTTTCTATTGTAGTACGGTTATTTCCTCCAAATCGAGTCAGTTTCTATCTTCAGAAACCTTCAATTATGTCGTTAGATTACAAACCATTAAACGCAATTCATTTGTTGGCCAGTGATTGTAGTACCTTTGTTTATAACAAAACAAAAAAAACAAAAACAAAAAAAAAATTACTTCCCGTAAATTAAATCAATGTTTCTTCTAGAAGCTTTCAATTATATTTCTTAAAGAAGTACTTGCTACTGAAATATTGGATATTAAGTTCAGTCTTTTATCTTCATACAGGAGTTAGAGAACTATAATTCGTTCCAACCAGGAATTAGACCTCCGTCATGACTTTCAGCAACTATCACCTTGCTTCCGTGCACCAGCACCCGACTCCATTAGTGTCATGTTCAGTAAAATTATATTGGTGACAGTCTGTCTATCTCTCTCTATATATCTGGATGTATAGAGACAGATAATGTCACAGTAACACATATATTGAGCAGGATAGTGAATTACATTACTTTTTTTATATAAGTAATTGTACCTGGGCCGTGATTTTCAGCAACTATTACCTAAACTCTATATGAGATAATTGAATCATTAACGGCCAACTTACTTTCCTTTCATCTGCCATTGTTTGGTAATTTTGAGAAGCCATTGTTTGACATGTATGTTGTCTTTGAAACTCAAAATATGCAATACACTCAGTAGTTTATATTTTAGGACTCAGTAGATTTTTTTAAAATTTGGTATTGAACATATTAGCTCCTCTGCTTAACTTGTGCGAGGATTTGCATAAATTAATCAAGATGCTTTGGAACGGTACTATTCGACGATGGTACAAAAGGATTGGACTTTGTCCTCCACTATTTTCCGACAATTGACCCTTTTCTGGCACGATTTAGTCCGTTGAGAACACTAGTAGTGCCTAGGGTCAAATTGGTACGACGTTTCGACAATTATTTAACACGAATTCCAGTATAGCAGGAAGAAGCGTTGGATAAGATGCACTTTAGCTTTTTCTCTGGACAAAGATGTCTTCCTCTACTCAAAGTTCACACCATTGTCGACGCCCAAAGATAATGTCTTTGCAAAACTTGGAAAAAGACAGCTATCCGTTCTCGTTTAGCTAAGCATTGGGATGTTTTGTTAGTACCTAGCAAATCCAATGTTCCGATGCGAAAACAAATCATTCAAACACCACTTAAAGAAATTATTGATACAGTATGTTGTTTGAACGTCTTGAAAGGAACAGTTCCTTGGACCAAGATACAGAAACAGCGATTAGGACCACATCGTCACGTTCTTCAACAAATGGTAAAAAAGAAAAAAATTCCAATCAGTCAAAAGAAAAAAGTGTTCGTCCAACGAGATGGATTTCTTCCCATTCTGATAGGCTCGTTGTTAAAAGTCGCTGCTCCTTTGTTAGGATCGATTACTGTACCTATTTTAAGGGGCGTTTTGAGGTGAAGATAAAAAGGACAGACCTTTATCGAAAGACATCACATTTCTACCCCTGAATCTTACGGAATGACGAAACTTAACTCTAGTTCCTTGCAAACGGTGGATGGAACTCCATCGTTGGTACGAACAAGGGGTACTTCGCCTCCTATTTCTAATCTCATCGAGATGTCACACTTACAACAAGAGTTACAATCGTAGATGGATAGAACAGATTTGTCAGAAACGGAAAACTCGCAACGCTACGGACATTTATTGCAACGTCTTCAACTGTTTCATCAGAAAACTTTAGACGCGACGACTAAGCCTACTCTGAGAGATTTCAAGTCTGTCATGAAAACCGAAGAAAAACAAAAAGCAACAAAGACGATGTTAGACGCGGCCACGGGGATGGAAGAAGAGAAGGAGACAGGAGAAGACTTAGAAGATTCCGATTGATCCTCCGACCTGTCCCTTGAGTACTCCCCTGTCTCAACTAAAACTAGAGACAGGTCAGGAGCTGTTACTGAAACAATATGATTGTTCCACGATACGTGTTATAAAAATAAACCCTTGTTCAGGGATTTTGCGGAGAAGTGTCAAAATGGTATATTAAAAATTGTACAGTTTCGGGACAGACAATATTATTCAAGCCTCACAGTCATGTAAATGATAGAAAGTCAATCAAATTGAAGAAATTCAGAGCATGCTAAAGTGTTTCATTATATGCCTGTCAATTTTTTACTTAAGAAAGAGCCAGTTATTTACCGTCATTTCCTAGAAGTTTGAAAACGATATTGACGTTTTCTGATTCTGTATCACCATACTCTCAAACGAGGCTGGAACTACGTTGTCCTCGAAGTTTCCTGGTTATAATAGCAGCGCCTCTAAAATGTGCAAAGCGTGAACAACTATGCTGAAGTCTCATTTAACAGGCAAAAGGAAATGAGTAACATTCTCTGTAACAAATCTGTATCATCAAGTTCCATCAATTTATCTAATCCGTTGTAAATAACTGTCAAAATAATGTTGTCATTTCCATGCCATGCCAAGTCCCAATCGGAGTCTCTCACAATGTCCCATCAGAAACAGTTCTACCGCTATCAGCTTATTCTCGGAGGGAAACTTTCGGAGTCATTCAGCGGGAGAAATCTTCCGTGATAAAACAATAAATAAGGAAAACAAAGCATGCCAATGCACACATCAGTCAGGAAGAATGTTTAATGAACGATTTAGCTGCATACAAGCCCGGCGTTTTTAATGTCATGTACATTAATAGTAAAATAACTATGGCATAACCAAGTTTAAAAGTGGCTACAAAACTACGCATTATACTGTACTGATATAGTGACCCACTATAGTGAGCGCATCAACTTATAGAGCAAACATGTGCAAAATAGAAAGTTAACATTCTAAGTTTGTTCAGTAAATATGATTTTGTGAAAATACATTGGTCAACTTCCAGCTAAAAATACTAGTGTAAGGAGTGAAAACAACTAGGCCTATATTATACTCAATTGTGTTCCAAACTTTTCGACAGGTCATTTTTGATCATCGAGTCTGATCGGACTGTCATTGTGTTGTATCTTTGTGTTGTCATCGAGTCTGATCGGACTGTCATTGTGTTGTATCTTTGTGTTGTCATCGAGTCTGATCGGACTGTCATTGTGTTGTATCTTGTAAGTCTCAGACCAATTTCCAAGTTAAAACCAGGGTTTTTGGCAGCTAGGGTGGGAAGCTTGTATCTTTCGTCTGTTACAGACATCTTTTAAATGTGTTCTCTCTCCCTCTCTCTCTCTCTCTCTCTCTCTCTCTCTCTCTCTCTCTCTCTCTCTCTCTCTCTCTCTCGCAAAAGCAATTAGAATAGTAAGAGGTGTGAGGAGTTAAGAATACATTTTGAGATCCAGGAACACTCAACAAGGTCCAAAGTGTGAAAAAGTTATTTTTAGGTCGATTACATGAACGACTTAGTACCAACAGCCGTAGCATGTTTATTTCTTGTTCTGAAAGTCCTCTGATACCGTCATTATCATAACGACAAAACACGCACCCACACAAAACACGCACGCACAAAACACACACACACACACATACACGCTCTCTCTCTCTCTCTCTCTCTCTCTCTCTCTCTCTCTCTCTCTCTCTCAAAACAAAATAATTTCGTTTATCAAAAAAATTTCATTTCTTGACTCATCCATTTCCGCGGACGACCTTGTTAGGGACCTTGCTCGGAAATGTTCCGTCTTTTCCTTGTTTGAATCTCGCAAATCAAAGCTGCGATATGGTGACTATAAATTAACAGTAATTTGTCATGTTTAATTGTTGCATATAAACCTTATTTATCGTATGTCCATTACACACGTTCTTACAAAGTATGTTCGATTTAGTGTAAAAAGTTTTAGCGATTTGTTTTAGTTAAAAAAAGGATAACAACGAGGACAAATAATAGGGACAAATAAACTACTGCCATACAGTACTGTATTTAGAATTGGTATGCTTTCTATATGGGTAGTATATAATTTATGTTACTTAATGTAATGCTCTGTTCAGTGAAAAGTGCTTTGCGCAAATCACCAGGAATTCCATCTTTGACTCATAGTTGATATTTGGCTTCCAAATCCATCTTGGTTATATATACCTATATACCGAGTTATCTCGTAAATCAATGTGTTAACTATAGGAGGAAAGTTTGTATTTGCATACAATAATATTCTATACTTAGTTGACATTGACCTTTTCAAAAATACGTTCTATACTATTTTTGTTTTAATTATTCTAAAATGATAATCTACTTTAGAAATAAATGGGTTAAATATTGTAACTCGTTCCAAAGGGCAAGACAAACTTCAGGAAAAATCTAAATTTAGATTATTAAATCCATTTATATTGTTATTGCTATTCCAGTTATTATATCGGATACCATTTCATTGCGATGTCTAATATATCGAATACAAAAACTGCCTTTACTTAAAGGTTTTAATTATTTTTCATTAGGTTCTTCATAATTGAAACTAAATCTACGATACCTTTAAGCAAACGACCTTCGGGCGGAACTAGTCTGTTTAAAGGTCAATACACTGAACTACCGTGACTCGTGCCTCCATTAATGGCCTCTTACAACATGCAGAAGGCGCATCCGGCCTATTCTACATCCCCGAGCCCGCAGTATGTTTGAAGCAGTCATATAAACGTTACTGAGATTTTATTTCTATTCAAAGTATTGAAATTTTCGTCTTTCTAAATATTTCTTATATTGATCCAAAATCACAATATTTTAGAGAAAAAGAACATTCCAAAGTTTGTGATGTTCATCTGTGCAAATGTTCATCCACGCGTATTGCAAGAATTATAATTCCAATCAGCAAATATTGGAGGACTAGATTGACTATATGTGGCTTACTATCAAGATCAAGGCCAAGTTTAATTTTCAGTTTTTCTTACCTTCAATTAGGCAGGTTTTTGGGAACCAAGAGTTGTGACTGTTTGTTTTGTTTTTTAAATCTTGGAACACCATTTTGTTCAGCAAGAATTCGAGAGGAACTGAGTGGACTCGAAACCACGACTGCTGGATTCAAGTCTACCGGTCCAATCCGACGCTAGAGACAATTAGGCCACGGACGTTCGCGCTGTACAAGTACGATATATTGTGCTCTGATTGTGGTCGCACGTTGTGCATTTCCTACTTATTTCTGTCAACAGTTTATTGAATTATACACCTTTCTGACAGAGAAGATTATTTCTGCAGTTTGAATGAAGGTAGACATCTCATATAGTTTAAAAGAAAAAAATAAATCAATTAAATTTATGGATTATATGTTTGTGCCTTCACTAAAGGTTTCAAGTTATAAAATTGTAAAGGAACTGAGGAATTAACGCCAAATTTGACAATGAGCTTAATAAAGGTCAGATCAGATTTGATTTCATCTATTTTTTAAAAATATTTGAATGTGTGAATGTGTTGTCCTTGAAGCTCAAACTATGTAATACACTCAATAGCTTAATTTGTTAGGACTCAGTAGATTGTATTTTATTTGGTATTGAGCTAAGGAAGGGTGTATTTATAATATTTTCTTGACAAAATTGACTGACGGTATAAGCATGCATTTGACTATATTATTTGCATGAGCATAACCACGTGTCAATCAATTATGACCGGAATTGTTAGACAAAGCGGCATGTCATAACAGTCATCAAAGTTTGCATCAGTTAATCAATGTCTTCTTTATCACAAACTTCACATTCAGAGGTTGGATCGACATTATCAAAAGTCGTGTATAACTAAAAAAAACATCTCTTTTCATGTCTCAAGGGTCCAAGGGTAGAGTCTACATTTTATTTGGTGTAGAGGAGTCACAATGTTGAATACGCATAACCAATACACGAACGCGCTTGTACGGGACAAGCGCATGGACGTTGTCACAAGCCCGCTACCGTATTATAAATAATACTGCAAATCCACTACGGTATTATAAATAATACTGCAGAAGGTGTGCATTAAAATTTAATGACTCACGAGCCCCCAGTCAGCAATGCCGACTCTCTAAATACATATAACAACTTAAGGTTGAATAGATAACAATTTTATAAAATATACGAATCAACGCAAGAATTTCATGGACATAAATCTTCAGTTCAATATATCATAATACAATAATGGGCCGGGTTGACCAAATGCTCTTTACACTTTAATTCGTCATATGGAAATTACTGTCCTATTGTGAGAGAGTCTCTGTTCAGTGAGTTGTCCCAAGTACTCATCTGCTCGAATGTATCTTCCCTCCTCCTTCCTTCCTCTTCCTCCTTCTGTACACCGTGCCTCTTGTGTACACCCTGGAAGTCTACTCGGCTTCCTTCGGCCTCTCTCTCGGTGTCGTCACTGCGTACACCCTTGGAATCTCTCAGCGCCGACTCTCACGGGCACCCTGGGAGCTTCCTGAAGAAATATAAGGGACGTATACCCTTGTCTCCCTACTCTATTCTTTGAAATCTACCACTCTCTCACGGACCTTCCATCAGACTAATGGGCGAACAATTTTACCAGGCCCTATGTACATATAAATTTCCACTTATCTTATACATGCATTGCGCTCTACGCACGAATAGTATTACTCAATGAATTTTTGTAACACACTCACACATCATCTAAATGTTGATATGTTCTGACACAGCAATCTACCCATCGTTATTAAGTAATCATTCCTATTGCATGCGTCCTAAGAATTACAGAATTATACATATAAATACATATGCACATAAATCCAACTCAGTCTAATAAATTCAACAATATGTTATGATTAAATATTCTAATAAATTCAACTATACGTGAGGATTCAGTATTCTAATATATTTAACTATCTACTCAAATCAAGCACAAAGACTATGCCAAGATACCGTCTTACCTTTTAGAAGCTTGTTTACCCAGTTAAATTCCCTTCTTTTTACGAGTTAAGTCTCGGAGTGACTTTTAGCTAGAATTCCCTCCTCACATAAGCTTTCTGCTCTACTTCGGACAATATGTCTCTACTCTTGGAGAATTAGCAGCTCACTGATGTTTCTCTGTGCGTTCACGAATAAGGATGACGCATTTTCCTGCCTAAAGGGTTAGCCCCTTCCACCGGTAGATCTAGCTTCTATCATCCCTAATTAGTCAACACGCCTATCGTTTGATTTTCTTTCCGCCTGGGTCCAGGTTTCTTCACACCTTCTTGGCGCGTCCGAATATGACCTTCGGCATTAGCCCCGCTGCACAAGGATTAAATACCTTTAAAGCCAATTCAGAGATCCAAAATTATGTAACTTCTAGTAAGACGTCCGGCCCACATGCTATGATTTCCGCAAATTTCTGCCCTTCAATTCGTTACATACGTCACAATGAAAAGTACAATATACGTGTCCCTTTCCAAGGATGCTTCCTGCAGTTGGAACTCCCTCGGGCCTTTGCCCCCAATGATAAAAAAAACAAAAAAAAACAAACACGGCAGGAATATACGAAAAAAAAGCAACCAGATCCATTGCATATACATGTACATTTTAACGTCAGGCATAATCAAAACGTTAATCAAGAACAACCATCCACTGAGTTGATATCCTCTTGACCAAAACTTTTTTTTTTTTTTTTTTACTTTCCAGATTTTAGTTTGTTAGCTCTTCTGCCTAATTTGTGCGAGGATTTTGCATAAATTAATCAATTAATCACGATTCTTTGGTATGGTACTATTTGACATCGGTACATAAGGATTGGACTTTGTCCTCCACCATTTTCCAACAATTCATCCTTTTCATGCTGTATCACTGCATTAAAATATTTCCGCAAATAACACTGCCATTAGAAGGCACTAGGGTCATTACTATGGTATCATAGTAACATGGTATCGTAACTGCCACATTTATTAGCTAACCCAGTAAAATATCAGTTTAAATACAGATGGAAAGCTGTAGCAACGGACTGGTGACAGATCTATTCCACAAACTGCTCACCAGATGCTAATGCTTCTATCGCCAAAGCCACCACAAGTTTATATCTGAAACTTTCTTGCAGAAACGCCTGCTCTTGCTTTTACCTTATCCTTCAAGAGATTCTCAAAAAGTTAAGCAAAATTTAAAAATCGTAAAAACTGATATTTTTACTTTTCATTTTTGTTTTGCCCAAGTTCAACGCCAAGATGACTAAATGCACTACTCAAACGATGCTAACCTCGGGGTCACACGGTCTGTACAGGCAGTCGTGTTGTTTAGTTACGTAACTGGAGAGCAGTATGGTTTGTCTGAGTTGGTATTTCGGGAGAAATCGAAGTATTCCGATTGATCCTTCCCGTTCGTTCGTTCGTTGGATTAACGACGTGTTCGGCCATTCGGCCATTTACGTCGAATTGATTCTTCCCTCTATATCTATGCCTTATATACCCACATTTTACTTGTAGCTGCTTTATTCATCAAAACATCGAGATAACCTGAAATACTCTCTACTCAGTTGAATAAAAAAAACACAACAGGAAATGACCAGTTTATAGTCATCAAACTGTCAATATGCATGCTGGGATTTCTTCCCACCTAAAATGTCAGCTCTGAAAAACGCTGCATCATACGCCATTTAGTTAAAACTAGTTAATATTACTTTGCGGGGATTAAAGTATAGACAAATTCTTTAGATCCACCTGATGAAATTTCTCTTTGAAAATGAACACGTTGAAAAGACAACGTTATTGGTTTCACAAAGTAATTTTGGATTTAGTCCAATTTAAAATATGAGGTCAGAATTAGTTTTAAGTATCGAAGAATTTAAAATATTTACAATTTAAACATGGAACAAAGAAAAATAAATGATAAGACGTAAACTCACTCTCTGAAAGCTAAAACTGCTATTCAAAGAAAAGAGTGCAAGAATTGCTATAATAAACACAGCAATAGCAAAGACTATATCAAACAACTGCTCTGATTATAGCAATTTTGATAAAAGGTTCTGTAACTGATGACGTTCAGCCTCAACCTACTCCTATTCCACCTCCTTCAACTACACCTGTTCCACCTCCACCAACTCCATCTACTCCAGACGAATAATTTTTCACATTATCGATAAAAAGACTTGAAAAGATTAGCTGATCATCTGTTTGGTTAAGTCAAAAACGCAGCAGCAGCATTTCTGGAATTATTGGTACTGTGATAAGATGCTTATTTAAGAGTGCTAGTCAACTTGTTTCTTTTCTAACGGAACATGCTACTTTACTTGTTGTATCATTTGTGGTCTTGTTGTTTGAATTTTTGAAAAGTTTAAACAAAAGCAATTACAGCAGTAAGAGATTTGATGAGTTACGAATACAATTTGAGATCCAGGAACACTTAACAAGGTCTCTAAAGTGAAAAGGTTATTTAAAAAAATCATTTTGATGAGCGACTTAGTGCCAACAGCCGTAGCATGCTTTCTTCTTTGTCCTAAAAAGTCCTCTAATATTGTCATTACCCAGTGGCGTAGCGAGGCAAAGTGCCGCCCAGGGCCAACTACCAAACTTATGCCCCACTCCATTTGTATTATTTATGATATATACGGTACTCTTACGAAATTGCCGTACCCCCCCCCCCCCACCGACTTGCTACGCCACTGTCATTACCATAATGATAAACCATTATCTCTCTCTCTCTCTCCCTCTCTTTCTCAGCATCCAATTGTGCATCCGTACAAGTACTGCCTAGTAATAAAAATGTGTATTAATTTCGCTTTAATTTCACTAAAATTATTTTAATTTATGGCCTTGAGATGCGTGTAGAGAACATGCAAATGTTGTCAAGCAAGTAGATTCAGTAATCCACGCCAACATCTGTGCATCTTTCATTTCACTGAATTTTGGCACTTTTGAAAAGATCGACTGTGTCGAACAAAATGTCATCAAAACGTTAAATTGACAAGGCAGTGGCGTACTAAGGGTAAATGGCGCCCGAGGCGACAATGATGGCCCAAAGGGCCAGAATACGAGGCCCGAATTGTTATCAGCTGTTTTGGCACTCCAAGACCTGTGGCGCCCGGGGCAACCGCCCCCCCCCCCCCCCCCCGCGCTACTGGACAAGGTGATGCAATTCTGATACTCCACTTAACGTTATCGTCTGTTCATTATGCAAGTTGTTTTGTCATTTCAAGGACTGTTTCCATTTGAAACAAGTTCAAGCACAACAGCAGTATTCCAGTTGCATCATTCGTCTGGCCTCCTGATTAGATATAGATCAAATTGATTTGAGTAAAATTAAAATGTTGAGTGAGTTAAAATGGTTACGTTTAGTCTGCGACACACAACTGAATTTTTTTTTGTAAAATTAATTAAATGTACAACTCACAATTTGTAATAATTGCTATCAGAAGAAAAGTTGTTTGTGCTGAGTAATATTTCTCGATTAAATCTGTATTCCTCATTCATTACAAATCGTCAACGAACGCAAAACAGCTTGTGATATTGAAGCGAGTAAAGCCTCGTCTCGTTGGTTTCTCTGTTATGATCATGTTTTCACGTGAAATATTATCAGGAGTAATGTAATTCAACAGAAGAGGGCACTTTATATCAATTCATTCGTGGTTTACGATGTTAGTTTTTCTACCAAAATATAAAAGTGTGCAAAATTGTTACTTGATCAGCAACGTAAATGTATGTTCTATAAAGATGGAACCTTCTTGAGAAGTTGGCAATAGTCGTCATGAAAACGGGGGAAAACGTATTTGGGCAGAGTTTAGTTAGACATCTGGTGGCATGCAACCATGATCGACCAAGGGCGTTCGGCAGACGGTCGATATTATTTGCAAAATGATTTGCAACACCACCACCCACCACCTGTAAAAACTGACTGCTCCTCTACTTAAGAAACTAAGTTCTGAGTGAACCAAATTACCTTAATAGTTGACATTATTTTCATATTTCCCAATATTTCATATAAACAATAAGTATTTTGAAAGTAACATTAGGCTACACCTTAATTCCTATTTTCAGTAATATCATGTTATGGCCTTTTGACATTTTCGATTCCTTTATATTCATTTTCGATTGGAATTCGTTCATTTTTTGTTAATTTTTGTTGTTGTTGTTTTCAGTTAATCGAAAGAAGGCATCGAGGCATGACTCGGGGATATTGTTACAGAGTAGAGAGAGAGAGAGAAAACACACCTAAAATAGAGAAAAGGTATTACTCTGCCTGACAAACCGCTCTTCCGACTGACGAATACCTATTCTGACCGACCAACACATATTGTGACTGACCAACACCCATTTCAACTGACAGGCACCTATTCTGACTGACCAGGCCTAATTCTGACTGACCAACATCTATTCGTGACCAACACCTAACCTGACTGACCAACACCTATTCTGACTGATCAACCCCTGGTCTGACTGATCAGCCTCTATTTTGACTGACCAATAACTGTTTTGACTGACCTACACCTATTGTGACTGACCGGCACCTATTTTTGACTCAATAACTCCTGTTCTGCCCAACGAACATCTATTATTGATCAAGATATAGTCTGACTGAACAACACCGATTTTTACCGACCAACCCCTATTCTAGCTGACCAACCCCTGCTCTAACTGACCAGTACCTATCCTGACTGACCATCCTTTATTCTGACTGACCAGCACCTATGTTGGCTGATGAACACCTATCGATACCTATTCTGACTGACGAATACCAAATTTGACTGACCAACACCTATTCGGACGGACCAATACATACTATGAATGTATTCTGACTGACCATTACCTATTCTGACTGACCAACCCTTATTGTGCTTGACCAACACCTATCCTGACTAACCATCACCTATTATGAATGAACACTTATTTTGACTGATCAGTACATATTTTTACTGACCAACACCTACTCTGACTGACCAACTCATTGATCGTATTTGGGATTGCATAATAAATGTCGTAGATACCTATAGAATCATATTAGTAAATCTAATGTTGCAGTGGCTACTTGTCTAGCCATTTCATCATCATCATGATGATTATATATTGATTTCATATGCCAACGGTAAAATCGATTTTGACAATTTTAACACTACCTGGGGAAAAGTAACCTCACGCATCTATGTACTTATAAACAAATATTCTACGTGGATCTAATAGGGAAATCTAGACTTTTTTCAAATAGACTTTGAGGATCAGATGATTATGGACAGTTCATTGAAGTAACGATATCGTTGCATACAAACGACCCAGTCCAGAACAATTGGAGGAAGTCAGTAGAGCATTAGACCACCTCTCTCCCTCCAAACTAATGATGGATCAGGTATATCATTAGAAAAATTACATTTGCAGCCTTGAGATTCCAAAGAAAATTACTGTTTCAGGACAGCGGTTGCCTTTCTTAAATTTAACAAACTGCCTAGTGAATATAACATTTAACAGCTAGATCTTATTATCAAAGATTTATTGTGCTTTTAAAACCTTTCTGTCAAGTTTTCTTAAGTGTTATTTTTAAGTAACACGTTTTTGAAAAGTGTACTTTGTGTTTCATTTTCCCTGATACTTTACAATGCAACATTGTGTTTACTTGCAGTATGTTAGTGACCTAAATGATACATTTGCACTCTTTTTCAGTTGTTTTCGTTTCAGTCAGTCAATCACAGTTGTCAGCATTACGTACTAGTATTCATAAATATCAAATATCAGATATATCGAGTATCGTATATTTTATAATAGACCAGTCAAAATAGTTGCAACACATTACATTAACTTTCCAAAGCAGGTTATATTTTGTTCACAGCATTCTAATTGCCACAGTTACGAGAATTTTTGTGGTTCATTTTTACCGTAAAATGCTGTAAAAATGGATATAATCATGATTGCTTTCTTGTCTTTCACTCTTATTTCAATTGTTGTTCATTTATTGATTTCATGATATGCTGTATGTACTAATGGCTTTATTATTTCCTTTCAGGAAAATAGAAAATAACAAATTAACCAAGTTCAAATGGAGAAATGTGTATTCTGTTATGAACAATTGAGAAATGAAAAGACCACTGCAACTTTAGGTAAAAAGGGTTCTGCTAGCATAAATAAGGCCAGTGAAACAAGAGGAGACAATATACCAGTAATACTCGATCAGTACCTTGAGATGCAGTTGTAAAAAACACAATTTAGAATGTTCAACAGCCAGTGAACACTGTAGAGGCACAACATTATCGTTTTGTAAATCCCTATTACCATATTCTCAAAGGAGGCTGGAAGTACTTTATCATTGAGGTTTTCTGGTGACAATAGCAGCGCCCCTAGCGACCGAATGCCAACACTAGCAGTAAACAAAGCTCTCACAGCGACGTTAGTTAAAAAACCTTGCGTTATATGTAAAATATCTGAAAGGTCTAAACCAAGTTTTTGTCACAACAGCAATAAAAAAATCATTTATTTCTCTATTTTGAAGTAGTAAAATATAGCCAAAATGTTCGCCTGAAACAAGATCACATTCGGAAATCGCGTACCAAAACATTACAGTTGTACAGTACAAGAAATTTACGGAAGTTCATAAATGGTAACGTTAGTGAGTTTCCCCATTAATTGATGAATTTGAAATTATAAATGAGTAACATTCTCTGCAACAAATCTGTACTATCAAGTTCCAACAATTTCTCCAATCCTGTTGTAAATAACTGTCAACGTCATTCCCATGTCAAATTCCCATCGGACCCTCTCACAATGTCCCGCCAGAAACAGTTCAGCCGCTATCAACCTGGCCTCTGAAAGAAACTTCCAGTCATTTTGCTGGTGAAATCTTCCGTGATGCAAAATTTGAGAACTGCACAATAACTGTAAATCACATATATGTGTCTGCTGCCCCCAAGCGTCGAAGAATTCGTGTTATTGACAGTGATGGTAGTCAAACTGAGTGAGCGTTGTTTCACAAGCTTCATTCATAAAATAATATTCATGCGCATATCAGCTTTTCAAAAAGTAATTTGGTTTATGCCTTAAGATGAAGTTCGTATTAAAGAGGTTGAAATGTTTAGCAATTTATTGTGTTTTTCAGCTACATATAGTGATTTTATTAAATTATCTGAAAATTGATAGGTATATAACAAAAATATAATTATCGCAGTAATGCGATTTTGATTGCTAGATCACGTCTCGTTGTCAGCATAAAAAATCCGGATCATGACTCGACGCTTCGCGTCTCGTAATGATCCGGATTTTCTAATGCTGACAACTCGATGTGATCCAGAAATCAAGATGGCGTTACTGTGATAATAATATATATGTATTTCACTCTATATCACATTCACAATAGACAAATTAGAGGTATAAAATATAGCCGATGAACATTTGAGAAGATCCTAGATAAGATATGATGAAAGTACTGAACTGCTTTAACCTGAAACTAGCATTTAAGAAGTGTGTATGCTTTCAGTGTAACGATTAATGCACGAAATTAAAGTTATGTATGCAATTTAATTAGGTTGTTTAATGTTTGTTCATATCTTCATATATATCAAGCAAACGAGTGTAAAATTAGCTTTCAAATGGTGTATTATATAACCATGTACTTGTCATAGTGTTTGAGTTATTGGCGCAAATATGAAAATTGAGCGTAAGTAATTAGTTAATTAATTGATGCCATTTTTAATTAGTTTCCCATCATTATATTTTAGAGGACTTTTATATATTGATCTATAGACATTCCCAAGCATCATACAATCAAAATCAATTCTGTTGCAATTTGTCCTGGGTCAAGCCACTATTGTGAGTAAATTTACTGGACTATAGCTGAAAAAAAGACATTTATGGGATTTATATGACAGCAAAAAAATCAACATGGATAAACAATGTTGCACTTTTAATTGGTTGAAAGGCAAGAGTAATATTAACAACATGGATAAACAATGTTGCATTTTCCTAGTTTTTAGACATGAGTTACTGTGTTGCCAATTGCCCCAGTAAATCAAAAGCTTGCAAACAATTTGACTTAATTGTTACGATCTGCCCTTTTCGGTGAAGACAGGTCTACGGTGAAGATAGGTCTTCACACTTAGCCAACACTGCATCTTTGAATTGGTTGAAATGCAAGAGTAATATTAACAACATGACGAACGTCATTTGCATTGAGCCAATGTCATATGCATTCGTGTAAATGCACCCCCATATTAAATCTAACTCAATTAATTTATTTTGTGTACAAGACAATGTCGTGTCAATAAAAGTTTTGACTGTATATTGCTATTGATCAAACCGCAGATGTTTTGCTTCATCTACTAATCTAGCGAGCTAATGGAATGCCATATAAATCAGTTAGATGGAATAAAGTAATGTCTTCATAAATAAGATGGAGCCACTTCGCCCCATCTTATTTATGAAGAAATGACATTCGTGGCATCTAACCTACACATGCAATGTTGCTACTGAGTTTATGGGATACGGTCAATCTTCATATAGCTCTACAAAAAAACAGAATTAGAATTTCCATCTATAGAGTATACAAGAGCGTGACATTTGGCTAACGGCATCATTATTGTCAAAAAAGTGTTGGTCAATAAACATAACTACTGGTAAGACAAAATAGGCATTCGTCAGTCACAATAGGTATTGGTCAGTCAGAATAGACGTTGGTCAGTCAAAATATGTATTGGTCAGTAAGGGTAGGTGTTGGTCAATAAGAATAGAGTTCCAAGTTCTAAACATATGTCGTCGCTTCTAAATATAGAATTGGAATTCCATTGTACTTCCAAGTTCTAAATATAGTAATATGACGTCGCTTATACATATAGAATCGGAATCTCCATTGTACTGTCCAAGTTGTAAAGCTAGTAAGGTGACGTAGCTTCTAAATATAGAATAGAAATTTCCATCTATAGAATATGTTAGAGAATAACATTTGGCAAACTGCCTGAACATTGTCAATATAGGTATTGATCATTCAAAATAAGTGGTTGTCAGTCTGAATAGGTGTTGCTTAGTCACAATAGGCAATGATCAGCCAGAATAAGTGTTTGTCAGTCGGAATATGTATTAGTCAATCAGAATAGGTGATGATGCTTAGTGAGAATATGTATTGGTCATTCAGAATAGAGGTTGGTCAGTTAGAATTGGTCTTGGTCAATCAAAATAGGGGTTGGTCAGTAAAAATAGGTATTGGTAAGTCTGGGTGAATCTTTGTCTGTTATTAAGTGTGTTCTCTCCGTCTCTGTCTGTCTGCCTGTTTCTCTCTCTAACAATAACACTCTATCATGTCACCCTTAAACACCACGGCAAATTTATAACTTGTAAAACTGTTTTAACACAATGTCTCCATGTGCAGATGTCTAATTCCTCAAAAGTACACAGAACAACACAATATTAGTGAATTTCAGTGTGGTTCTTATCTGTCATTAGACATATATTTATCTGTCTACTCAATCTGTTATAAATATTCATAGAGGGCTGTAATGACATCCATTTTGTTAAATTCCTTGAAGGGGTGGGGTGGGGGCGTCATAGTAGCATCCGTAATGTTAATTTGCCATAGGGAGCCATAGTATCATCCGTATTGTTAAAATTGCCATAGGGCCCCATGCTGTCCTATCTGTGTTAAATCCCCGTCGATCCCCATACACCGCTACTGTTTAATTACCGTAGAGTGCTATCCCTCCCTCATCCCTCGTCGTGCCTCGTCTGGCACATAAGGCTTCGACGAGAGAGCGCGACTGCTGAGGGTCTCCAGCCCTATGTGTGATGGTGTTCCACGTCAGACCACATACCTTCATCTCTTTCTCCACAGTTCTCCTCTGTCTCTTTCGGTCGACCCTCTTTCATCTCCGGTCCGGGGTCCAACGGAGGGCTGCTCTGGGCAGTGCATCCGGTGACATTTGGCACGCATACCCCCAGCCATCATCATCTTCTTTGTTGATTCTGTACTTACCGGCCCAATAATGTTAATTCCCATTTAGGTCCACAGTGTCCCCTATAAGTACTTAGAGTAGCAGGAGAATGGTATGAATTGTGTTAATAATAATAATAATAATAATAATAATAATAATAATAATAATAATAATAAAAAGAAGAAGAAGAAGAATGAATATAACTCTTCAGGGCCACACAATATCATAATAGTCTGCTTCTTCCCTTTACTATTTTTAAGGCATGTGTTTTTCATTATTCAATTAGTATAATCCTCGCTATAGTTTACACTAATAAAGTTGGTCGTGATCTAGAGGTTTACGCGCCTCACTAATCTTTTGAACCGACACATTACATGACTGTATTCTCTTATTTCAATTTATCTACTTCTTAAAAGATAAGTTGCTTCCTGTTAAGAAAATATGATACTTACATCAAAGACTCATATTCTGTATTGGGATTATTTCATAGAATAGTCTTACAAAACCATATGTGTTCTGGTACGAAGTGTGTGATGGCACGAGCATGCGTTGTGGTCTACTGCTTGTTATATTTGTGGTGATAACTGTGACCGACAGTTATGGACAGGTCTAATTCCTCTTAAATTACAAACGTTAGATCTTGGAACTAAGGAATGTTAAGAAAGAAAAAAAAATCAAACAATTTGAATGCTATTTATCGCAAGAACTAGGAGAACAAATTACATTATGTCTAGAACGTGTTATGAAAATAGAGATGAACTTCAATGAGAAATCTTATTTAACCGATACCTGTTCAAGAAGAACTGTCAAAATTTATGCGAGTTAAAGCTGAATTTCCTCAAAAAATATCGAAAACTGAGAATGACGTTACAATATGTCGTGACTATTCCAAGGCAGAGAAATATTTTTAAAAATTGAAGATTTACACCAGAGTAAAGAAAAAACGGTAAATATGAATTGGAACCATTGCCGTCTGATATACAAGATAACATGTAAGTAATCTTGAGTGACTACTGGCAATAAGTGGTTAAATCTTTCTCTTGTGTTTTCAATAAAATTATTCCCCAAAAACTGAAATAATAACAATGACTCTTACCTTTCTTAAATCTTGATTGTAATACCCACACCGCACCATTTACATTTTGAAATATTTTGCTAAATCAGAGTAGAACCTCATTCTGTACAGTTTCTCAATTTTACGGCATCAGTCTGGTGGATACAATGTTTCAGCCTTCTTTACTGATGATCAAATTTAAAAAATTAAACTTTATCAGGTTAATTTTTTCCTAATAAAATCGCACGATAATGTCGTATCTTTATTTTGCTATGCAGTTTCTGCTTGGAAACTGTCTTAAAAGGTTTCGTTGGAATTCAGTAGTTTTGTTCCTTATTAACAGTACTATAAGTATTCCTTTCATTTCAATATAAGACATAGAAAAATTTCTAACAATTTGGTAGAAATTGGTGGCATTTGACAAGTTTCTCTGGTTTCTACTTCAAGTAACTTCAGCTCGACTAAATGGGGGATTGTCATCATTTTGTATGAATGTAAAAGGTGTTCATACTTGTATTCTATTTATCACTTTTTGTCTCTGATATGATCATGCAGTTTTGGAGAGAAAGTCATTCTATGATCGTATATATAATAGGAACTACTCTGTTTTAAATGTTTCAAATTTGTTAAATATATTAGAGTCTGCAACAAGGAGAGTGTGGAAGGATATTGGCTCCAGCAAAGGTTCGAAGTCCAACATTATATATGTTTCTTTAATAGTAAGAAACTTAGTCATCACCAAATTTAAAAATGGCGGCATGACTAAACATTCTAGTGACCCACAAAAATGAAAATAGT